>VUYV01000069.1:3755880-3868380 GCA_008711295.1 Anarhynchus alexandrinus
AAATAAAATACTTAAAATACTCGGGAAGATATGTAAGTGGGGTGTAATGATCCACTCATTCTACTTGGTTGTGAATGTGAATTCAGACACGAGAGTATTCTGCATGCTTTGGTCTCCTACAAGCTAAGAACAGGGTGGAGCAGTATGTAGCATTTACTGCTCTTGTTTAAAGCTAGAGAAGACAAAGTTGTGAACATAGTTTCAGAACGGGTGAGGCTAAAGTACCCTTCTCTGGGCCTGGTTCGGTGTCTATTAACTTCAAAGTGGTTGTAAGTGCATTCATAGATGTGAGAGTTACGGGAAGGGACTAAAAGTTCAGGGTCAAAAATGATAAAATGGACAATGAAGATAAATAGATAGAAGACACAGCCGAAGGGAGATAAACGCTATAGTTATATCTGAGGAGGCTCTCTTTGCTTGTGAGAAGCACTTCTCCCTTTCAGTCAAGTGAAAGAAAGATATAAATAACCTTAGCCAAAACAGAAGCACTGGAAGCGTTAGAAGTGCTAAAAGATCAAGGTTATTGAAAATAATTTGATTTAAATGTAATCTTTGAGGACAAACTGAAGTTAAGGTGACCAAAAAGTATATTAAAGAAAGCTGGAGTACAGCTGAACTTCGTGTGAAGCTACATAGTGGGAAAGCTCATGGTAATGAGAAAAGAGGTACCAACATAGCTTGACCAGTGGAGCTTCTCTGAAGTTAAAGGCAGCATAACATATAACACCAGTACACCAATATAGTGGAAGTCCATGAATAGGGAGTGCCATATAATCAATGCACTGAAAGAAGACGAGGGATACGAAGTGACAGGAAACAAAAATGCTCCCTAACCAAATATATGTGTATTTACAAATATGTATGATTTTGTCTGAAATATTAAATTGATTTTAGTGTGAATTCAATTTGGTTAAGTGTAGCAAAGGAGAAATAATTATTTTAAATTTATGGGTTTTGTGTCAGAATGACAGCAGTCACAACTGACAGCTATTTGGTACAAGAGGTATTTCTGTCTTATTTCATTTATTTATTTCCATAAATAATTGTTTCTATCTGCCTAGTGAGTGCAATCAGTATGATTTGTTTTTTCTCTTTCTTTAGGGATCTCAGAACAGAAAGAAGCAGAACTTGTATATATGTAAATGTCTAAAGAGGGCCCTGCTAAGTATGTAACTAATTTTAGGAAGTATACTAGGGTCACCAATTCTGCATAGTGGGTATCAAACTAATCTGCAAAGACACAGTTGATTGTATTGAAAATTTAAAATATCCTGCAATATGCCAGTCAGTCAAAGAAAAAAATGCCCCGTACGTGCTCTCCAACACAACAGCGCAAATATTTTAAGCTGTCAGAAGACAATCTGAAGATCGTTTTGAAGCTATGTGTGATTTGTAGGAATTAGATTGGGCAGCTTCTCTTCATAAGAGAATCTGAATGGGTGGATTTTACATCTCTGAGTGTGCGTATTAGACTCAAAATTCCTTTGTAGTTACTTCGCATTACTTTGTATAGAGCCTTTGCAGTCATGGGGCTGTTTAAGCTTGAACACAACGTTTATTATTATATTGTGTTGTATGAAGTGTTTCTATATTGTTATTTTTAATAATTCAACCTTGATGTTGGATTTAGAGATTAATTATCAAAACTAATATGGTCTGTCTTTCAGGGATAGTAGTAATAAAGCATTGCCCAGAGTAGGCTGCTTCCAGTAAGAGGCCATAGATGCTTCTGTTACTGATCTCTAACTTACTATTTGTTTTATTAATTTGAGGATTTATTTTAAATCTGTAAACTGATTATCTCTTCTTGTTCCCAGTGAATCCTTCCACCTGCTGGCTTTGGCTCTTCTTCCACAGGGTCTCCTTTCCCTCATTCTTTCCGCTGGCTTTGTGTCTGTCATTGTTGGATCAGTTTCTTTATCCTACCCTCCACATTGTGCTCCCTTCACCTTTACCCTTTCTCGTCTGTCTCTCTTGGCCACACAAACTTCTGCTTCTGTGTATTTATCTCTCTTGAGCTTGATGCCTGTGCATACCAATCTTTTAGTCTCTTTTATTTAGCAAAGTACATGTCTCTGTGGCTGTTGTAGTTTATATAGGAGGTGTTTTGAGGAGATGGATGTTTTAATCTCAGAATAGTATGTAATTGTGTACCAAATACTTGGAATGCAGTTTTAAGAGACAGAATTAGCATGCAGTCCCATCCTAATGAAGCTGTTACCAGCTTCATTCTAAAGATGCATCTAGCTAAGTTGTAGATAGTTAGCAAACAATTTTTGTAAAAAACAAATGTTACCTCTGGGATCTCTACTATTAAACTGTGTGTGAGAAGTCCAGGGTTGGAAGTGAAAGATGACTTGCTACCCAAATCCAAGGAGCTCAGCAGCATGTCATCTCCCATCAAAATGGGTATGTGTCTGCTCAAAAAGAAATACTGAATAAGGTTGCAATGGCAGTATTAAGTAATTTTCAGCAAGAAATTCAACATGAAAACTCTGGAAATAGATTGAGCCAAGGAAGAAATTCACTTTAAGCTTAAGATTTAGGTTGTGATGTAAAGCCTGTCTTCTCCCTTGGGTTGCCTAGAAGGGGTAATGTCTTCGTCAAATGAAGAAGCTTCCTTGAGAAGCTAGTTTATCTGAGCTAACTTTAAACTAGCTTGTGTGTGTGCTGTTAGTGGTGTATCTGTAGTATTGTAGAGCACAGTAAAATCTCAACTGCCTGAATATTTACCCAGATTCTTCAAGTTTTGTAGTTTACCCTGAACTATGTCTGTCACAACCGGCAGTACACACTAACCTAGTTAAAACTTGGCTCATGTATGTCTGTCTGCTTGTGCTGCGGTCACAACAATGGGTGTGATGTAGATGTTCCTTCCTTCCTTACCCAGGAAGGTTATAGTTACTGATTTCTTCCGTGCTGTATTTTGGTGTGCAGTTCCTTATATTATGCACCCAATCGCAATTGTTGAAATCCTTAGGTCTTTATGATGCTATTGTAATATACAACATGTATATTGTAACATGTATATATGGCATCTAAGCATATGAGTAGGACATAAGTATATGTAATTTTAGAATGTGCTGCTTTTATAAATCAAAGCCAAAACATTTAACCTAATTTATATTTGTCAAGATATACAGAGTGATTCCAGGAGAATCCATGTATTTTTTGTTTGTTGCTTTTTTTAGGCTGTATAATCTTTTTATGTACTTATATTCTTAAAGTTCATCAGTTGCCTCTCTCCAGACTGTGCAAGAATCTAACTCTGCTTCAAACTGTACTGCCATTTTTCACATGTAAAAGCCTTCACACCGTAAATTAATTTGTCATCTCGGAGTACTTTTTCTTTGAGATTCTTTTATCAAAATGAAAAGAGGAAGAAAAGATTGCTGTTCCCTGTATGTTGTATCTCCAGGTATCCTATAAATAATAAACTCAGTGTTTTGTTTTATTAATCCTTTTAACTGTATCCTAAAATACAGAAAGCGATAGCAAAGCTCTCCAGTAAGAGGGCTTTCCTTTCACAGATTATTCTTCCTGATGCAGCATCAGTCCATCCTTCAGTGCACTCCAAACCTGTTCATCTTATTACTTATTGTACTGTAGACCTTCTACAAGCCTCAGAAATTTGGGGGGGAGGTTGCATAAATGTTATTTGTCACAGGTGATTTTATGGTTTTGGCCCATTTGTTCTTCTACAGAATGTTCTGTGGAAACTTGTGGAGTCTGTGGAACCTTGTGTTGGTCTTTGAGGCTCAGGAGAAATGGCAAAGAACAGCCTATGTTCTCTTTCTCTTAAATCATAAGAAACAATCCATAAGGAGCCACCCAGTCCTCGACTTTGAGATTTGACTTCACAAGTAAATAAAGTTAATGGTAGAATCCGTGATCAGTTATAGACAGCACTAAAGTGGGCAAAGTTCTTGTGTTTGTAGATCTCAGATACAAGATACACTGAACCTGCTGTTGGAAATCGTCCTGATTTCAGATGGGATTGTTTCTAGTAGTTCTTTATCACAGTTAATCCTGCTTTTGGACAGTAATGGTAAAAAAAAAAAATCACAGAAAGCAAAACCCATATAACATGAAAAATGTGTCAGGGTTTCTATGAAACGCTGCCTCGTACAAGATGCTACCATCTGGTTTATATTGTGAACGTAGAAAGGAGTAGGAACCCCAGTATGCTTGAGCTGTTATTTCAGTGAGGAGAAACACAGTTTGAATGCAATTATCTAATGTTATAATGCAGAGATCTTATATGTGTGTGTATTTCTCCTAAATCAGAACATCTCCCAGATCCTTTCAGATGTGGAGGACCTAACATGTTAGGAAACAGAAATCCTTTGGAAGTAGTAATGTATTTTCTACTGGCCCCTTTCATAACAGAAAAACGTCTCTAGCATCCTGAATACGTATGTGTTCACTTTCTGTGTTTTGAAATGACAGTAATCATGTTAGGAAATTGTCATCACAGTCTGAAATACAGAGCAGATCCTATGCAAGATTCGCTCCTCTTTACTTCCTTCGTAGACTGGACTTTCAGGGGAGTGGATGATAGTGCTTCAGGATCGAGTGTAGCTCCAGCTGACGAGGTGAATATCATCTTCTTAATCTGTATCCTTGGAGAAATTGATGTGCAGTAAATGCATCATTAATATTAATTGTGTGAACTTTAAGGGTTTTTTTTAATCATATCTGAAGTATTTCTCAGAAATCCTAAGAAAATTAGAACATTTATGGATTTAATGGATATTCAAGCAGTGTACATAAATAATAGGCAAGACTTCACAAAACAGTTGCTTTTGGGTTTCATAACATTTAGCAAACAGGTACTGTTGTATCATTGTTTGTGAGAAGATGAGTGAAGATGGTAGAATTTATCTGAATTATATGCAGTAATGAGATACACAAAAAACATTTTTGTCCTTTTAGAAATGTCTTTAACATTAACCTTTATCCATTTGCAGTCTTACATGTTTCTCAAAGTTTTTTTTAAGATTATACATGAATTAGAAACATGCTACCATACTCACAGATGTCTTTTGAAGTTTCAAAGACATAGCAAACTCAGAAATGTTAAATGGAATCTGTCCTACAGAATATATTCTAAAGCATTGATTTAACACAGAAAACCAAGGAAAATGGGTAAGTTGATGCATTATTTTATTCGCCTCTACTGTGTATGAATCCTTAAAATTCTGTTAAATCACTCAAACGCGATAGTTACTGAAAGGTGTGCTCTGCATACCCAGTAAATATGAAAATGAAGAGGAAAGCTGGCTATGTCAAATGTCCTTATGGGTTCCAATAGCAATCAATATCAGTGTTTCTTAAATATGTTTTAGTGGGTAAATGCATCATGACAGTTAGAGCTATTAAATTATTTTCTATAATTTACCTGTAGAGAAAGAATAGGGTTCCTGTATTCAAAAGCAAAAGAGAAGGCAGCAGTGGCTTATTGGAAAGGACAAGGAGCTATGAGTTATACTGCGGGCTCAACTAAGCAGAGACCAGAGGAGGAAGATGAATCATGGAGTGGGAACTGAAGGTTCAGAAGCTCTGGAGCCCCTGGGGCAGAAGAACAGGGTTAGGAGCATCCATACTTGTTGTAAGCAGAGCAGTCTTTGTGCCCCGAGATAGATCCAGGGCAGTCCTTCCTGCAGATAGTTTCTTGGCTATCTCCCACATTAATTGACATCCCCTCTCAAATGAATATCCCTACCTCTTTACAGCCCCCGCCCATCCTTCCCTCTTGAACACACTGTTTTTACAGCCCCGGCTTCCCAGTTCACAGCCTTGATGCCTATTAACACTTGTCCTTTTCTTTTGGCCACCTCTGACCACTGGCACCTCTCCTAGCCCACTGCAGCTACTGGGCTTTTCACACAAGGGGAAAGCACCTTATTTTTTGGCAAGATATAGATATTGCACTTATTGAATTCTGTGAAAAAATGCTGTGCTAACATGCCTGCCTTCCCTCAATTAAACAAAAGAGGACAAGTAAGCATATGAGGGTGAGAACAAAATTGTACTTGCTCAAGTTTAGTCATAATGCCTAGCCTAAACTCTCTTACTATTAAAATCCAAGTCGATCAACATTAACAACGTAAAATATAGATCAGGAAGCATATTCTGTGTGATTTCTGTTGTGGTAGAACTCTAAGAAATGCAAATAAACAAAGCCAAATTTTATCAAGTTCAGAAAAGTATACTAAATGCAAAATTTTGTGTGTTATTTGAGCTCTGTGATACAGATTACATGAAGTACTTGCCTGAGAAAGCATGAACAATGCTCTCACATCTCAAAAATTGCATCATCCATTTTTTAAGAGTCTAATTATGGAGTAACATTGTACAAAATGAAAGTAAAAATGTATTTAAGATATACCTTGGCACTATCGATTTGTTTTGCATTTGGCCAGTAATCTCTAAGCTTAGAATTGGGTAGCTAATGTCAGCTAACAATAAATATAACTCATTTGTGACTGTGCTGTACAGCAGAAACAGTAGGAGATGCATAGCAGTAGAAACAAGAAAAACATAAATTTAACACAATAAATTTACATTGAAAGTGCTTTAGGGAGCAAGCCTACTTAATTGAAGAGGACATAAGCACATGTTTATCTGCTGTGTTTAATAGAGAATGTGTAGCACATTCCTAAAAATAAGCATATACTTAAAGAGCTTAACTGATGCAAAGGTAATAACTTAACAGGAGTCATGGAATAAAAGCCTGTGTAGTTCTGAAATGTATAATTTAAGGATCCTATTTTACAGTCATAAAAAGTACAAACTCGTACTTAAGACAAATACTGTGTTTAACATGTAGCATTGTTGCTCCAAATTGCCAAGCAATACAGTTAACTTCTTTCAATTTCCTGACCTCATCCTTTTGTCCTTAATTATACAAATAGTTTACTTAAGCGCTACAAGACTTAGCAGTAAATAAGTAAACTCATTGATAAGGTTTGTAAAGCATTGCACCATGTACATTTTTCTGTGTTACAATACAGTAGAATGAGTTAAAACATCACCACTCAATGCCACCGCATTCTTTAAAGATATAACCATCAACATATTTTAGGCTTTAGATATCCAGACTTCAAGGTGAGTTGGATCCAAAGTAGTATTGGGGGAAAAAAAGTATTCCTTTAAAATTCCAATTTAAGTTATTTACATTGGAATGGATTTCTTTTGCAAAATAGCCCAGCTTAAATGTAACATTTAAAGTATGAAAATACTTCTATAGGTCTAAAATTGCTGCAGCCTTTTATAAGAATTTAAATAGGTAAAACAGACCTGTTGCATCAGTGAATTCTCTTCGAATTTCAATGAAACAAAGGCTTCTGCTTTTTCAATTGCTGTCGGAATCAAAGGAAGACATGCTAAATTTCTGAGTCTAGTCATTCTTTGTAAAAATGTTGCCATGTCATCCATTTAAGTGTCTATCATTAAAACGTTTTTAATTAGAGTGAATGCTAGTACTTAC
The DNA here is from genome assembly GCA_008711295.1 of Anarhynchus alexandrinus. NCBI lineage: Eukaryota > Metazoa > Chordata > Aves > Charadriiformes > Charadriidae > Anarhynchus > Anarhynchus alexandrinus. The sequence goes on from VUYV01000069.1 coordinate 3,763,373, forward strand.
CTGTTTTTTATTGCAGAAATGTGTTTCTGCTACACAGGAACATGTTTCTGTTGTCCCTCAATGGACATGCTAATTCAAGGCTGAAAAATCCAGCGGTAGCTAAAAGGACAATCTCTCTGACTTATTTTCCTTTTCCAGATTATTTTCATGGCAGTCAAGTACCTAACTCATTTTAGAAATCATGGGAGGATGTTTCTTTATGTGTCCGTATGTATCCTTAGCCATTTTTGAAAATATGCCTCTGGTTACCAGAAACTGTTGGCCACTTCACTCACTAGAGTAAAAAAGTCTTTATATAATAAATGACAAAGCTTTAGATATTTCAATAATCTAATAAATACAAACCAGTTTTAAAATACTATTTTGAATCTAATACTAATTTCCATCTCAATGCACTGTAGTGAGATAAAAAATAAAGGCCTATTATTTTCTAAATAAGAAATATATCCAACTTAATTAAATGTAAAAAAAATAAAGGAATTTAGATGTGCATTTCATAATAGCAAAAAGAAACAACTAATTTAACGTAAGAGCTCATGTTTTATTGAGCAGCAGCGTAGCCTAATGGTTCAATGTATCAGTGACAAAGAACTTCTGCATAGGCAAATACAAAACAATTAAGAATCTACTATTTAAGTCGGTGGTTCCTGCATGCTGGTTTAAATTGTCATTAAAACTGGTGATTTAAACAATTTGATTTAAATCAATCCATCCTGTTAAATGACCAAATAAGATTTTTGTGAGAAAATGCATGGCCAAAGGACCAGAACAACTCCCTTGGAACTTCCTCCCTCCCCCTGCCTCTTTGGATAAATGTATCACAAATTTTTAGAAGTACATTTTCTTTACCTGACACAGATATATTACAATAAACAAGAGTTGACTCTCCCCTCCACATTTTTCAGTGCATGTGATAATGCTAAGTATTTGTTTAGGGATTTAAAAAAAACAGAGAGTGGGTTGGACAGGTAACAGACTGATCTGGAGAGCTGCTTCAACTCACCCTCAGAAATGTGGGTCAGTTTACCTCATGGTGGAATTGAGAAGTTCCTTTTATATTTGCTCTGTTATTTTGGCGTGACAAATGATAGTCTTCATTTCTGAGGTTTATTTGGTGTTCAGGTCATTAAACACTGAGGTTTCCGGTCTTTTTAAAGGCAGCTCTTAGGGAGCCACAGGCGCCTCAAAGAGCCAGCTCCCCCAGACTCACTCCCGAGCCATCAGAGGGAGGTAGACTTCCATAGTATTGCCTGCAGCTGGCAAGATGGAGTGTATTGTGCTCCTTCAGTTGGCCGCAGAGCCAAGAGACCTCAGGTGATTTCTTTTTTGCAGAAAGAGCGGTCAGGCTGAAGCTGTAGGACATGAGCGTATGGCTCCTCCAAAGATCCCTCGTGGTGGGACTCCCTCCATCTACTGAGCGTGGGGAAGGTGAGGAGCAGTGAGTTGCACTGGCACATCCCACCGGGCCATCTTGCTGCGCTTGCTCAGCTACAGAGCAGGCCTGCAGAGTGGCTGTAAGGGGTCTGGGAAGTTTAAACAAGGCAAGGGGAGCAGTTGCTGGGTGGTGGGTTGGTGAGGGGTGGTCAAAGGGAAGGAAGAGCCAGAGGGGTTGGGCAAGGACAGAAGGACTTACAGGGACGGAGCTGAGAGATGAGAGAGGCCAGCCAGGGCTGAGAGGATGGAGCGGGTTTGGGTGGTGAGCAGCAGTCTGGGAAGAGGGGAAGGATACAGGGAAGCTGAAAGAGAAGGGGACAGTGTGTGGCCTGGATCATGTTTTCTGAAGCTCTTTTTCATTATTCCAGTCTTACAGTATTCCCTGCATCCTCCCACTGCTAACTTCTTTTTCTGATAAAAATATACTCAATTTATTAAGAAAGAGACATAATGCTAATAATGCATTTGCCTAAATATACTTAGTGTGATGTATTTGTAAAAGTATTTAGAGTCATAGTATATGTGTGACAGTGATTTAAGTACATTTTTTTAATTGCCATTCTTCAGCACTGTACACTCTGTTGCCCTGGTTCTTTGCCTGCATGAAGTTAGTGCCTGTGTGGTAGAAGCTGTTAACATTGTCACAGGAGCTGTGCAGATTGGTGTAAAACTTCATGTCGTGCAGCCATGACACAGTAATGCTTCTCAGTTGTATGATCTCTCATAATTTGAACAACCTGTAGTAATTTGGGTGTAGAATCCTCTTGGCACTGAGGTGGGATAGTGCCGTATGGGTTTGTTGTCCTCCTTCCTTCCCACGTGGAGGAGATGTCAGGTGCTCAGTTAGAATCGTTCATAGACACAAAACACTTTGCAGCAACAGACCTGAGGTGATAAAATTCAGACTGAAACAACAGTGTAGAAAGTTATATATTATTAACATGCTGATTCATATCAAAAGACTCTGTTATTTTGTATACTGTGGGTAAAATCTCATCCCTGCGCAATACATGAGGCTAGAGTTTCACCCTAAACCAAAAGAAATGTTTACAGTAGTAAAAGAGCAAACAAAGAAAACCCTTCATGTTTCAAGTATTTAATAATTATGGATTGGTAGATAATTTGTTTATTGCATATTTTAATTTTACAGGGATTGTACAGTCTTATGGAAATACTGGGAAATCCTTCCATTACTGATGCCTTCCAGTACCTATGCTGTCCCACCTTATGGAAGTCATAGAAATCAATTAAAAGGCAGTTTTAGCTAGCTGTGCATATCAAATTTATAAAAGAGTTTCTCATCAAATTAAAATTAAGGTAATGTTTCTGCTCTGAAGCTGCTCAAAAAAGAGGTGAATTTTAATACAATAGCTCTACCATCTGTAAGAATTTGTAATAACGAGCCAAAATTAAACCAGATCGAAAGGGGGAAAGGGGTTAAAATGAATAGCTGTACTGCACTACACTGCATCTGATTTCACCTGTTTCAGCTCAAACACTATTATAGGGTTTTTTTCAAAAAAATGTTTTTATTAATCTCTGAAAATGACAGGTGTCAAGAGCCTTTTGTGATACACATACAAAAAACTTGCGGTCAAGAGGTCATATCACTGCAATGTATTAGGCAGTAGCCTTCTCTCTTGTGGAATTTTCCTTGTTTGAAGTGTTTCCAATGAAAGATGCTTGCTGTAATGCACATCAGTAAAATGATCTATTTGGGAACAGCTTTACATGGTAAAGAAAGCTATGAGAATACTTTGGTATTGTGTATGTCTTCTCTCTTAACAATTGCGTGTTCTGAACTCTCTGGGATGCTATAAAGCGCACAAAAGATATATGGCTTACAAGAACATATGTGTTTTGGGATTGAATTTTATAAATATTATTCTTGTCATGAAAACAATTTTTTTTTTCCTTTATACTCTTTAAAGACAGTTCTGATGCCCTGAATATGAAGGCATGTATTTAACTAAGCTCTCTTTCAGTATTTTCTTTCTATTTTCTTCATTGGATATGAGTGCCACAACTCATGAGAAAATAAATGCAATATGCAAAATAAAATGTTTACACACACAGAGAAAACAAAAATGAAATGGTTTGAAAACTTGCTTTTGTGTGGTTAAAGTAAAGGCAGTTGTTATTTTAAGGCAGCTATGTATGAGGCCAGTTTCAGAGGCTCTCCCTGAACCCTGTGAGCCAAATGCACAAATTCTTACAGCTGCACTTTGTCTTTGGGCATATCAAAGCTTGGGCATATACCTGCCTGGGCAAGTATTTTCAGTCAAGTTATGTAATATGCTCTGTAACCATTAGGGAAAAAAGCTAAAAGCAATGGTGGTGAAGATTTTGAACATTTATATAAAGTTTAGTTTTGAAAATGTGTCTTTTTGTGACACACCAGTCTCCAAAGCGGTTCGGCCCAGAACCTCATGAAATAGTTGTATGTTGTGGTGATCCTGCTAGAGACGGTTTATTTTCCAGTTTTTGTTCAATTGTTTTAGGTAGGTGTGGAGAAGGCAGATTAGTGACAAAATTGCAAAGATACGTTATAAACCAGCTTTGAGATAGCCACATCAAAGCAGGGTCTCTAATTAGGGATTTAGAAAAGCTGGATTATAAAAATGGGAGCCGGTCAATTGTTCCTAAAGTGCCTTGAGGGGAGGAGGAGGTGCTCGCTCAGCTCTTCTATGCCCCAACATCATGGATGGGAAGGACTGGGAGACTCAAGCAGTGTATGCTTTTAAAAAGTGAAGTGAGATGAGGAGTGTTTTTTTCTGTCTCTGGCAGAAGCAGGTTTATTGTGTTCCTCTGGATCAGGATGAAGAGCAATACTGCTTGCATCATATGGGCTTTGGTGCAGGACAGTTCTGCAAGATTTACATTGCAAATTGGTAGGAAATGATATTTTGATTTTTAAAATAATGTTCTTAATTTCCTTTTGCTTCTGGCTGTGCTTGTGCAGCGTGTTTGCATGTGTAGGCAAGTGAAGATTTTAAAATAATTGTCCTTCTAGTCTTTATTGAATTGAGGGAGGGGAATGGAGGAGACCATAGGCCTCCAGGACAGAATATTATGATGGTTACCAGGGCTGAAGACTTGGAGAAAAGATACAATTTTTTGTTGAAAAGTCTTTAAAAACACAGTAATTTTGGATGAGACTGGAGTAATACTGCGGAGGCAGGGTAGCCTATTGCACCTACAGGAGGAACAAGAGGAACGCAAGGAAGATAGGGGATGGTAGTTATAAGAAATAGGAAGGCAGCAAATATGGAAAGAACTGAAGGAAAGTAATTGAGAATAATGAAGTGTAGAGGAATCTATATCCATAAGAAACTTTACAAACATTTTTTTAAAAAAAAAACAGTATTACACTTCTAGTCCACAGTTTACTGATAGCTCTGTTTTCAGTAGTTTGAGCAACAAAGACTAATAACAAATCTGAAAAGGAAAAATTGAAAACGATATCTGGGAATGAACAATTTAGGAATTCCACTGCGTTTCTGATTGCTGTATAAAGCCTGTTCCTCAGTGTTATCTCATTTTATGGTATTCCCCAGAATGCACGAAACGTTAGATGTCAAGATCATAGCAGTGAAATAGAGATGTTATGAACTTCTATTCCTAGTTAAACAGTCTATCTCTAACAGTCTGCTGAAAATTGTTATTTTGATGCATTTATATGTATGGTGATCTTTAGGGGTAAAACTAGAGGGCTAGCTGTTATAGCTAGGGTGGGATGGGAATGAAAATTAGAGTTTAGCTTTGTGTTTTGTGAGGATGAACAATTTGGAGAATAGGCCAATTCTGAAATTCAAGTGTAATATCTTTGCCAACATTAAATATATGATCACAATTCTGGTAGCTGCAACAGGAAAAGGAGAGACCAAAAGTAAATTATAGTTGCATTTTTTTTTTAGCTTTAACTATTTCTAAACAGCAGAATATCAGAACCCGTGTGGAACAAGATAGAAAAAAGCAATCCATAAGAACTGACTTTGGGACTTGCTAAAGGAAAGGCAATGCAGAAAGAAGGACAAAAGAGTGCATAGAGACAAAAAGGGATAAGCAGAAACGGGATGAAAGAGAGCTTGCAGAAGACAGAATTAGAGTTTATCTTGGAAATGATAACATTTTCTGTGTGTGACTAAATGTGACAGTATGGTACTGAACAACTCATGAGCAACAACTGCAAATGTAGTTAATGCATAAATACAGTTTTCTAGCTTCAGTCATTCTGTAAACTTCTCTCTGACATCATCTGCTGTGATACTAGGTTGATGGAAATGCCTTGTACTAGCTTCGTACTCTGGCCTTCAGACTAAGAGTCTGCACACAGTTTCTAATGTCAATGGCATTAAATAGTTAAGGCCAAAGTTCTTCTATTTTATCACATCCTGGAAATGTATTTCGTTATTTTTTATAAATAATGAAGATTGGCCTGGAAACTTAGGTTCATAGCCTTGAGTCACTTAGTAGCTGTATGTCTTCCATGCATGAATAAAGGTTTACAGAGTTATAATGGAGTATATATAAGAAGGCAACAACATAAATAATGGTAGTACTTTGGCATGTAACTAAAGTAAATAAGAAGTGGTTGAGACTTATTTTCTCAAATTTTGGATGTAAAGCTTCTTGACAATATTGGAAGGGGTAGAATAGGAAGTTGAAATAATCTTATCTAAGGTAGACAAATAAAAGCCTGAAGAAGTGCATTAAGTAGAATTTTTCTTCCAAAATATTGAAAGCTCTCAAAACCCAAGATTCCCTGGAAGATGAAGTGTTTAGTACTTCTGGGGGCCGCATCATTAATGTAAGATGGAAGACTGCAGCTTTCTTAAAAGCTTGTCAGGGCATAAGCGAGATCCGAGTAGTTTTCGGTTCCTGACACAACTGTGCTATAACATTTTTCAGTAATTTTTATGTTCATTCATTAGTTTGGAGCTTTCATGATGTGTTCCTCCATTTTACAGAAAGTAGGAGACTGATACTATTTACAAACCTATTTATTCTGAATATTAATTTGTATACTGTAGAAGTTGGACATGTGTGTTGAATCAAGATTTTAAAATCATGACACTCAATATTCTTGAGTGTTTATTTTTTTAGTAGTGATTTTCTGAAGGGTTACAAAACAGCGATGAGTTAATTTCCCTAAAGTGCCTTATGTGAGAAGAGAAAGAGCAGCCAGGTAGGTCCAGCCTGGTGTAGCTACAGTCTGTTAAAGACCACAAAACTGGAACAAAATCTAATAATATAACTTAAAAAAAAAAAAAAAAAAAAAAAAAAAAACCCAATTAATTTTTTTTTTTTTTTTTTTTTTTCTTTTTAAGTAATGAGTGTTCTAATTTTATCATGCTCTAAGCTAGTTATTTTTTCATGGATAAATATTCCTAAATTTTCATAAGCAGACTATTTGCTTTGGCAGCACTGATTATTGTTTTACCGATGTTTTTCATTCACAAATGTCAGTGACTCAAGCAGCTAGTGACAAAGTTGAAAGGAAGCCTGTTGCCCAATTTTAGAAAAAAATGCCCCTGCCTGAGAACAGCGCCCAATTTATTTTTAGATTAACGTTATCTTAAAATCCTTAGAAGGGTGACTTCATACTTTTTTTTTGATACTATGTCTAAGAGAAAAAACAAGTAAGATCAGCATACTTTACAGACTTTCTTAGTGCCATTCTCACTCAATATGAATATTTGAAGGTTTTGTGTTACAGATTTCCTTTCAAAATAAAATGAACATTTCCGCTCATTTACAGATTTGAGGATTTCTTAATAGTTCTGTAGTATCCCCCCAAAAAATCAGTACAGTCTAGTTGCTACAGCCAATACATACATTCCCTTAGGCACTGCAAAACAAATATTTAGCATTGTGTTGTGATTCAAAGAAACAATGCTGTAGGAGAGAGAGGGTCAAAGAGAAAAAGTCATTGACAACAAGTCAGCAGCATAATATTTTTATAGTGCTGTGTTCATCTACATGGTCCCATACCTTCTTGATTGTTGATCAAATAAATTGGTATCTGCTCAACCTTCTCTTCCTGGCATCCAGTTCAGTGTTACCAGGGGCTTCATTTTGTTGGGGCAATCTGTGGCTATTTCAGTAGGAAAGATTTATGCTTCATTTTTGCTGCTTGGGTGATGTGAATCAATTGTATTCAGGGATGAATACAGACCATTGATTTTAGAGGGCTTTATACTGCTCAGCACTTTTTAACAGTCTCTTATTTGGGTGTCTCGGGTTTAGCCACTTAAGTTTGAAAATGGTGTCCTAGATGCATCTGCAAAAACATGAAAGGGCTTTATGGCACTGGTTTTTAGTCAAAACAAGACAATGATCATTCATTGCTGAGCTGTTATATCCGGGCAAAACAGCCAAAGTGATTTGCATCACTTAAGCATAACTACAGTACAGGATCCCAGGAAGCTATAGCCTGTGCTCTTATCAAAAGACTGACTACATTTTGTCAAAATTTCACTAAGGAAAATGGAACCCTATTTTAAGAGTGTCTCTGTTTTTTTTTCTTTGGCATCAAAACATGATCCATACGTGGCAATCAGTTCCAGGTTCCCCTTTATATAGCTGGCCAGAATTCCTACATAAAAGGACAACTTTTGGGGGGTAATGATAAATGAAAAGTGAAACAGAAACTCCCGTGGCTAATCATATTTTCTTACCATGATGTCCTGTGGCTCATTGAGAAGCAGGACTGGAAACAAATTTGTTTTGCTTTTATTTTTTAACAAAGTTATTACATCATGCATGATAATTTATTCAATTAAGTTACATAACCCTTTTGTGTAAGACTTGATTCACAAAAACAGTTCAGGGTGGAACTGGGATTAGATTTCAGAAGTCTAATTAGTTTGTAGGTTGATAGAAAAACTTTATCAGCATGTCATCCTGAGATACATGGACATGTTTGTTCTTTGTCCAAGTCCAGGTGTGATTCCTAACTTGTGCTTACTATGCTTATCTGAAATTGATTAATACATCTATGGCTTAAATCTTGAAAACATCAATGCTAGGTATGTTCATATTCCATGAGTGTATCACAGTAAAACTAAAATAAGCCTTTCAGAGAAAAAAGTCATACCAAGAAACTTCATCAAATGTGTATTTGTACAAAAAAACCGCATGCATATTTATCCCAGACTAAAGTAGTTGAGGTGAATGGTATTTCTACTGAATGTGACCCTGTAAACCTGACCCTGTAAACTTATGAATTAATTTCCTCGAATGTCTTTGTAAAGCAGACTTGTTAAAGTCCTGTATTTAAAATCCTGTCGTATTTCTCAGTCATAGTCTTCCAGAGAAATAAAGACAAGTTAAGCTCAACTTCATAGTTTTCCCTCCAAATATTTCTCATTTTCAGAAGTCTGTGTGTGGAGTCTTTCAGTGTTTTTGTGACTTGTACAGAAGTACAGGGTTGGCTTGATTCAATCTGTTGGTTCGTAGCAGTTCCCGACTAGTCACTAGAAGTGTTAAGCTACGTGTTTGCTAAGCATTCTGTAAGTATTGGCAGCTTGTAAGCAGGTAGTAATAGCAAATGCTTATGATGCAGACCCCATTGCAATCTTTTCAAAGTAAATCCAAATAAGCAGAATAAAAATCCTAAGTAAAAAGCACTCCTATTAAGAATCTGTTGTAAATGTCCTGCAACAAAGGCAGACTTCGAGCACTTTCCATTAGTACCCTAAATATAATGGTACAATGAAAACAATTTTATATGGTGAAGTAGCCTTCTAGCACTTGACTACCATTTTGAATTACATAACTTGTTATATTTTTCTATTTAACTGAACATATTTTACTTCTTAAGTGCTTTTAAGTGCTTTTATTTAAAGAAATATTCTATTTGTTTATAAAGTTGAAAAATGGAATAGTTTATCTGCTTAAAATAGCTATTTTAAATTTATGTCTCTATGAGATAGCCACAAACAGATTAATTTCTTCAAATTTACAGTTTCTACCACTGGTTTGAGTTTTAAATATCTGTGTGTTTCAGTTTTGAATTTGTTATCCTAAGTGAGAGTAATTCTTTGGGAATTTCAGTATTTTTTGCTTCATTTATGTTAAATAGTTATCATTTGCCAGATAAATCACATGATATTGCTAATAGCCTTGAATATAGAGAAAAAAATGTACAGAATGGCACTTACTTATTAAAGATCTTGAACCAGATGATTGTAAGAAGGTTCTACTCAGCTGCTGAAGTAAGACCAATGCAATGTATTAATACTAAGAAAGCTACTATCCCGTTATATTATCTGATGTACACACAGAAGCAAGGAGTTTCATATTAAGACTATTTTATTTCTGCCTTGTTATGGCTATATAATGTAGCTAAAGAAATCATAAGGCTTTATGATTGTGAGATACACAGAATGTAATTTAATCTCAGTTTGCAATTGTTTCACTTGGGTTCCAACCAAGTTCACAGGAAGAAGGGATTAAGGCTGCTGTACGTATCATTTTTAGTATGCTGTATTACACTAAATGCTGTAGGTGTAAATCTAGAAAACCTTGGGAGATGGAGAAGGACTCTTATAAATCTAACTCATTTTAATATGTACTTCAAAATAGACTAAATTATCATGTGAAATATATGTTGTGTGTTGATGATTATGTCATCTCAGCTTACATGTGGGGATCTTTGATCTGGTTATTACATCGTCATTACTGATACAAGGAGAACCTTCTGACTGAATAGTTATTAAATATTGAAATGTTCTGAAGATATTATGTGAAATTAAATATTTAATTTTGCATAATATCTTCACAGAAATGTTTCAGCTGTTTTATATTTCGAGAAGATCCTAAAATGTAACATCTCAATATTGTATGAACTAATAGCTTGACAAATTTCCTAAATGCCGTTTAAGGCATATACAGTAACCTATACTTTGCTGTATGAATGTAGAACTGAAGGACTGGAAGTGATTTCCTTGGTCATGGAATTCAGTCATCTCCTTTTAAAAGGAAATCTCAGAAATTTATCAAAGTCTACATACGTTTATCCAGCTCCAGATGCATGCATACACAGAGAGTTTGGATTGTTACAGCTAACAAAACATGCCAGCAGAGCAGGTAAGTGAATGGGGAGAGAGATAAGAGGTAAACAAAGTATTAGAGAATTAATTAAGAAGCTCTTAGGACCAATCCAAGTAACTCATCCCAGGGAAAAAAACAAACCAAACCAAACCAAAACAATCCACACCAAAAAAACCCACGAAATATCAAACAAAAAAATCCCGAACAACCACACAAAATCCTCACTTGATTACCTTCGGTTAGATTTTTGCTGTAGGCTTCACTGAAGCCCAAATTTCACCCTGTGTTCTCACTACTAGCAGATGAGCCTCAGTAACAACCAATATTAAACTAGACTAAGATAGCTCTCTTGTTTTCTATAAATCAAAGATGTTCACATAAACAATTACCAATTTGTGGCAGACTGCCAAGTGTATATTTCTTACTGTAACCACCAGTGATCATCATGGGGATTGTCATGCTTTTCCCTCTTGGAATCCACATTCCAGAATAATTGTGCTAACAGCTTATTCACAGCTTGTTAAATCATACTTGATTCAGGGAAATATTTGGGCAAAACAGGGTGCCTCCAACATACTTCAGGAACACAGCAGACAACCAGTCTTCAATGCTGTGGTAACAGATTTATTCAGCTTGATTTAGGAAAATGGCTTGGGTTAAAGGCTGGCTGTGATTGAGCCCTCATTAAAACCATAGGAAACAGTGCATTGACTTAATGAAAAGATTGAGAAAAGAACGTATTTTTAGCTTCCTTGCCTTTAATAGCTTTAGGGTCTTTTTCTTCCTTTCACCATTATGGATCCATTGATTTTGGCGAGACTTTGGTAATAGTATTGCAAATGAGTGGCAGCCACTTGAATTGTTTCCTATGTGGTATTAATGAATGAGCAGTATCATACAAATGTTCCATTTGATACCTCAGTTAGGATTTTAGATTGGATACATAAAACCTCAGAAGTAACCATCATCCATCCATCACGTGTAACGTATACATGAGGTTAGCCAAACCAGTACTATGATTCACTGAATCCTTCCCTGCTGATCAGCTGTTGCCTAATAGGTAAGTGGCCCTTTGGGTTGAATCCCAAAATCTTAGCTTGTGCTTCTTTACTCATATCCCATTTTAAGTATCTGTCTGCATACTTTGATCTTGTGTAGCTCTCGTGTTGGAAAACTTGTTAAAAGTACTAAAGTTAGGATGAGACACAAACACGTGTTTCTAACCACAAACATAAGCTAACAGATAAGAAGAAAAGTATCAACAGTATCAATCAGCTCTTTCTCATACTAAGAGATACAGCAATATTCAAACAAGTTTGCATTTTTAAAATGAGTAATCTTTCTTATATCCATGCCAGTAAGACCATGTTTGACCTACAGGTTGCTCTTTTTTTTGGCCTATTACTGGCAAACAATTTTATATGCAATATTCCCCTTGAATTTCAGTTGAAAATTGATTTTTTGCATAGAAAGTATTGTTAAAAATTTTGTCGAGATGTCTGATGTTTTTAGTAACTGAAGCTGAACTATTTTTAAAAGGTGCCTGAGAGCCTGGTTTGATATAATTAGTCATTCATGTTTAAATATTTTATTGTCACGCCATTAATCATGATCCCTAAATATTCTTCTTCACTGTTGTTCTCCAAGGGAGCCTCAGCACTTTGCAGGGTCAAGCAATAAAAAGTAGTGATGGTTGCAAATAGCCCAGTGCAAAAGTCAGTATCAATGACATGACAGAAGTGGAAATTCAGAGCCTCCTGTAGCGTCATCTTCTAACCCAAAACACCCACTGAAGTAAAAAATCAGGGGCAAACATAGGTCAGGATATTTAGGTCACCATAAAACAATCAGAGTAGATGTTCATCTCCTCTTTAATCAACAGCATCCTTTATTTTGGGCGGATTTTTGCTTCATATGTAAAGAAAACAGCATCATTTCAGACCAGCTATCCAAATTAGAGCAGTCCAGGGCATGACACTTCATTGATTTCCTATTTGATTATGAGTGAACAAAAATACAGAACTCTTTTACAAAAATATGTTCTTGAAACCCTATTGAAGAGGATCAAGAAACGGAAAACATTAGGAATATAGTGCTGGTCCCTTGATCCGCCTCATTAGTTCAATGGGATTTCAAAAGCGCTGGTTTTAAAATATTGTTCCCACACGTTTTTTGAATTCTAATCAAAAGGTAAATCGATCAGCAGTAATGTCTTGGATGTAAAGTCTGCAGTTTAAATAGCTAGCCAGAAATTGCCCATGCTTTCCTTGATACATCTTTAAAACAATTGCTGCATGATGGGGTAGCAATCATTGCAAGGATAAGGGGACCTAAAAATATATCTCTTTCCGAGTCATAACAATAAAACATAGTTTCATTTGTACTTTTTGGAAATAAAACTGATTTAATGTAAAAACAACTCAGAGTGGCTTCATCTTTGGGTATTATTTTCGCTTAAGAAATCAAGTTGCAAATTGCACTTGGCAAAGTATTAAGGCTGTCATCATTAACCAGTACCCACCACAGAAAATACTCTTTTGTGCCTACTTGAATGTATTTTGGATAACAGAAAGTTCCATTAATAGACAAAAATTACTGAAAAACATTTTATGTTGTAAATAAAAAAATGCTGTTTATTGTGAAATTTATACACATTTTTCAGTAGCATTGTAACAGGTATAACTAAAAGCATTACAGGAGTTAGGTTATAAAGTATTGATTTTAAATAGATACACTTTATTTTATAAAAAATGGGTGATCAATTTTTAACATTTTTCTAATTAAATGTAGTCAAATACAAGAATAAATGTGCATGTGAAACAAATTTACTGGCCTAGTTTAATCAAATACACTTCTTGGACAATATAAAGAATAGAAGTATTAGTACAAGATGCTATTAAGAATGGTACAGTGTAACATAATTTCCTCTACTAATAAACAATTTTATTTAAGAAAACTTTCAGACTTTTCACTTACAGTTCTTTCAAATAAGTACTTTATTTGAATTTGAAATATGCTTTACAGTAGACCTAGCTCTTCTGCTGATATTAGGGGTTTAAAACATAAATAAAGAAAACACAAGTTAACAGTGAATTTTGAACTGAAATACAGTGAGCGTTGTGGTCACCATCATAGCATGAGGGGGTTATGATCGCAGCTTTTTACACAGAAAATACCATATTACAGCCATCCTGTCAACTACCCCAATATTTCACCTCTCCTCTCCTCTCCTCTCCTCTCCTCTCCACTCCTCTCCTCTCCTACTCCGCAAGCCCGCCCGGCAGTGCAAAAGACTAAAACTANCTCTCCTCTCCTCTCCTCTCCTCTCCTCTCTTCTCCTTTTCATTTCCTTCACAGTTGTCGAAAAGCCCAACACAACAAAACACTTCAACTTCTGTCTGTTGCTACATATATGTCCCTGTAATGCTTCCAACCACAGGTTTGCAACAGGATTGTTAATAAAAGAGCTTAGAATATATTCTAGCAAGCATTGATGAAAAGATTTATAATCCTACTTTGTTAGAATATCTAAAACTTTAGATACCATCTCAAAGAGAACCTTTTTTTTTTTTGAGTATGTTTGAAAGCTACATACATTTGTTGCTTTCAATTAGCTACTGAAAATCAACATGCTTCCAATTTTATATATAGTAGAATGCATACTACCTGATTACAACTTCTCTCTTAGGAAGATGTATGAGATCAGTTTCTTTCTTAAATATGGACAGATTTACACATTCAGGACCACCTGCATTTTAAAATAATAAATAAAATAAAAGCAGGAAAGGTTGTTCTGTGATATGAGGACTTTGAAGGTTCATATGCAACTGAGTACGATGTTACAGTCCTTCTCAGATTAGATACCAACAGTACTTGAAAAAAATTGCTTGAATATGATGTGCTATTGTATCTATTTGTATTATTGGGCCGTAAAAACTTACTCAAGCTCTGCGTCCCCATTGTGCAAGGTATTGTAGCAGTACAATGAAAAGAAAGTTTGCTTCCGAAAAAGCCAAGAATATTGTGTCTTAGAAGAGGTTTCATTAATAATAGAAAAAAACAACTGCAAATACCTTCCAGTATACCTGAATAATATTCAGTGGCTGCAGTGCCATCTACATTACAGTAGTGTTCTTTACACCATAGGTGATTTTTCTGCGGTAAGTCAAAAAAATGATGTAAATCTCTGAAATCTTATTTATTGTTAGTCAAGATGACCATATAGGACAGCCTCTATCTGGATATGTTTTTATAACAACTGTTATGCTGAAAGGCATTTTATTATTAGAACTTTTTATGATGTTTTCAGCTTGTTCTTCCTAGAAAGGTTCCTCGGTTCACCATTGGCTTGCTCTGAACTTGCAGAAGAAAACTTCATAACTACATTTATTAGTTTAAGTAGAGGACAACCTTTTGGCAATAATGTGGACAACTCTGATAGTGTTTCCTTCCTGTCAGATTCAATCAACTCCTTGCCCCCGTTCTCTTCCTTTCATATAGCAATTGAGGGACTGCAGAAAAGGCCATGGTTGCCATGCCGTCAGAGGTGGTAGGAACCCTATCTCTGTCTGTACCTCACCTTGCAGGTTTGCTTTTGCATTTACTTTTATTTTTCAGTTCTGCTGTATTAAGGAACCCTATCAACTTTCCGTCCCAAAAACTTGGCCAAGTTCTGATGGTTCAGTCTTTTTTCCTGCCCAAGGGAATCTTGTCTGCAATGCAGATGGAAGTAAAAACACACCTCCTCTTGCCTAACCTGGCATTGAAAACTGGAAAAGCAGTTTCCCTTTTTCTCCAATGGTGTGATCTGCTATTAGAGAATATAACACTTCACAAACTGTACAGGAAAAATTGTATACCACCTTGTGTGTAGCATGAGGAACGTGATTTATGTCTCTGTTCTGCTTATACCCTCCCCCATCTTTCAAACAGCAGGGAAGGGGCTCTTGCAAACGGAAAAAAAACCACAAAACTCTTCAAGAGAGAAGTATTCCTTTCCTCCATCTTAGATTCTTAGAGAAATCCTTGTATGCAAAATTGCTGGAATATCTTCTCTTTTTTTGAACTGATACAATGAAACCCAACTTTATTGATCGCTAGGAAATGTTGCATTTCTGTTCATTTATTCAGCAGATTGATGACTATGTTTCCCATGTTCAAAAATTTAGTTTAAAATTGATCGCTGACTTTGTTTGTGATCACAAATAGTTTAAAATCATGTCAGTTTAACAGTGAGATAACAAGAAGAGTCCTCCAGTGTCGAGAGAATTAAAAGTTGTGGTATGTTGTCCCTGCAGGTTGTTCCTGCCACTTCTCCCTGCTGGTTATATAAGGATATGTCTATCTTTTTATTTCAAAGTGGCAGTATATTCTTTTAATATTCTGAAAGAATTACAATCATCTTCTCTGAAAATGTAAGGAAACACACTATGTGTCTGATAAACACTGTACCTTTTTTCTAAAGTAACAGAACACCTGTGCTTAACTCATGGTTTATGTATGCCTTATTGCAGAACTGCATGGTGTTGGAGGGAGGGGTTTTTTCTTGAAAATGGAAACAATAAAAAAAAAAAAATCCCAGTTCTCTAACAGTTGCCTATTAATAGTGTTTCTAAATCTCACACCTACAGTTCCAGTTAGCCAGTGATTGAGTAGCTCCTATTTCCGCCCCTTTCTATTTGAAGTTTGCAGTATAAGCAATCCTTAAGGTAGCATTTGCATTTGCTGACTGTTCCAGCACCCTGATGACTTCATTAATTTCTGTCTGAGGCTGAGGAAAGAGAATAGGTTTTGTTTTTACTTTTAACAGACTTAATGTTTTTTATTAGCTCTATGTTCAAGCATGTCATCATTTGAAATGCCCATACCGTATTAAGATGTACTTTGTTTAATATGTGTAAAAACAGGATGGCTGATTGCTAGTGGAAGATGCAAATTAATATATTTAAAAAAGGTTGTATACCTTCAAAAAACCCAAACCACGCAACTATAGTTAATACTTCATTACATGCATAGTGTTAACCCT
Organism: Anarhynchus alexandrinus; assembly: GCA_008711295.1. Taxonomy (NCBI): domain Eukaryota; kingdom Metazoa; phylum Chordata; class Aves; order Charadriiformes; family Charadriidae; genus Anarhynchus; species Anarhynchus alexandrinus. The sequence goes on from VUYV01000069.1 coordinate 3,779,889, forward strand.
TACCCATGTTCCTGTGTTTTTCTCCTAACTTTGAAGAATTCAAACTGTTTTTTATTTCTGAAACACCTTGTTCTTCAAGGAGAATTCTGGTCACTTCTGTATCTTTTTCAAGGTTTTCTTGTTACTGGGGATATAGGATTTTCAGATGATTTTTCAAATAGCATTACATAAGGCTAGTCAAGGTAGCAAGGCGCATGGCTTGCAGCTCAAGGGAGGAAATTGCTTCATTAGAGCACCTGTTCTTGCATGTGCTACTAAAGGGAAGGGAACGTATTGAGAGTTTGTGTGGCTTTGTCCCTATCTCATCCCTTTCGCAACTATGCATTAACAAGCCCACTTGCACAAGTTTACAAGGAGAATCCTCTTTTCAGGGAATAGCCCTCTGCCAGCCACCAAAGAAAGGGTTACCATCTTCCTTACAAGTCACTTCAAGGCAAGGCAACAGCATGCTGGTTCTGCTCAGGGTCTACAGGATATAATATCACGAGCCAGCCAGAAGCAAATAAATTTCAGAGAAATTTTCAAGCCCTACTAACTGCTGAAATGGTATTTCAGATATTATTCATATTTGTTCAGATGCCATTAGGTTCTGTGTGAAAAATCACTTCCCTAACGCAGCTGCCCATTTTAGTTGGTTAAATGATGACTGGCAGCTTTTAGAAACTGGGTTCAGAGAATCAGGGAGCAAATTGCATACCTTGCTCACCGGGCGTTCAGCCTGTAAATTATGTGAGGTAGATACTCTTTTTGAAATCAATACTAAAAAGTATACAAAACTTGATTAAATAATACTGCATATGCATTAATGCTGGTTTCTGTAGCTGAAAGTCTCCTTACCGGAGTTCAGAACAAAAATGTTTGAATCCTGAACATTATTTGCTTCTTTTCCCATTTCTAATTAATGAAATCAATTATTATTGTGATGCTATGTTTTTATTTCAGAGGTGATAACGGTTTCTATTTCAACAGAATTACTTATGCCCACACAGCAGTACTTGCTGTTTCTCCTTTGTTGTTTCTTACTTAAGCGAAGAAGTTTTAGTCCCTCAATCTTTCAACCGGGGAGTGAAGGCAATATTATATGATTTAAATGGCCAGTCACAAAACACAAATGTCTAATAAATTATCTGAGAAACCAATTCAGCAAAGGCTCTGTAGGCTGGTATTTGTTTTCATAAACTATCTGGGAAATCTTGGCTAATGGCTTATGTATAAGTGGACTAGATGAGCAGTTTTTGGGCATCAGATAGCATTAAAACATAAATAACCAAACCGGTGTTAACTGTGATTCATCAGACAACCAGAAATTCTTAGTGAATGTTATAATTCATTGACCTCTGATTTTTATATTTAATTGAAAATACAAATATCAAAATAACATGCATAGCCAACAGCCCTACCATGTTAAGTTTATAACTAAAGCTTTCTGAAAACAGAACCACTTCATTTTCAGTCAGTATGTGAAGTAGTAATGTATATTCACTCACACAACTTGTATTTTATTCATGAAACAGAGAAAAGCAAAAACATTTCTAGCCCAGCAGCAGTTTGGGTTACGTGCCCGTGGGGCCTGCTTTCTTCCAACAACCCTTCTGCTTCCCCCTCCTTGTCATGGTTATCAGAACATTTTGGTGCTGGGGCTTTTAATGGGGTATGGATTATCAGAGGTGCTGGCTATACATGTGAACAGAAAGCAATGTGAAAACTATGCCTTAGGTTTCACCTGCTGTTAAAACTCAATGCAACCATTAGACAGGCTGCTACATAGCATGCTTTGGCTGAGGGTTTGGGGTGGTGAGATGGGCTGTTGCTGATACTCAGCGCACAGAGTTATGTTGGCACCTTAACCATGCATTTTCAGTCTTATTTACAATTTCCCCTCTCCCCTCAGTGGTTTTTACATAATCACCTCAATTTGTTTTATAAGTGTTTAGGTACACCTTCTCTCATACATCTTTCTTCATATTTCTTCCTTCGTTTTAGCACCGGCAACACTTGTCTTCCCTGATAATGATCAGTGACAGTTTTGATAGTTCTGCTCTTTCCAGCCTTTGTGCTGTCCTGTTCATTTTGCATATCTTTGTATGTGTTTTTTAGCTTCTTCCAAGGGAGAAGTTTCTTAGATAAACCTATATTTCTTTGAACATTTTTCCCAATAGTTCTTTTCCCTGTACATTCATTATGGTGGCCAAACCCTCTCATCCTCACCCTCCCGCCTTTGGAAGGCAGTTTTATTATCTAGTTTTATATTTCTCTTTCCTTTGGCGAGCTATACCTTGTGGAAATAAATTTAAACCTTAAACCTTATACTCATCAGTTTTCCTTCAGACGTCTTCCTTCCATAACTTTGGCCTTGGTCTCTTCTCTTGTTTCGTGCCTAGTCGGTTCACTTCCAAGGAGGCTTATGAGTTCTTCCAACTGGATGTTATTTGCAGAAGCCATCCCCATATCCCCAAACTCTTTCAAAACTTATCCTAGCAAATCCACACTACTCATCCCTCTTTGTACAGATTTTGCCCTGTGGGCTGAATTGCCAGTTTTACAGCAGCTTCTGGTACTATTTGCCTACTGTTTTTTAAGCTCCACTTACAACATTTTGGGCCTAAAATCGTGTGTACTTCAGTAGTATTGCATCACTATAACCACTGAAAAGTTTGAGGCACAAGCATCTGGACCAAGTATTTTAAAAGTCTCTTTTCTATGCGGCTGTCTGTTTCAGCTTTGTAATTTTCATTAAATTTCTTTTGTCGTGGAAAAACTCAGTTTAAAACACAAATTATGGAACAAAATACAGTTGCTGTTTGTACAGTTTCATACACATCTTAAAATAGGCACAGAAGACATTCTCTGCTTTGGAAAGAAGGGTCTTTTTTTTTTCTTTTTTTTTTTTTCTAATGTGAATACTAGCCTGATCGTATTTAGACTGCAGTTGTAGATATGGTTCCCACTTGGCAATGAACAGTATAAGATTTGCTCGTTTGTTTGTAACTGCATGTACGTAGGGTATGCACACTGTTTGCTAACACCTTTCCTGACAGCAGCGATAAGCTGCCTAGGCTGGCGAGAGAGTTCACCTACCAGAGGGTGAAAAGATGAAAGGTCTTTTTATGAAATGCAAACTGAGAAGCTATAACATAAACAGAACTGCTCTCATAGAAATACTGATTCCCACCTACCTCTACACAATGTTATACTTTTAGGCTGTAATCCACAGTTTATGCAAATAATCACTCAGTTTACATCCGAACATGAACAGCTAAGGGGGACTTGAATCCTGGTCTCCCCGAGATCCATTCTACCCAATAATTAGGTCACCTCTAGGTCGTCTTTTATCTTTGTTAAATGAGAAGTGAGACGTGGTTTAGAAGGTCTGATAAAAGCTGTGGGATTTTCATTATGTAGTTTTCTGCTGCGGGACATCCAGTGCAATGTATCTCTCCATTTGACTGGTGTTAGACTGCGTTTAGAAAGTTGTGAACACCAACTGCTGTGGTCCCAAACAGTAAAAAAGTCAATAATTTAAGCATAAATTCTTAGGATGCTGTTGTTTTTTAGATTCTGAATGAGGAAAACAACATTTCAAGTCTTCAGTATTGAGCAAAGCATCGTGATTTCAAACATTCATGTGGTAAAAATAGTGATAAAGTAGTCACACCTTAAAAGTTTCTACCATGTTGGTAGTTGCTACCATTTCTAAAAAGTAAAAAGTTTTATCTCCGATCTACCTATACAAGAATAACAAGGGAAATAGATCTCTCTGAAGTCAACTATCTTAAAGTTCTTTTCACTGTTTTTTAACTGGTCTGTGAGGAAAATCCTTTAACCGTGCTGAGTATTTCACTGAAAGATCTGGTAGGAGGACTGGAACCTTTGTTGAAACTGGTGAAGATCTCTGAAAATCAGCATTTACTGCCCTAAATCTGACTTCTCTTATTCTCTCATGCCTGCATTATTTCTTCTAATCACTAGTCTCAAACTGCACAGCTATCCAATACATAGTCATCCCTTTTCTGTTCCTGTTGCCTACAGTGTTTTCCTGGCTTCCAAGAGACCATAAAAACTCCCAAGAACCCTTCATCTCTCATCTCTGCTTGTTTCTTCCGTTTCTGTCACTTTTTGTGTGACATAGTCTTTTCATTCCTGTGCACTCACTCCTTGTCCATAATGAGACCCAAAGAACTGGGGGTGAAAGGAGGATTTTGAACTTCTTAAGGGTTCCCAGTATTTCCAAATCTCCCTTTCTCCTACAGTCTTATCTCCTGGATGGTCTTACCAAAGCCATAAATTCATTTGCACTCTTCCAGTGATGCCAGCTTTCATTGCTGTTTACTCCAGCTTTTGTTCAGCCATCTCTGTACTTTCTCCCACGCTGCCCATTAGGCTTGAGAGGACTTCCCCATAAAAACCTGTAAATCCACCATGTCTGTTGCTGTCCCTGAAGCTCACATCCATGCGGTGTCTACCGCGGGTTCTCAGTGGCTAGTCCGTGGGTGGACTGCAACTCTTGCATTTGTAGTAACCCGGAATACTTTGTCCTTCTCTTTTGCTCTTTCCTACTGTGTGTCTGCCTGATCCTTTTATGCTACACGTGTGGTGTCAAATCTAATCAGCCCCTAGTTTAGGCACCTACACATTACTGTAATTAATTAATAAATCCATCCTTTGTTAATTTCGACAACTGTTAAGAGACTGAAGGGCAATGGTACTACAAACCGTCTGTATAAATGCAAGAATCCAAGAGACAGAAAATTGTCCATTGAAGTCAGGTTCTGCAGACTGTGATGTTGGCACATCGCTAGTGAACAGATGCACGGTATTCAGACATTCGTGTTTCCATAAGAGAAGTAGCCTCTGTTTAAGGGACAACAAAAATAGTGGTTTTATAATGGTGACAACCTCCAAAAGCATGTCTGGTTTTATCAATAAAAGGATATTGAAACAGGAGAGCAAACTCAGTATTAAGGGCAGTAAAGTGGGAGAGCTCTTGCTGTACTGGCCAAACAAGAGGGGAGAGCATGTCTGAGCCCTCCTCCTTATCCAAGGGGAAGAGTAATGGACCTTTGACTTTTAGTAACGGGCTCCCTTATTCTCTGGCTATATGTTCATATTTATGAGCTTTCCGAGTTCCTTCTGAGGAGTCACCCACAAAATTAATTTTCTTACCAAAACAAAATATAAGAACGTAAATTTCCTCCTGCCTCTAATTAAACATTTTTCGGTTAGATTAAACAGTTTAGATTAGATTAATCCAGTGAATTGATACATAGTAGCGTTCACATAGTGAACCAAACTGATGTAATACCTGGTAAACTACACAGCAAAAAGACTTGTCTAACTTGTTTGAATGACACAAATAAGAATGCAAAGCTGTTGTAATTAGAGACATTATGAAATTTTAAATGACAGATAATTAATACAGAATATGTTGTTGGATTTAAATGTAAGAGAGGGATTTAGCAGATGAAGTTTCTCATTTCTTATAGAGAAATTTAACAAATGCTAGTAGTGAATTAATCTTATTTCATTTTATTTGTACCTTAACAATGTATTTCCTGTTTGTTACACCACTTAAAAAAACCCTGTAGTTAATCTTACCTTGTATTGTACACTTAATTATCCATCAACTTTTTTGAGCTGTTTTCTTCAAGTAGCTTAGTAAAAGTTTCCCATTTTCCTAATTTTTCACAGTAACCTTTTATTACTGGTTCCAGTGGGTTGACTGAGTACATCGGTTATGACTTCACTCTTCTCCTTCAGAGACATGCTCAGATAAAGACAATGGTTGGGACGGTATACAAAGATCACTGACTGTCATGCTGACAGTGTAACTTCATTGTCTCATTGTAATTTCCCCTCTGTCTGTTCTGCATGTATTCATGTATTTCACTTGTCTTGTCCTTGCCTGGTAACCTCTGAGGGGCAGAGATTGCCAGTTTGTTCAGTATTTGCACAGTACCAGCACAATAGATTTCTAGTCTATGACTTGGGTTTTTTGACAATATAAATAACAACAGAATTGTTTGGAGTCTTAGTTGAAAATATAACTGAAATTTGGATGTGTTATGCGAATAACTTGTACCAGAAATGATAGGGCCTGATGAAATCATGCCAGAATTGAAATTAGAATTTAGAATTTCAGAATTTAGTGATTTATGTGCAAGACAGAAAAATTAAAACTTCCTTTCACCACGGTAAGGCAGACTGTTGTCATTTTTAGCATGTGGCATAAAAGGCCTATAGAACTGGGCTTGCCTCTCCAAAATGTATGAGGAAGCTTCTGGATAACATACAACATAAGTAATAACTTTAAAATGCCTTATTTCTATATTGTTGCTTTTATTTCATTGTAGTTACATTTGGGAGTGAACAAAAGCTTCAGTTTCATCTGAGACTGTGCAAAAATGAGGCAACAGTGTTTCTTTTTCCAAAGGAAAGACTATTTCAGAACAGAGTAAATAAATCAGTCATAATGAAAAATAAACCACATTCCGTCAGAGATGAGGATTATTGCATAGATGATGCAATGATCTTTACATTTCCTTGTTTGGTAAGAGTCATTTAATTGCGCTTGGCTTGCCTTGAATTAGTTAAAGGGACCATTCCTTTGCCACATTTATCAATCCTTTTATCCTTTCACTTCCATAAATGCATACGGCGACTCACTGCAAGAGGCAACTGAGTGAGCTGTACAGTGATAAATTTTTCTTGTTAGGAGAAATTACGTTCACTAACTTGAGCTACTTCAGCATGAAATTGAAAAAGAATCATTTTGTCTTAATTTACATTCTTGATTCAATGAGAAAAATGTAGATTAGGCCCAGAAAACTGCGTAGGCATTGCTTTAAAAACTAATGGTAAACTGAACCAGTAACATTAGAAGTTCATCAAATAACACATCTCTTGTATTTATGATACTAGGTTGTATTAGTTCCTGTGAATCACTTTAAAATTTATACATTTTGGTCTTTCAGATCCGTTTACTGTTTCAGTTACATCTTTATCAACAGTGGTATGCATTTTTCATTTCTCACCTAAGCCGTGCACATCGTTGCTTAATCAAAATCACTGGGATAGTGCTGCGGTTCACTAGCCTTAGGAGCTGCTATTTGCCTTGAATAAATTACGTGAAAACATGTTGATTGATAGATGTTACATGTCAGAAAAGAAGATAACTGTATCTTCTTCAGCTTACTAAAAGGTCATGCACACAGCATAATAGGAACAGCCACAGACAACTTTGAGATAAAGTGTATCATGAAAAGGTGTGCAATCTCATAACCAGTGAAACATGGACTACAAGCTATTGTCTTCTCAAATACAAGTGATTTATCCACTTACATTCAAGTTAAGATGAAAAACAATTTACCTTTCTGTGTATTTGAACTATATTTTCAAATGCTGAAAAAAAAATAAGTCTGTTCAATAATCACAAAAAATGGTTTAAATTCTTCTGTCTTCCAGTTCCCTGGCAATGGGTTGTTGGTTTGGGGTTTTGGGGTTTTTTTGAAACAAATATTCTGCACTCCCATAGCAGAATTTTCAACTGCCTGTTGCAAAGAAAAAAAATCTTCTAAGATTTTACATAATATTGAATTAATTTGCTGATGTGTACTGAAATATCTATGAGGGCACGGTAATAAAAAGGGAATTGTAGATTGCTATGTAGTTTGGGAAAAGAGTTGTTTATCCAGATTTAATGATTATTTTTTCCCCTGAGGTTGTATGAAACATTCTGTTTTCCTTTGCTTTTCTTGTCAGTTGTATGCTGGTTGGGGCTGGGAATACCCTTGTTTGCTGTTGTAGAGCACCAAAGTTTCTGTCCAGTCTTGCGTGCCTAACTTATCCAATAATAAAAATAATTAAAATTAATATCTGAATATTTGTTTTTGAAGTGGGAGTGGTAAAGTTGTCTGTAAAATATACTTCCTTGCCGTGCTGTCTTTCATATTCACATTTGTGCAGCACTATGCAGATGTATTGGACTTACATGGAATATTCAGCTTATTAGAAGGAATCTGAAGTATTCAGTAACTCTGAAGATTTTTAATTTGGTTGGAGATTTTTACTGTATGAATGTGTAGCTATTTTGTAGTTAAAAACTTGACTGTGCTTGCTTTGCAGCCTGGCATTTAAACACTTCTTAAGGTATTTCTCTTAGGTCCTGTTAATATACATAATTATTTTCATGCCTACGTGTATAGCAATCATCCGTCTTGTTTCAAACAGCTAATACAAAAAGAAAAAACAAAAGCCAGGTGGTGTTGAGAAAAACGTGGCTTTTAAAACGGGCCGGCGTGTTTTAGGTAGAACAAAGCTGGCCAGGTTCTTATCTACCCCAAACGACTTTGTTCTCCAGCAGAGCTGCCAAACTGTCAAACTGTCCAGCTTCAGCCTGTAACAAAGATTCTGTTGTATTGCAAAGATATTCATAACAATTTTTATAGGAGGCTGTGAGCGTATAAGTTCACAGTTGTAGCGATAACATGGCACTCTGCACTGTTTGGCTTGTTTATATTGGCAGGGATCCCCGAAGTGGAGACCGAGAGAGTCCTGCAGAAATCTGGTATTTGAGCTGAAATTTACACACTTTAAGTGATGAACTAAACAGGCTGGTGTTTTCTTTTTCTTACTCAAAAAGTGCAAGGTTACACAATACAGACGGTTTTCATCTTTTCCCATAAATGCACAGATTCCTGGGATATAAATGACTGAATTCATCACCAATTCATCAGGGACGCTGAGCTATGCAGTTCTGTTTACAGTGGCAGAAAGTTAATATAAATTTTCATCAGAAGGGGAAGTTTACACATATGATTCTATTTGTCCTTCATTATTAGCACCTGAGTCTAGGCTGGAACGCATAATTGTCTACAGGCACAGGCCAAATAGATGCAAGGGAAAGGCAAATAAGCACACCAAAAATAATTTTATGGTTGTCTGTTACAATTCTCTCACTGGGATTCTTAATCTAGAAAATCAATAAACAACAGGAGTGAAACTCTTTTCCTCTGTTCAGGCATGGCACAGGCAGAAGTAACAGACAGAAAGCCATTGTACCCTTTTATTTTTTGTATTTCACAGAAAACCGGACTGAGGTCATTTCTGTGTGAATCAAAAATGTTGTTTCTTCTGTTAGATTAATACAATTTATAATTACCCCATGCAATATTTCGATATTGTAATATAAAAATATATTGGCTCTGCTAGCATTATTCAAAGTTGCCATTCCAAAGTGTCTTTATTTTTCTATCTAATAAGGCTTGATGTCTGTTTTTTGAAAATATGAGTTGTTACATATTTACATTCATCAAATAAAATAAAAAGACATTTGCACAGAATTTCAGTACTAAAGTAGTAATTGTAAAATGTAAGGATGAGGTCATTCTTTTTAAAAAAAAGTTCTATACCCAATTTTCTCTAGTTGTTGGCATTTTTATTTTTTTCTGTAAATTGAAATCATACTGTTCATTTGAAGGAAGTATGGTGACTACTGTCTGCATTTTTTTGCTGAATGGTCCAGAGCTACAAGCCCAAGTTGGCAGCGGATGGTGGTGCTGTTAGACTCCTGTACACTGAGCATTCTCTAGCCTGATGCCTCAGTACTTTGAATGGTTTACCCCATGAGGAATAAATTCAAAATTCAGCCATACCCATTTGATGTTTTTTTATCCTTCACATGTCGAGGTAAAAGTCCAAAGAAAACTCACTATAATAATGGCAATGCAGGTTTTTAGACTGTAACTCCACAATACAATGCACATGAACTGGCATACCTGTGACAGTTTAGTTTAGTGTTGGTGGGAGTAGTAGTGAAGGTGCACGCACCAGCAGCTGGGGCATCATCACTCCAAATCCTTGGGAGTTTGAAAGATGGTCCTTCCCTGAATCTCGAGCTTGGGACTTGTGCCTTCTGCATTAGCCAGCTCTGATGGCATCAGGAGGCACCTCGGTGGCCTGTCTGGGTTTCTGGGAAACTTGCTGTGGCAAAGCCTCAGAAGAAAGTCAATTGATTCTGAAGCTGATGGGGATAGGGAAGGCAAGGGGCTGAGTGGTGTTGAAATACAGGGATATGGAAATCAAAGAGTTAACTGATTGGAAAGAAAGTAAGCTGAAAAAATACGGACAGCCTGATTATTATAGGAATGGTACATATAGTTCTTCATTTAAAGTGTGTTGAAATTTTTGCACATTATAGCTAAGATTTAAATATATCATATTCTCCCCCACATTAACTGCATGAACATAGAATTAATTGTTTGAGAATTTAAAATGCAAATTAGCTAATGGTTTCTTAGTTTAAAATTAATTTCAAGTGAATTCTTTTGATAATCCTGTCAAACGTTTTTAGTCCTGCATGATTTTGCAGTAGAAGCAGCCCATTTTCTGCCACTTCCTTTATTGTTGAAACTTACTGAAACATCATGTTCGTACTACAGCTGACGGCATTCAAAAAACCTGTGTCTTTTGGCTGTGACTCATTTTTCCTCACCAACCATGAGGTTTTTCCTAGCCATGGCTAACTCAACATACTCTATCCAGGAAATTTCCACATCTAAAGGCGGTCTTGCAAAATGGCTGACGTTTCATTATTCTCAGTGGAATATAAGTCATAATTTAAGTAATATTTTCTTCCCAGTATGCAGGCTATGTTGGGAGACAGGAACTGTTCTCTTAAGGCTCAGATCACAGGCTGTTCTTAAAGATGGCAGCTGGTTCACCTGCATGTCATAGAGGCTATTTTGAGAGGACCTTTGCCTGGTTTGGATGATGTTATCTGTAGTACAAGAAAAATGTTTGCATTTTGTTGATTAGAAGGATTTTAAAGAAGAAACTAGAGGCAAGGAGCATAGGAGGGAGACGAAGCTGCAAGTCTCCATGTGTACATGAACACATACAGGGTAAAAGGAGAGAATCACAGAATGGTCAGGGTTGGAAGGGAGCTCTAGAGATTATCTAGTCCAACCCCCCTGCTAAAGCAGGTTCACCTCGAGCAGGTTGCACAGCATTGCATCCAGGTGGGTTTTGAATATCTCCAAAGGAGGAGACTCCACAACCGCTCTGGGCAGCCCGTTCCAGTGCTCCATCACCCCAAAGGAAAGAAGTTTTTCCTCATGTTGAGATGGAACTTCCTGTGTCCCAGTTTGTCTCCATTGCTCCTTGTCCTGATAGAGGAGGAACCATGATGGGAGGGTTGAAGAGGAAGCTATAAAGCTTCAAGAATGTGCACTTAGAAGCAGAAAGAGGTGCTATAGTCAAGAACAAAACATCAGCAAAAACTTACCTTGTGTTGTAAAAACACCTGAGTGACCAATATGCTTTTTTGCTGCTTCAGACCAGTTCTAATTAGGTGACTGTTGTTTGATGCCATGGCTGCTGGATGATTAGAGATAATTAAAGACGTTTGGCTATCCTCTTTCCTTCCATTCATTACCACATTTAGAATCCTGCTTAAATGAAACCATAACTTTCGTTTGCTTATATTGACAACTCTTATTTATGAATCATTTAAAAAAAAAAAAAAAACAACCTGCAACTTACATTATCGTTGGTTACAACTTTGCAGTCTTAAGTTACCCTCATGTAATTTTTGTTTGGGTATACACATGGAAAAGTTTATAAGCCAGTGGGCCAGAAGTCAGTCCCCTTGTGCTGCTTGGGAAAAAATGGAAGAAGGAGAAAAAATGTGGTACACTGAAAACCTATACCAGAGCTTGCCAGTATGCATCTTTGAAGTGCCAGTATGGTGTATCAGCCTGCACAAATGCCATTTTTGTAGCTGAGTGTGATGCACAGAAACATTTACATATCCTGATATTAATCCTCTCAGGTGCTAAAATACCCCAGAATGCACATCAGGGCATATCTGCATACAGCAAAGTGGCTTGCACAGTCTGGCTTTGCTACTGTGTGGAATCTTGCTACTAAAACCTTCTCTTACCACCTTATCCTGTTATTTTTTCGGCTGGTTTTCATTGCTTTTAAAGAGAAGCCAAAAATCTGTCTTTGTACCGTTTATATGAATAGATGCATAAAATATTCTTTAACCTTTTGTTTTGATATCGTTGAGTCACAATAGATGCATGAGAAACTTTATGCTGCAAAACTTAATTATACTTTTATTCATTGTCTCCTTAACCTACTTGAACATGTTTTCCAAACTATTGCAAAGTCTGTCTGTGCGCTGTATTTATTCAACGTCTAGCACTGTGTTCTGTAAGTTCTGATTGGAGTTCTTCCTCTTCTTTAATGATTTCCCTAATAACAAAAAATCTGTTAGTAAGGCCTGATATCCCTAATTATTTCTGTATAATGTGATGAGCAAATATCTTTTTTGTTTCTTCCTTTTTATGATTAACTGCAGTAAGTGTCCTAAGGGCTTTTCTCATCCTTCCTGTCCTTACAGGCCCTTCTATATCCACCTGAGGCTTAATAGAGAAACTTCAGTTTGAAGGAGAAGAGCTTTCTCTGGCAATATAAGAGAAGAATGGCACAAAATATTGAATATTTTTTACACATAGGCCAATGATCAGACAAGTGCTGTAAGGGATAACTGTAACTTCCAGCAGTCCCTGTGATGTGAATGAGATGTGAAAGATTCCTCAAGGCAGAAACTGTTTTTCTTACTTGGTTTTCTTACTTCTCCTTTTCCAAGGATGACCACTAATTGTTGTATCTCCTACTACCACAGGTTGGAAATACTTGAATGATGATAATAAAATCCACTTTGCTCCAAACTTTGCTGTTCTTCTCTTCCTAAGCTGACCTCCAAAATTTCCTTAGATCCTCAGACAGTAATTTATTTCTCCGTGTTTGTTCAAAACATACAGGTTGCATCAAGGATACAATTTCAGTCTGGGACGCACCGTGCTGTGGTGGGCTATCATACCTCTTCATCAGCACTCTCAGTGACTTCCTAGCTGGCAGCCACAGCTTTTGGTGCACTTGTAAGTGCAAAACCAGGGTTAAGTGCCTGGAGCTAGCCAAGCCCTTCAGAAATGTTCCTTAAAGCCAAAAACCAGTTTTAAAATATGAAAACTGCTCTGAGAGGCCAAATGTTAAATCTAAGGCACCCAATGAGTCCAGAAATGTTCTCAGTTCCTCCTCAGAGGATGGTGACTTGACTTACTGAAGATACAGGCATTCCTTTTAGGAGGTCTGAATTATTATAATTTATCAACACCAGTATTGGTACATCCCAAAAGAGTCTGAAGGAACAACTTTTAACTCTGTATTTAAAATTCATTTATGGATTTTGGTTCTCAAAATCCAATAAGAAATTTGTGGATGCCAAATGGCCCTACTTTGCAAGAACAAAAAAACTCAAAAAACCATCAGTAGTACCTGATACAAGTTAAATAAGATGCAGAAAAGTCAAATAAAATGTCAAAAATACAAGTAGAAAACTTTAATTTAAATTCAAGGGCTTTTTTTCTTAAAAGGTGTGGAAAGTGAAGCTATCCACTTACATCCATTGTCTCCTAAATAGTAAGGGACAAATGATAGAACTTGGCTAAATGTGTGGGAATTATGGGTTATATTATTTCATTTTTTCTACTTTATAGTTATGAATTTAGGTTATTGTTTTAGCAGTTTGGACACCAAAGGTAATTTGTTAGGAATTTTAAACATTTTGTGCATACTAAGGGCTCTACTTAAAGTCGCGAGTGTTATTCTGAACAAAAAGACTGCTTCAAGACTCAGATAACGTGACCCAAATGACAGAACTGGGCATAGCCATATTCAAGGCTATTAATATTTATCATTAACCTGATAGTGAGTAATTAAAAATCTAACCTTCCTATAACTCTGTAATTTTTTCTTCTTGGCTTTTACTTTGGTTGTGACAAATTTTAAGAAAGTAAAAATACTTGGGAAAAAAAAAAACAGCAGAGAAAGTGTGTTGTATGTAGTTTTGTTCATTGCAGGATGAACAGAAGCAGCTGTGGTCATTGTCTTGAAATTTGACCAAAATATGTGTCACTCTCTTTTCCACAGAACATTTCTTGATATCTCTGATGAAACTTTAAATAATTTTATATGCTTTAGCTTCTTTGGTTCCCTTGGGAAAAACAGAGGAAAGAAGAGATCTACCAGAAAACAAAAGAATTCATGAAGATTGGTTTCCAGAATTTTTTGAATACAAAAGAATCTTTTCATTTTCACTCTTCTTTCTTCTAACAGTTACTTAACTTTCGTATATGTCGGGCCAGCCTCAAATAATTTTCCAGACTGACTGCTGAACAACTCTATGATACCAATTCCCTGTCTATTTATTCAATTTGATCATGTCTCCAGCTCCCATAACCATAAGATCCATATTATTATACTCCAGGTATTATTGCTTTAAGTCTTACAATGAATTCTCTTTTTTTTTTTCTTCTTCCCTTTTTCTGTATGATGGGATAAGAGTTCTTATCTAAAAACGAAGCCCTGACTTATTCCACAAACATTTATGTTTGGCATATTCTTTGGAAAATTAGCTAGCTGTGATTTTTTCTCCAAGACAATGAAGATTCAAGCTCAGTCTCTTCAGCTACTTTATTTCAGATACCTACTTTAGTATGGAGATCTTGCCTAATCTTGCCATTGAAGCTGTTCTTTTGGGACTGTTGTGGCATTTCTGTAGGTAGGTCTGATGGAGGCTTAGTGTCCTCAAATAATACAGTTCACATTGATCTTCACTGTTTTCTGATTGACCCAGTACCCACAAACAGGAAGATATCTGTATCCACCTCTTCTCTATTTCTCACCTCTTTTCTGAACTGAATTGAATGGATGTTAAAGGTATTCCTGTCTGTCCTGCATGTTTAATCTAGGTGTGACTGCAGGTCTGTCTCCACTTTTTTTTTCTCTCCACATTGCTAAAGATCTGTAGTATGTGTTAGAGCACCCCCTGCCTACTGATACTCCTCTCTGACCACTGTGTGTTTCAAGATCTCATGGCAGAATAAATTGAAATGTGAGTTCTTGTGTTGAGTGAGCAGACTACAAGAGTTGGTGCTGTTAACTCTCACCTGCCATCTGAGACAAGTTCCAGCTCTGTGAGTACTTCTCCTTTCCTGTATTAAGAGGTAAAGTAAAAACTGAGCACTGTGCTCACTGTTTTGAATTTGAACTGGACAGAGTAAGGAAAAGGTCCTTGCAGCAATCTTGGCTAGAAGGCAGTAGTTAAGCACCCCAGCGCTGCGCAAAAAAGGGGCGTGCTGACACCTGTGTCTCCCTCTCAGGCTACTGCTCTGGTCTCCATCTACGTGCTGCTAATTTCATAATACACCAGGCAAAATATGGTTGCAGGCAGAAGTTTGCAGAGCACTACAGATTTTTCAAGTGCATTGGCTTGCCACTACTGTCTAGTTTAGCTCTCATTTTTTTTCCACAGGCTCTTGTTCACTCATTAGTTCCATTTCTCACCCATTTTCAGAAATGAATATGTAGGACTAATTCACATATTACTTCTTACTAAATTTTCCTAATAGACAATTTGTTGGGGTATAGATGAACTTGTGTTAAAAGAGAAGGTTATTAAAAATTTGCTTGTGTTTTTGTCGTTTCCTGTGGGCAAAACATTTTTTGCTTGGTCAGTATCATCATAGATTTTCCACTAAAATTTCCACTTATAAGCTACTGGGCTTGATGTGGGAAATATGAAGAGACATGGGTCTCTATTATTGGGACTTCAGATTAAGTTATAACAATCTAATCTTTTTTTCTTTTTCTATCAGTCATTTTAAAACTTATCTTGAAACTTTTCAGAACAGTGGGCAGTATTTAGCAATCAGTAACAGTGAATTGAGAGTACGATCCTTGCAGCATAAACTAAGCGGTCAGACATAACAGGGAATGTGATTTTCATAAATAAAAAGATGTGTCTGGACTATTAAACTGCAACCCAGAAACTTCTAGCTATTACATTACCTTGCTGAGCAGCTATGAAATTTAACAATAAGCAACCTTTGATTTAGGATGAAGTTAAGAAGTTGAAGAGATTTGTAGGTCGCCCCTTATTGGAATTGTCCCACTTTTTTTTTTTTTTTAAGAGCAAAAGCACTAGCTACTCACCAGATTTCTCAGATTTCTGTTTGTATTTATAGAGAATTTTGAAGCTGGAAATATTACACTACAGCTTTGTTTATTATTCCACCTACTGTCTCAGAGCACTGAGTTGTGCATTATGCGTCAAAACATGTTCTGTTCTTTCAGAGTTCTTCGGGAGGCAATACGATGTAATTCATTATGCCCCGAAGATAAACAGTACCTCTTGACCTTTTCAAGAAAAGTTGCAATATTTTCTTATTCCAGAATGTAATATTGTACTGAGCCGATATCAATGTGATAAGATAAATGTTTCCTTTTCTAATGTAAACCAGAGTGCACTACATTTATATAAAAGTCTTGAGGGATACCCAAAGCCTCCAGATAAAAAGGGGCAGCTTGGCTAGTGTAGGTCTGCATTTTTGAATTCTCAGTCTCAAAGCGCAGAGGTCAAACTGCATCCAGTCTTGAAGATGATGGCCAGGATTTTCAGAAGTGAACAGATTTTTGTGTTGCCCAATTTAGGATTCTTCTAAAGAATTTTCAAGCAAATTGAAAGGTAAAGGATTTGTGTACTGTTTTAAAAAAAAGAAATAAAATCAAACTAAGACTGTAAGCACCTTTCCCCTCAGTACCAGGATCTTTTGTAATGTCCCGGCTAAAGCACATGAGTCAGTGCCACATTGTGTGTAGCTATCTTGGTTTTTACTACACTGAAAAGTATTTCAGGAAACGAAAGACTAATGAGGAGTATTTTTTTATCTCATTTCTTTTTCTGCATTCTTTGCTGTTGTTCAGCTCTCAGTTTCCTTTTAGTCTCTTGACTATTCTTTATTTAACCCTTACATTTCACGTGGCAAGTTTCTGATTGATAAAGTCGGTTGCGCGCAAATGTGGCCGCCACGGTACAGTGGGGCTCTGGTCATGGCCCTGACGCCCACTTCCAGTTTCCCTTCTGCTTGCACGGCAATGCTCAGCTCCAAAGGAAAAGTGCATTTTGCTTAATAGGCTTTGCCCAGGTGTTAATGCGGAGTCTGGTCTCTTCTTTCTTGGCAAACCTGCTTCCCAATGGCCTCATTTACCTTAATATGTTAAATGGTTTTGTATGCAGGTCAGTACTCTGCTTTATATGTGGCATGTAAAATCCTCTTTACTCATGTGTATTCTATTCACAAGGAAGAGTGACTTTGACTGCAGCTACTATTACATGTAAAATAACATGCTATATTTTAAAATCAGTTCATTATTAAAAAGGATTTACTTTTGCTGTTACTGCATTTGGAACTTCATAGATATTCTGAACAGTTGCTACTGTAAGCAAAATAATGCTGTTGTTACACTACAAAGCAGTAACATCTTTCAATCCTTTCAGGTTGAAAGTAGGACTGTTTTAAACATACCAATCACAGCATGTAAATTAGATTCAACAGGGATTAAAATCAGGAGAAAAGAACAGTAAAAAACAGGAGTAAAAAGAAGTGAAATATCATTAAATCAGTCTATTTTACTTGTATCTTGTTAATGCCATTTAGTTCTGGACTTTTTTGTTTCTTAATTTTTTAATTTATTTAAGCTTAAGCAAGAGTCTTAAAATCTGGGGACAACATTTTGAACGAGGAAAGATTAAGGCCTGTATTAGGAAGCTAACAGAAAAGAGAAAGTTTCGAGGGAAAATTTTAAGTTCTTGACTGAAGTGAAAACATGAGGGAAGGTGAGCCTGCCATTTAGGTCAATGTAAGGAAAACCTTGGAGTCACCCAGGGAAGAAGAATACTGTAAGCAGACACATGAGGAGAAAAAAATGAAGATGAAGTTCTTTAGGGGTCAAGTTGACTAGGACTTCGAGAATATAGAATTTGAATTTCATTTTTAAACAAATCGTGTGTTCACCAGGGAACCAAACAGAATGCATGAATTGGACATTCTTTATACTGGAAAAGAAATAATTGTAAGCTAATGAGTTTTAGAGGCAAAGAACTTAGATTTTGTATTGGCAGGTGTGATGTAATCAAGCATCTTACTTAGATACAATTCTCTCTTCAGTCCCCACATTTGTGACAGTTGTATGTATCTGCAATAAAGACACTCCAAAAGTTTCTTTCAGTTTAAAGGAAATTTCTAGAATATATATATTTTTTTTGTGTGTATATGTATATGTATATTTAAGTTCATGCAGTCTGTATCCCATAGTAAAGGAAAGGAGCAAGGAGCACACTAAGGCCGAAGCAGTATAAATGACTTGGCAGAGTGTTTACCACTCAGTCTGTGGCTTATCTCCTCGCTCATTGTTGGGGATAGTTAAATGATCTATATCAAATTCGTTCTACAGCTGTCAGTACCTGCAAGCATATAAACAGACGGGTAAGATTTCTGGGAGGCAGATGCCCGCATCGCTAAAAGGACTGCTCTAATTGGCATAATCAGTACAAGAAATGAAGAGTGAACAAGCATGGAAATAGAATTACTTTTCTACCCCTTGAAAGGAGGCAGTAACAGGCTGCATTGATTTAGTTGCTCCTGCAGCTGACTATGCTGAACTTCCCCTGAATATAGAAAAAGGGCATTTTAATCTCCAAAACCATCCATCTGGCATCTTCTATTACCATTAAACACACACACACAAAAAAAAAAAGACAAAAGAAGAGGGGGAGTGTGATTGTTGTCCAGTAACATTTATATCTGACTTGAGGATCCTACAGAAATTGTAACCACTGGTGGAAGGTGCCCCGTTCAGGTTAACTGTCTCTGCACACCCCGTTCCTGAGACTCGTGGCAGAACAGAGTTTGTCTGTGCGTTGAATTTCAGTGTCGCCTCTCATTTCTTCCCTAGTAGACTGAAGTGATTTAAATCTGTTTGAAATCTGTATACAGTTGGATATTGCTTGAAATGAGCTACAGCATGAGCAGACATGAGAGACTGACAGTTGAACACATATAGTAATCAGCAAGGTCAGGATTTAATTGCAGCTAATTTGTACTGGTTGAACACCTCTCCGAATAAAAAATATTTTATACTCAATTATATTTATAATGTTTTGGACAATCAACATATGGTAAAACTTAACAGTATAACCATTTAATCTAACACAGATTTGACCTGTCCCTCCTTTCTTTGCTTGTCAGAAGCTTTTTTTCCTTTCTGTATGGAAAACAGTTTAAGAAATGCAAGCCTGGATACAGGACTCTTCCTATCTTTGGTCCTACTAATTATGTGATGTTGAGGATGCATTAAAGGCCACCATGTGAAATGTTCAATTCTCTCTGTTCTCAAAACCTTATTTTTAGCTGAAAAATTCAGGAAACTTGCTGAAGCTGTATTACAGCGTGGATGAATACATATGGCTTGTGACAGGTTAGATACAACACAATAATTTATGACTGTGTGAATGTACATTGCTAAATCCCCTTCTTTATTCTCAAGTATAAATGCCCTTCTCCTTATCATTAATTTTCAGTTTTTATAAAACTATGTTGTCGAAGCTTTAGCTGTAATTATTTTGTCTACAAAAAAACCAAAACAAAACAAAACCAGAATTCTGTTACATCAGAAATAATGTGGGTAAATATATTCACAAAACTTAAAAAATATTTCTAGAACAGACATTACTTCTCAATAAAACATTGTAACAGAGGCTCTTGGTTCTCAAAAATGCAGAAATATTAAGAAAACTATGTCTGAAAAAATATATTCTGGAAAACAAAAGCTCAGGTTGATACTGCTTGCACTTGGCAAAATTTCAGAAATTGCTTCTTCCAACAATTGTATTGATTGGTAGAGGTGAAAATTCCTGCAGCCATTGCTCTTAGGGTTTTTTTGAACTTTAGCTTTGTTGCAAAATGTCTACTTTGGAATACTATTAATTCCCAATGTAAATAAATGTACATGGTGCTCATGATATATCTTGTCTTGCAAGATGATGTAAAAGCTTGAGTGCATTCCATGTGTCCAAATTTCAAGGAATGGTGCTTTTTAGGTCAGCAGAAGTGCTCACTTTGTAGTTACGGAGTCTGCCAGTGCTTGTTATAATAGCGGGCATATCTATACTACTTTAACTTTGTCAGACCAGTCGAAGAAACACTTGCCTTGAAGATTACAGAAGTCAGCTTAAGTAAAATTAATTTATTTTCCTGAGTAGCGTAATCATCTCTAGTCACTAGAATATGTTGTCTCAGTGATATTGTGCTGGCCTGATTGTTATACTCTGATTATTATATGAGGCTTTTTTAATGCCTTCCAGGCAGGAAGAAGTGTAATCTCTCTTCAACATTACTTCCATTGTTTTTATTTTGGTGCTATTCAATTGTGATTCTCTTTGCTCTTGTAAAAAAAAAAAAATTAAATTGTCTTTAATTTACAGTCCATGTAGTCTTTTCTGTGATTCACCTTTTCTCTGAGTCTTTTTAGCAATGAAGAAATAATTCAGCTATTCTTTGTAAAGGCACAAGGCCTCTAGCCAGAATCTTCCCAAAGTTTGATGCAGAAAAATATAAAGAAAAATATCAGGGATTGTTAAATTATTTTAAAAGAAATTAATAGGCCTTTTCATTTTCACTGTACCAATAAAATAAAAAAAAAAAATTAATTTTTTAAAAAAATCCTTAGTGCTTGAAGTTGAGCCTTTTCACTGTGCTCACTTGTCTCTGTGCAAAACCCACACAGCTGTAGCCACTGGTGATACCCCAAAGCCTTTGCAATGTTCCCTATCATCTGGTTGCCAGAGTCCAAGCCAACTTTGCCGAGCAGCCTCCTTGCTCCTTTACCCGTAGCAGAGTTCGTTAAGTGCCAGCACTGAAAGCTGGAGCACTCTTGGAGCTGGTGACTAACCTGAGCTCTGAAAATTACTTTCTCTGCAGACTTTGTCAAATTACATAACTCTGAATTCTCAGTCTTAAGTGCCTAAACATGAAGATGAAAAATACCATCAACCTTATTAGAATTTACAGAAACGATAATATGGTACTATTTTTGTGGATTTGATTGACGGGAACTCTGGAAACAGATGCTTTGCAGTCAAATCTGTTTTTTTCCCCCTGCTTCTTTGTTAAAAAAAAAAAAAAAAAGGCTTTTCATAAAACAGGGACTGTTGTCAGAATTTTGACTTCAGAAGTAAAACTCACCCCAGATGCGTAAGGTGTCCATATAAAACTGGTAGTTAAAACTCATCAGCAGACACACCATGGAGTGTTCTTGGAGGTTCCTACTGCAACAGTTCAGAATGAAAGGAATCTTCTTTTCCACCCCCTCTGGAAGGAGTGTTTATTGCTGTTGTTTCTGACAAGGATTTGTTTTTCCAACCTGTCGAGCTATGAAATCGGGGTCCTTTGAATTTCTCCCAAGCCATCCCAAAATCACAGCCTGGCTACTTCGGCTGAGAGCGGCTCTAAAGCAACATACAGCTCAACTGTTTTGAGCACATAGGCATGATCTGCACTAGTAAATTCAACATACGGTTCCTGGATGCTAAATTGGGCAGCTGATACAGGGTGAGACACACCTGAGCTAATGAGTATTTCAGCCCTCAAAATTGGGAAGACTGTGTCCAGTTCCCCAGTGTGACTGCTCCTTGGAAAAGTCTGACTGCAGCGCTGTGCTTGGGCATTGCTTGGAAGAGTGTGGGTCAGCACAGGTCAAAAAGCGTGCCAAGAGCTGTGCTCACGGCTTGCCGGTGCAGAAAATCACATTCCCAGGCACTCTCCAGTTTATCAGCGTAGGTGAAGCCTGAGAGAATTGGTAAAAGTGATATTGCCGTCATACCCGTTTCAGTAAAACACTCCCTATATTTTTTGTAACTATAAACTTAAAAGTAGGTTGTAGCATTCATGACTTAGTGATATTAATGAACTCAGGGATTGCTGGAGAAGAGGGTGAGAACCTCTGACATTCATCTAAAATCAAAGATTGTTTCACCTGCCGGCCACAGCTCTGCCTTCAGGTAGCAACATAAGCCTTATGCCATAAACTGTGCTCCAGGAAGTATTTCGAAGCCATCCCAAAGTCCTGACATAAAATAGTTTCTCTCCCATTTTTGTTCTTCAGTCCACTGTCCTATGGCACAAGAAGAGCCCTGGGAATTGCAGTAGACTAATAGACATCATCCAGAAGCCTTTCTCATAAAAGGCAAAGTCTTTCCACTAAAAATGCTGTCATACTATGATGTCTGTCATATTTTTTTTCCCAAGTCTCAGAGCTGGAAGTACCTACATTTTGTCCTGCAAAATAAAAAATCCATCTAATAGATGGAATGAAATTTTTAAAATAGCAGGTAAAGTAAAATCTACTATACATTGTAATACTATTATAGTGTCAAAATATCTAGCCAGGAATAGATCCACGGTTTGTGTGATACTTGCAAGTCATTGTATGAAGTGATGATCTAGGAAGAAAAAATATATGGGTGTTCACAGATAAAATGCACTGCCACCTGCCTAGTCAATTAAAATAAAAGGTAATATTAGAAGCAATAAAGTAGTACTGGATCATCACACCCAAGGTTAAAAAAAAAAGGTCTTTGTATGTGTTTACTGATTTTTTGTAGTCACATGTCTTTCTACCGATGTTTGTAAAATGAGTACTGTGTGTTGAAAGCAGCACGTAAAATGATTATGAACTTAGAAGCAGAACTTAGTTTATTAGTTTTGTATTATGTGGCACCATGAATAGTTTGGTATACTAAAAAGATTGCCAGGATCATACCTAGATGAAGTGCACTTGTAAGATATAAAAGATTCTACTCTGTAGCATATACAGTTACTAAATTTCGGAAGCCCTTTATCTGCCCTTGAAAAGCCTTGCTTCCCTTTTCAATCTCTGAACCTATGGTTACATGGGAGTAGTGAGGACTAGACACAAGGAACCGTTGTTAACAAAATATTTCACAAAATACTGAAATGAAACCAGAGGACAAAATGTATTATTTATTGAAAAAGTTGGCAATCCATATACAAGATTAATTATCAGTCGATTGTAGAAGGTGAAAGGTTGCAGCAAGTTTGAAAATTCTGCGGGTCATTGGTCAGAGAAAATTCTGTCATGTTGTAAAACTGCCAGGGAGGGATATAACAGGAAAGTCTTGATTGAGAAGGAGGTTGAGGTTTGGAAGGCTGAGTGTAAGTATCGAGGTTATTTAGATAATTTTTGTTTCTTAATTTTAAAGAAAGAAAATGTAACCTTTCTAATTAAGGCATGTGTGTGAAAAAGCCGCAGAAGCGTAGTGTTTCTTTAATCCACACAATGCTGTCTCACACCTTGATGGGTCCCTCTATGGTTTTATTTAAATCATTCAAAATGGCAGTTTGATTATCAGTCTGCCATTTTCAAAATTAACTGTAAAAATACTGCATAAAAACTACATGGAAAATTTCCTGCGTGGATAGATACCGGTTTTGATGTAAGAACAATTTTTAGATTAAGTGGGAGATTGGGCTCTTCTATTATTAGCTGGGGAAGGACTTTTTACTAGGGCATGTAGTGATAGGATGAGGGGGAATGGCTTTAAACTGGAAGAGGGCAGGTTTAGATTAAACATTAGGAAGAAATTTTTCACTTTCAGGATGGTAAGGCACTGGAACAGGTTGCCCAGAGAGGTTGTTGAGGCCCCATCCCTGGAGGTGTTCAAGGCCAGGCTGGATGTGGCCTTGGGCAACCTGGTCTAGTGGCAGGTGTCCCNGGCAGGGGGGTTGGAACTCGATGATCTTCAAGCTCCTTTCCAACCTAAACCATTCTATGATTCTATGATTCTATGATTACTTTTTTCAATGCTGTGAGGGCTGCTGGAGAGTCGGCCCATCCTGCGCCGGGCTCTGCTCTCCTGGGTGGGTGCAGGCTGCACAGGCAGAGCAGGGGAGGAGGAAGCATCTACATGGTGCGGTTTTACATATGCCTTATATAAGTGTACAAGTGCGGATGTACATATTTATTTTTAATGAATAATCTCAAATTGTGTTATGATGGAAACAAAGCCCTCATCTGCTCTTTTTTCATAGATGCCTTGGAGACAATGAAGGTAAAGGTGTTTGAAGGAAGGGCAGTCAGTGGTGATGGCTTGGTGCCTCGCGTAAAGCAAGCTCTAGAAGAAATCCAGAATTTTTGAGAGAAGTCATAGAGAGGAAGGTAGAGAAATTGTTACAGATTGATGAGGTTTAAAATGTAAAAAAAAAAGGAGGTATTGTAGAAAGGAGAGTCTGGAAAATACTTCAAGGACATGAAGTCTGAAATATGTACAATGTGTAAAGAGCAGTGTCTTTAGAAGGGAAGAGTAGTAACTGAGTTTTGACCATATTAAGTTGATGACAAGACATAACAGAGGACTGATAAAAGCAGAAATTCAGGTTTTTATTTGTGTAAAGTAAGAGTAGTTAAAAGGATAAAATGAGTAAAATGTATCTAAACTTCATTTCCAGGTATTTTGATCATGTCCCTAGGTTGCCAGTGCTTCTTTTTTTTTTTTTTTTTTTTCTGTGCCTGCTAGTGATAGTCATTATGCAATATGTGCTACATGGTTCAGAGGAAATGTTTACAATCTGATGCCAGAAGAGACTTTAACTGATGTGAAGTATTACATATGTTTGGCACCAACATAACTGGGTGTGTCTGCTTTTACAAATGCATCTAAAGATGATAATGCCCCTGAGCATATTTATTATTATAATTCCTTGATTAGCTTGCTGTTTAGGAAGATTACTGTAGATGCCAAGGCAGTATAATAAGGATCATTTTTTCCTGAGCGAGCTTGATGAAGTGTGATTGGAACATCTACCTTTTAATTCAAATGCCTAACCTGTTGTGTTGCTCATGTATACTACTTGGGAATTCCTTGTAGAGCTGCTATCATTTCTCCAGCACCTAAACGCCCTGGGAATTGCAAAATGTCTTTCTATTCCTCTTCTGCAAAACATTTTTACTAGCTTCGGGTCTTTTCTTTTTCATCCCTGCAAGTTTCTAATCATAAAGAATATACTCCCTACCAGATCTCCTCACAAGGGCTGAAACTAGGATGAGGAGCCTGAGGACATTTGCCTGTCTGTCTTCACTTGCATTTTAGCTTAAAATTAAAGCTCTTTGTCATTTCACTCTTTTTATAATCTTCACTCTTAAAAGTCCCCAAAGTGGAGAATTCTTTTCTCAGTAGCTCTGTCTACACGGACTGTTAAGGCTGCCCTTCAAAACATACAACTCATTTGCCAGCTACAGCAAGAACCTGAAGGTTGGGATTCTTCAGAGACAGAGGGTCTGCATGTTGGATCATGCCTCCTAGATCATCACGAAATGCACCAAAAGAGTTAAAAGGTAGATAAGCAGCCCGAAAGGAAAGCTGCAATTACAGTAATTCAGGCAGGCCAGAGTAGACTGCAAGTGGAGATAGCTCTTTCAGAGAGACGCAGAGCTAACCAGTGCTACTTTTGTTGGGTTTTCCACAGAATATAAGCATTCCCTTCAAGAAAAAAGGTATTTAGTTTTATGTGGGTGGATGCATGTGTTACTTTGCACATATATACATATAAATTAATTTGTGATCATGGTACAGAAGCTCCTCAGGAGTCTCACAATCCACAGTTAGTAGCAGATTTTAATGTTTCAGAATCAGACCTTGTGTTACCAGCACACTCATTTTAAGATTTTTTTTTTAAACTCCAGACAGGACTGCAGTTCCCTCTTCGAAAGAAGGTTTATCAAAAACCTTGAAAAAATACAAATAAAATGGCTACTATTGTATTGCCTGTTTACATTCATATTTATTGTTTCTTCCCCTAATTATTATTGTATTAAATATGTACCTGGAGCTGTTTATGCCAACTAAAGTTTTAAAAAACATTACAAAAATGTCCATGAGAAAAACAATAATAGACTCAGTAGTATTTCTGTTGAGCTGATTTAGCTTTAGCAATAAGGACTAATTTTTTGGAGTGGCTTAGACTATGTAGTGACTTTTGATCAAATTATTTTATTTAAAACATGATTGAAACCAGATTATGAAATATACTTTGTAAGTTTGGGGTTTGTAGCTTTAGATTTAAACTCACAATAAATTATATAATGAGTCGATTTGCTTTTGCCTTTTTTTT
Organism: Anarhynchus alexandrinus; assembly: GCA_008711295.1. Taxonomy (NCBI): domain Eukaryota; kingdom Metazoa; phylum Chordata; class Aves; order Charadriiformes; family Charadriidae; genus Anarhynchus; species Anarhynchus alexandrinus. The sequence goes on from VUYV01000069.1 coordinate 3,805,982, forward strand.
TTTTTTTTTGGAGATATGTGACTTAAGTTGATCAAGTCGTGCTGCTGACCCTCGTTCTTCCCTTGTTTTTCTCTCTTCTTCCTAGCTCTCTCCATTTCAGCAAGGCTTCTATTGTTTATACTAAGAGTTGTAGTATCCAGAAAATCTTATTTCCTGCTACTGTTGTGCCCATACTTGGTGGTGAGGACACAAGAATCTTACCCAGATGGCTCTGACTGCAATTAGGGCACAGAGCACTTAATTCTAAGCCATCTCCTGTTCTGTATAAACTATTTCTCTGTTCAGTCCAAAATTTCAAGGATAGTCTCGTAAACACCAACATGGTCATGTAAGGTCGGAAAATTCCAAAGAGCAAGTCTGTATGCACAGCTCTTACTGATCCTCTTCTGTTAACTCACCATAGAAACAAACCATGCAGAAGCTTCATGATACTCAGTTTATGAGAACATGGTGTTATTTGAAATGTAGCAAGGTGTTAGACATCACAGTAATCCGAACTTGGCATGCTTTCACAGAAACCATACAATCAAATAAAATAGGGCTGGAAGACGCTTGTAAAGATCTTCCATGTCCCAGAGCAGAATTACTGCTTTTAACTGTTCCTGAAGATGCTTCTGAAACAGGTCCAGTGACAAGGATTTTGCAGTCTCTACACATTATACTCCCCCACTATCCCTACCATTGGAAAGTTTCTTCTTAAATTTAATTAAATCTCCCTGGATTCAGTTTAAGGCCATTCTTGCTTGTCTTACCCGTAGAGTACAATTAATTCTTTCTGTGCAGAAACTTGCTGAAGACTGCTGTTGCTTTAGGGTTGGGGTTTTTTTTGTTCTGTTTTTATGATCAGACACTTGCTATCCCATAGGTTGGATTTTCTCATTGAGATCATTCTTAGTGCTCTTCTCTGGTCGCTGGTCAGATGGTCCACCTCTTTGAAACATTGTGCCCCAAACTGGGTACTTTTCTCTAGCTGTGACTTCAGAAAGTTGAAGAAAGTGGAAAAAATACCAGTTTCGTATATGACACTTCTATTTATGTGTCCCAGTTTGCTTTTATCATACTAACATGACTTTATTGACTTATGTCTATAATACATCTTTTTCATCATAGATGTATGTTTTAAATTTGAGATTTATGTCCTTGTAAAAACAGAACTTCAATAATTAGATCTGTTACAAATATTTTCAAAGAAACTTTAAATTTGTAATATCTAATGTGAAACTCGGACATGAACTTTGTTCTTCTCTACTGATTATCAGTTGGATATTCCAGTAATGGTTGTTGTGCCTTCCTCCCATACAACGAAAGCCTGATGTGACCATCTTGATAATATTTCCTTTTGTAGTTGCAATGTCACTCGTCTCTGGGTAGGGATTTTATAAATACCCTTATAGGGCAGTGGTAAATCAACTCAGTTAGTGTTCAAATAATTGGAGCCCTTTCAATCAGTAACTCTTCAATAAATACGTAATTCCTCACATTTTGGTTGGCTGAGAGAGTTTGATTTGTATAATTACTGTAACTTTATTTGTAATTACTTTGGTACCATGTAGATCCATACTTTTTGATGGATGGCTTTGGTTTCTAGCTCGCGGGGTATCAGGATGAGGAATCTGCGCTTATGACGCTTTGTGTCAGCACTCCTTTGCCAGTCACAGTGCAGAATGTTATTTAATTGAAAATAAGTTGTGAAGATAGAGGTATTTATTTCTGCCTTCTAAATGGCTAAGGCTATTCTAGGGTTAATATTCTTCTGGCATTTTCTTCACATGTTATTTTACCTCTCCATACTACTTAAAACTAATCAATCCTCAGACTTGTCCTCTCTAAGGTTCCGTTCTCAGAATCTTGCTGTTGGCCAAAACAAAACATTTGAGTATGTGTTTCCTTTTGTTTTATATCTGCCTCACCTTTTGTTTTAGTTTATATCTTGATTATGGTTTTTGTTAATCATTCGCTTAATAATCTCCGTGCTGATTTCATTGTCTTTAATTTCTAAATTTCCCTTTCAGATTTCTATCAGTTAAAACCGCTGCCTTCTAACAGCCTAGCGTTACAATGCTTCCCTTGATATTATGTTTCTTTCTCCTCCCACATTTGCTCTGCATTTTGATTTTAGTACAAATGGGACCACTCTTGCTTTCATTTGCATCAATTCCTTTCCTATTTATATATTATCAAACCATCTATTATTCCACCTAAGCCAACAGTACTTTGTTTCAGACTGCTTTAATTGAAAGTGGGTTTCACAGCCAATAAGTGAATGTCTACAATGGACAGACTTGAAAGAAGGTCTTTTTTTAACCAGCTTCTTTCAAATCAAGGGTACATACACATTTGTACAATGTATACATAATATTATATAAACATATAATAATTTTAAGGATCTTTTTTATTTCTGGATTTGCACATGGGATAGCTGGAGTGACTGTTCTTCTTTGTCCTTCACACTTAAATAGCTTTTACATATCTGCTAGATGATTTTCATGTGAAACAGTTCATACCAGTTTTCATGTGGACGACTTGTTCATGCTGCCATTGCCACATTGTGTTCATGTAGAACTAAAAGGTCAGCTCTTCCATTTAGCTATTACACGTCCCAGTTTTCTAGAAGTAACGCCACATGGAAGCAAATAGCAATGGCAGGACATTTGTGAGCTTGTGGTGCTAGTAGTTGATGTGTACACTGGTTTTGTGTTCATTTAATTAATTCAGTCAGTCACTGCATAATGTAAGTAGTAGGAATGAAGTAGGGTAGATTGCCTGCTCCTGTGCTTACCAAAGGACCAAAGGAAAGTTAAGTTCAGACATGTGGGATGAAAGAAAGGAGATTGTCAGGTTGGAGCACAACTTTGGTGCTGTGGGCCCCCATCTCTCCTAACCCTTGACATTTGCATTCTTCAGGTGGTCCGAGCTTTGGAGACGGCATTTGGATTTGCTGTCATGGACTATGTTCTGTGTGGTCTGAGGTGTAGCCCTAAAGACCAATGCTGATTGATGTCTACAGGGAAGAACCCTGTTAATGCCACCAGGAATTGAAGCAAGCGGGTGTTTTGTTTCTAGTTCTCGGTCAGCCAAATAATGGGCAGGAAAAATGAAAGGGTTGTTTTTGAAACAGTGTTTAGTATCCGTTAAATTGGGTTATATATAGAGAAGCTAAATTTGCTTTATAAAATGAAATATGTTATCTGCTAAATTATTAGTGCCCTGTATTTGTTTAGCATCTTTCACATGGGGAAAAAGTAAGACACTAAACAAAAAAAAATTGCCAAAACAATTAGAGTGAAAAAAATCTGGTAATTAACTATTATTTTTCACAAAACTAGTCTAATTATGAATCAGTCATGGTAAAATGAAAGGTCAATAACTACAGATGCATAATTTCTCTCTGATAGATTGCTGTTTGAAAATAGGTTTATGACAATTATGTGATTAATTTCCTTTTATTAAACAGCATTATGAGACTTCATGTTGCATTCATCAGTTTATTACTGTTACTTTTTCTCTTCACTTGCAAATTAATCCTGGATAACATCAGGACAGAACAGAAGCTCAGGTAGATTGAGGGTCTCTTCTTCTAGTGTTGTTTGTATTGCAGGGAAGACCAGAAATCTAAATCAAAATCAGAGCCCCAGTGTGCTGAAACTGACGGTATCATCCTAAGAAAACAAAACAACCAAAAAAACCCAACCAAAGCGACCAACCAAACAAAAAACAACAAAGTGCTTTTAGTCCAAGGAAATGAGGGCCAGATCCAGTGAAATTCTTACATTTCTAAGAGGAGGCACACGAGGAATATAAGTACCTACGTTAAAATGTGATCCAGAACAGCTTTCCCCAGTTGCCACCTAACCCTCCAAGTGCCCTGCCTTTTTATCCTGAAATTCCCCAGGCACAAAGAGTTGCTGTCCTGGACAAACACAGAATTTCCCCAGCTTTGGAACAGCTGAGCAGCCTGGGGATCCATTCATTTGCACAGATTCCTGTAGCGTCAATACAGTCAATGTTTTCAAGCATACTCAGTGTTCACTTAATCACACCCCGTAGGGTTGGGCTCAGCACAGCACTCAGTGGCCACCACCACTTTTGGGGGAAACAGTTGAAGAAGCAGCAGAAGGTGGTAGGAGTACTCGGGATGTCCAAGGCTGTTGCCTCTTCTTCTTGAACATAATTTAGTTTCAAACATTTTGGTCTCTTGCAGGTTTGCACTCCACTACTAGGCAAGGCTGCAGGGCACCCTGGAGTTTAGCTGCTGAAATTGCGTGCCTTGCACGTCGGGGCTGTCTGCAGCTGCTGATCTAGATGCAGAAGACAGACAAATCTTTTTTGTTTAAGTATTTGCATACTTTGATGTTGGGTTAATTGAGTGAAATCCTTCTTGGTGACCATCTAGATTTCTTAGGTAGTGTATTCCTTGAGGTAGGCGCCAAACAGCCTTAGCTATCTGGTGCTGTGTTTCTACTTCGGTAGGAAAATGCTGTCATAATTGTTCGGTCTACCACTCCTAGGTGAAATCAGACTGGTTATGTGGCTTGGATTTTAGTTACGCACGTGATTTCCTTGACTTCATAGGCTCACCAGTGTGACACATTTGTCCTCAGCCGACAGGACAGGTTTTATCTTCTTTGAGTAGCTTACAGAAAAAGATGTCGTTCACTAAGGAAAATGAGTTTGTCTTGGGGTGCATGAGAGTTTGCTTTTTCTGTCAAGTCTCCTGGAGAGACTGCTGTTGGAAAGGAGTTGGATCATCTTAAATTCAAGATTCTTTGAATAGTGCTAAATGCTTTGCTACTCCGTTTGGAAAGATTATAAGCTGCCGTGCTGACTGGCTGTGATATTCATTAGAGAACTTTCTGGCAAAATACAGCCAGCGAGAGGCAAAGGTTTAGCAGTATCATTTGAGTGCCGTTAGGGCACATTGAACAACGTTGGCTTTCTGTCACCATCTTTGAGCATCTTGTACAACTATGGGTAATTCTGGGCTTCTTGTTCAGAGCCAGCTGGAGAATGGGCACGCAGCAGGGTATAAAGGGGCAAAGGTTCTCCTGAAGTGGTTTTTGTAATAAATGTAGCTATATAATCATTTGGTTAACTTGTTATTCAACCAGTGCAGAGCAGTCTTTGGCCTTAAATCCAGCTTAGCATGTTGATACGTTTCGGTTGCATAGTGCTACCAGTGAGACGGCTCTTGTTTGACATATTCAGCCATTTGGAAACTTATTTTATGTTCAGAAAGTTATTTTATGTTCAGCAGGAATGTTAGAGTATGCAGTAATTTGAAAAAAATAAAATAGGGATTTGGACTTAAAAAAAGGAAAGAATCTGGTTGTCTTCTGGCAAGTTTTTTAGTTCTGGTTATCTGCAAAGTATACACCTCTTGTCAGTATAAATAGGGAGTGCCTGTATAAACATTCTTGTTTCGCCTGTTCCACATAATAGTTTCTTGTATCATATTTCTTTTGACCTCGCTATCTGAAACCAATTACAGGAGATCCATTTGGGCTGCATCTATTTTCATAAGAAGCCCAGGCAGCAGTGTTTTTCTCAGAGATGAATATCAACATCAAATATGCTTCTGAGTGCTTTGTTATTTATGTTTCAGAGAGATTTTGTAGCCTTCAGCTCTCAAGAATGTGTCACGCTGTGCTGTTTATACATTGACGATATTAATGGGCGTAGATGTCATTTTTCATTTTAACGTCTCGAATGCAACAGGCTGATAGGTTAAACATTCCTGTTTTTAAAGGAAAGATATGAGTGACATCTGTTTCCTAAAAATGCACATTTATTTACTTTTTAAAAACCAAAGTAATAAGTTTACCATCTTTTAGTGTCATCTTTCACTTTATTAAAATGATAAAACTTCAGAAATTATTTTAAGGCATGCTTAAATTAAATACAAGTGGTTTGGAATACAAAATAAAAGCAAGTTGTATCTCATAGTATTATCGCCAACAAATTGCAAAATCTACCGCAATTTATCAACTTTAATAGGGTGAGTTATATGCAATTAATTTCATTTTTGTTCTGCTTATGTTTTAGCTATGCCAAAGCTGCACAGTAAATATTAAGAAGTAGTGTTCCCAATAAATATTTTACTAGAAGACACAGTGAGTTCTGGAAACCATATGCCCAAATTTCCTGCTTATACAGCCATTACTTAAAGCATTATAATGATTTTCATTTGCATTATTAAAATAATTTCTAATCCTCAGTTCTTTTTATTGCTTTTGTCTACATTGACTTTTTTGTATAGTTTTACTAATTTAGATAACTTAATTAAGGAAAAGTGCTACTAAATTTGAAACAAATGTTACTGGAAACTGGATATGATTTTGACTGCCTTAGAGTCCATTCTTGCTGCTGTTAACTTGAGGTAGGACTCAACATAATTTTGATCTGCCAGATTTATAAACGTCTGTTAGTTTGTCTTCATTGAACTGGTTTTAGACCACAAGTTATTATCAACTTAGTTCACAGAAATTTATAAACGATACGTGGGATGGGTGTTTACTTGAACTGTACATGTTAAACTATGAATTTTGAAAGACACTTTCAAGTTGTCAATTTGTTTTGCAAGATTTAATAGCAACAAATGAATTGGTAGAACTGAATGTTTTATAGTCTCATAATCTTCACTTATGAATAATGTCAGTAATAATCCTTTGAAATTAACAGTGTGTTTCTGGGAGGTTGTTTACTGAGCAGCACAATCTAAAGTTAAGCAGCACACAGGGAGGAAAAAGTACCATATGACAACTGCTGTAAGAACAAAGGCTGACAGTGATTTCTCCTTATGAGTTTTAAATCATCTCTGATCTCTTGAAATTGTTTTCTGTTCTTCTTCTATCTCCTGTGTTTACAATAATCTAAACTGCCACAATCAGATCACTGAAGTATTCAGGTAGTCATCATTTATAAGACATTCTGTATTAAAAGATGAGCCTTTACGCCTTTAAAGATATCCCAACCAGCACATATGAATCAAAATAGTTTAAGTAGTAGAGCCTTTTATGCAAACATATCCTGTTGTGCTGCCTTGCTTTTTCATAAAGTGTGACTCTTTTTGTAGTTAGCGGTGGGAAGTCATCCTTTCTTAGGCTGCTTCCACAGGAGTATGCTAGCCACAATTTGAGATGATACTCTCTAGCTTAAATCTAAGCTGCAACATACCATAATTCTCTAATTTTCAAGTACTGTAAATGTACAGCTTTACCAGATGCTTGCTTGCTTGTTTTATTGTATTGTCATGAGATGACTTTTGCTCCTAAGGAAGATCAGGATGCTGAAAAAACTTCCAGAGCGTTCCAGGTATTTGCAAGTACACATCAGCATTATATCATTACAATTTCTTTTCCAGATAAAGGCCGTGTAATGAATTTTCTGCAACCGCCACAAATAAAAAATCATTATCTCTACGGTTTTTCTGTAACTCCAGATCTCTTCTCTGTCTCTTGTAGCAATATCACCTCGAGTGGTGAGGTTGGTTTTCCTGTACAGTCTCCCATGAATTCAGGAGTGCAATAGTTCTCTCGCTTCCATTCAAGTTTCCCTTTCGGAGAGCTCTAAAGATTGGGAAGGCTTATAAATTCACCATAGATCTTCTGTTCACACATTTAATCCGTGTTTTGTGCTTAAACCACTGCAAGATGTTGGGACCAAATCCTGGTGCCCCTGAAATCAACAGATATATTTGTCTCTGATCTCAGACAGAGCAGGATTGTCCTTTAGGATCTGCTCAAGAACTGTGAGTGCAGAAGAGATTATGCTATTCACATAGGAAACAGGGCATCCAGTGGTTCCTTGGTAACAAAATATTTCAAGTGCACTTTGAAATATGTTAACTTTTATTTATTTTTGGCAGGGAGAAGCTAGTTCTGTGCGTCTGGTTGCTTAGGTTCAGAGGAATGTATAGTCTTTGTAAAGCTGACCTGTAATTACTTGAGAATTTGATGAAACAATACGGGGATTGTTGTGGGAATGTCTCCAAATGTTAAAAGTCTGCTCTGCAAACTTTGTACCAGAGCCTTCTATGGGGAGACGAATCAATGTTGTTAGGGGATGGTGCTAGTGCATTCAGTTTGTTTACTTTGGTTTTCTATGTCTGCCTGCCTTCTCAGAAAACTTGCTTGGAGCCAGACTGTAGCAGCCCTCTCTCTGTCTTTTCATAATTGATCAGGGGATGACTGCCTTCCCTGAGGGTTAAGACGTGGCAACTTTTTCTGTTTGCTCAGCATCTCAATGCAGTAGTTCAAACATTGTTCACACCAGCTGGCAGTGTAATGCCATATGCACATCTTGTCAAAGCAACTGTTGTCATGGATACTAGAAACTATCTTAAAAACCAGCTCATTTGAGTCTAATCAAAATTGTACCTTTCTTTATCAGTTGAGAATCTTTATTATTTTAGGGAACATTGATCAAATGGCATTTATTGCACTATATTCCGTCTACAGTATGTTTTAATAACGTAGATAATAGTGTGATCTATTTTAAAGCTGTAACTGCTATTTACCGAACTGATTTTTTTAAGGGGAGGTGGGGAAAAAGGAGTTCTCCAGGTAGTTTCGGTGGAAATATTTTGAAGCTTTTTTTTTATTTCTTAAAAAATACCGCTTTATAACACTTGGCATTTCAAAAATAATTTTATAGGGAAAAATAATTTAGAATAGCCTTCCTTGGGTAAGTGGGTTGTTTGTTTACATTTCATATGTTTAGCTGTATTTTGCTGAGTTGGAATGAAAACATAAAATAAATGAAAACATTTTCTATTTTGATTGGGATACTGTCATCCCAGAGCCTGATCTGGTTGGTTGAGTAGTAATTTCTTTGTTCTCTGATTTTCCGAAGAATGCAAATGAAAACCACTCATTTTTATTTGGCATTAAAACTGCACTTTATTTTGTCAAAGGAGAGGTTTCTCCTTGAATTGTAAGTACAAAAAGTGTTTTTAATCTTCAATGAATATCCTTATTAATTCACTTTCAAGATAATCTGATGTTGATTTGTCAAATTTAATTACAGCTTCCGGTAACACTTGAAGTCTACTTGCTTTTGCTTCAAAATTCTAATATGAAAATGCAAATTGAATGATAATTTGCAAGGGAGTGGGCATTTTAGTTGAACACTCAAAGACAAGTTCCTTGTGGAAATGAGGCTATTGATGCAGTTTATGATTTTTCCTCTTCAAGCACTTTAAACAAATTAACTTTATTTCCTGCAGGATTTCATGTACATCCATAAATTCTAGTGAAGTCCTATATATGTACTTTCAGATGATTTTCTTTATGTTTTAAGTAAAAAACAAACTGGCGTCTAGCAAATACAAATCGAATAGGAGGGGATTGCATTTGTTCAATTGGACTTTTACCTAACGTTAGCAATGAGTAACTCATCTCTTTCTAGGAACTGGTGGAAATTATTTACTTTTTGGTTTTTTTTTTACTTTTAGGCACTCCAGGCAGCAAGGCAGCTGCTTTTACAGCAACAGACAAGTGGACTGAAATCTCCTAAGGGCAGTGATAAACAGAGACCACTGCAGGTTAGTAAAGTATCCTTGCTTTTGGGGCCTTACCCTCAGGGACGAGCGCTGTGCTTGCTCACACGTGCGGTGTGTGTGCGGATGCCTGTGCTCTGATGTTGTGTGTGTGCATATTCACATACAGGAGGTTCCAGGCTCGCATGCTGGCGACTTCTCATTCACTGAGAAAATTCACTGTAAGTTACAAAAGCCTTTTGTGGCTATAGACGCTTAATAGGTTTAAGACTGAGTTCAGTAGCTATTGTATAAATTCATTCTTTATAGACATGCTGCAAAATTGGTATTCGATTTTATACATACATTAATTACATTGTAAAAATGGCTGTGTTAAAACTAAGGGTAAAGCAGTATCCAGAAAAAAAATTAGCTAAATAACTCCTCGGTACTAGATCTAAGTGGCAAACAGAGAAGTGTTCAGAATCTACCAACACAACTGCATGAAATTGTGAAAGAGCTGCTTCTGCCATTTTAGAAAAAAAGATGTCATAGAGCCTAACACTGGGGTGCTGTTGGGCTTCAGATTGTGTTTGGGTGAATACGAGTTCTGTTATTGAATAATTATTTTAAATGTATTATTAGTAAAACTACATATAGCATTTTATTATAAAAAAAAAATATCTTTTTTTTGAGGTTTTAGTTCATTTTTTGCTAATTCAGGATTCCATATGAAATTGCATTCTGCTGACAAAACTGGTTCTCTCATTCTGTATAGACCAAATATGAGTGTTTGACTGCTGAATTACATCTGTTGCAGACAAAAGATGTGCATGAGAGATGATTTTATTTTGTTCAGGAAATAAAAAAGTATAACTCCTACCATTCTATTCCTCACATCTATTTTTCTGGGTGAGCCTTTATGGTCTTGGGACTTCCCCTGTTTTCTGATGGAATTGGGCGTTTTTATCACATTTTTAGTTTTTGTTGTGCGTAATGGAGGACCCCAGGCACCAGAATTTATCTTTTTCTCCGCCAGCGAAGTGTTGTGAAATTTGATCACTTGTGCAATTTTTGTATGTATTTCACATTGTCTCCTTTTCTTTGTGAAACCTCATGGAGCAATGTTGGACACAGCAAACAGTTCCACATTCCACATCAGCTCTCTTCAAATACACTTTTAAAGTTATATTTATTTGCTCAGAACCAAACAAGAACTTAGGGAAATGACTGAAGAAATTGGGAAAAAAGAAAACATGTCAAGTTGGCATCTTGCCATGCTGTAGCTGTAGTCCAGTCCAGAGGTGTAGGAGTCCTGGGACCATCTCAACTTTCCACTCTTTACCCTTGACTTTGCTTTGTATTAAATATCTTCTAGGCTGAAGGCATACAAGAAGAGTAGTCATAAAGGCAGCAGCTTATGAACTACTTAGTTTTTTTAGAGTTTTTGGAGGTGGAATTGGTGATCTTGAAGAGTTCAATCACGATATGATTGGTTTAATGAGTACTGTGAAAGTAGTTTATTCTGCCAGCTCCTCATTCTGAAAGATAGCATGGGCTGTATTAGGAGCGTACAAGGTGCAGACACTAAGGGAAGTATATAAAACAGGAAAAAATAGTGGTATTTTCCCCATATATGTTTCCCAGTGAATTTAGCTTACTTAATCCTCCAACTTGTAAGCTGGAGCAGTTCAGGAGCTACTGACTTCTCTGTTCACATTCTCCCCCCATTCGTAAACCTTTTTGTTCACAGCTGAAGAAATGTGGGGGTGCTCTATTTGTGGTAGGCATAGATGAAAGAAGAGAAAACCATGTTTGGAGACAGACAGTCATACATATAACCCAGAGGATGATGAGGTGAGGAGAGGGAGTCTTGTGCTTTCCTACTCCCAAAGCACTGACCCTGGCCTGATGCCTTTTAAATGCTATGGGATGGTGTATTGTAGAGACATCCCGTATTACGTGTTTGCCAGGAAGAGTCAGTGCCTCATGAGTCACACTTGAAAGGCAAGAAGAAGAAAATAAAGCAAATAATTTTCTTTTCAGAATCGTTACATGCTCCCTAAAGCCAAGATTATTGCTCATGTTTCCAACTTTTCCTTCCATGATCAGTATGTACACAGTGTCTCTCACTAGCCTTGGACAATTAATTTGGTTCATTTTTAAATGAGACAAAAATGGAATTTGCTCCCAGACTTTGTTTTATGTATCAAGTATGGTATAAATTCAGGTATGAGCACAAACTCCATTTTTATTTTCTTCTTTTGTGAAAAGGATTTATAAATGTTTTGAAAATGAGTCCTTGGAGCTTTTCTATTTCTGTCTTTTACTGTTAATACAGAGCTGTTCATTGTTCGTTATGTAGTGGAAATTCACATTTTGAGCACTGTGATGCCTGTTTGACCAAATACTGTAATATGGGTCATAAAATTGTACAGTGTTATTATTTTATTATGCCAAATTTAATGGTAACTTTAGCCAAAATCTCCTAGCAGTAGAAATTGCTAAATATGTATAAGCAATTTGAGGTTTATAAGACAAAAATACTTGTGCTTGTGTTTGTGCTTAAGGAAACAGACTTCTCCCAATATTTTAAAATACTTTAATATTAGTGTATTTCTAATTTCCTCTAACTTCAGAGCAATTTACTGATCTGGCAACTGGACATATGTTAAAACTGATGTATAAATCCAGTGAAAACGTAACAAAACTTTTAAAACTAGTTCACACATCTGCAGGCAAATGTGGGTGTTAGGTAAGCCTTGCCATTGCATCTCTCATGTGCTCCATATTTTGATGTAAACTATTCTATTGTTCCACATGCCAAAGAAGGAAAAAAAAGGTATTCATTTTAGTGGCCTTCTTTTTGTATTTGATGGATATTTGGGGGAAAGTAGCATATACTGTTCTTATATATATGTTCTCTCTGTTATTCCATAATACGTCAAGTATTTTAGTGACTTACAGCAACTACTAGCTAATCATCAAGTTGAAAGCTTATTGAAGAAGTCTTCAAATTTGTGTCCTCAACTTTGCAAAAACAGGGTGTTGGGTAAGTCGTGAAGTTCTACTGTGCTTTACAGAGGGAATGGTTTTAGAGAACCGCTGGGATTTTCCTAGAAGAATTTGAGTGTCTTTTGTATCATTCTCATGTTGTAAAAGAGGAATGTTGTGGTGGCAGATGTTTTTGTTTTAGTTTTCCATGCAAAAGTGACTGGTATCTACTAGTTATCCTATGTTTTCAGGAAGAGGAGGTTTATATTTAGATCATGAGTTAACAGAATACCTGCAAAAATTACAGTTTTAGATAGACGCTTATCTTGATCTGCTATTACTTTCTGATTTACATTTTTCTGGGTTTCAGACTGCAGATGGCATAACCATTAGCATGTCTTATGCAAAACAGAAGGTGAAAAGCATCCCATCTGACAAGCTTGAGTACCGATTGTAGTAGTGATTTTACTTTCATGTATAGATATCCGAATAAATGTATTTGAAACATGTTTATATATGCCATTCATTACACTGATGCACCAATTGAATGGATCCAATCAGTACATACATTGATTAATAACATATTGCAGAATACCTAAGGAGGGTTTGTGATGAGATTTGAGGATAATGTTAAGCTGCATATGATGAGATAATAGCATTTACTTCCTTACTCCGCATCCCGGAAAACATATTGCAGAAGTAAGGTTAAGATTTCTGTAGTACTGGTTTTTGGTTCAGAATATTTTTCTTTTTTGGAGAAGCTATGATTGTGGTAAACCATGGTTAAACGAGCTGATTGCTTCCACGGATTTCACTCCCTATCACCACTATCATCCATAGTAGGCATAACAGGGGAAGTATCAATTTGGCTCTTAGAACCTGTAGATCATTCTCCTATGGCAGAAAGTCACTGTTATTATGGCCACTGAAGAACTTGGTGTCACCTAGCCTGAGTTTTAAAACTGGCAGCTTTATTGTTCTTGTTACACTTACAGTCACGAGTGAGACTTGCGGTTCTTTAACAACTCTGCAATGTGCAAGAGTAACCCAAAGGTAAATGCTCTCAATTTGCTGCCACTGGTGGGTGTTCACGTACAGTGTTGCAGTTATTTCCCTTCCAGGCAGACAAATCCTGGTGCTTAGACTAACCTGTCCATGATACACATACTATTGTTGGCTGCATAGCATAGCAAATTGGACAGCTAGTTGTAAATTTGTTTGCTCTAAGAGCTATGAAAAGCCTAGCTATTTCTGTTCTCTGTAATGTCTCTAAAGAAGTAGTTTATTTCCATAAAGTCGGACTATGAACTTTATTAGAATAAATAGGTAATTGTCTTCAATCCCATAAGTTTACCTATTTATTTATCAATTTATCGACAATAAATTGGTTAGTTGTTTTTTCCTTCATGCTAGGAGATTTGTTGTTTCAACATCAGTACTAATGCATTCCGTGTGAGGATGGCATGTCAGGAAACCATGACTCCTGGAATCAAAGGGTTAAGCTCAGTGTGTACCAAGCCTGTTGTATAAATATCATGCTGTATGGAGTGTTGAGTTGTTAAGGTAAGCTTTGTTTATTTAGCATGAGCACTTCACTGAAGTGTAATCATTTGATAAAATTTGGGAAAAGTAAGTATATGTTTAAGTTTAATTACTTAATGTTTATTGCATTAGTGCATAGTACCAGAAGAACCACTTTTTTTAAAGACATGCAAAATGCAAAACTTTAGCATGAAAATCTAGCACGAAAAAATATTCATAGTCTGTTTTAACCTACTGTCCTTGCTTTACTCTCTCTTAGTTTGGTCATCTGCTTTTGGATCTTCATATGGGTCTGAATTTAAAATTCATTGCACATAATAAATAAGCAAACATATCATTAATATTGTAACTTTTAGTTACTTTTTTAAACATACATAAGGAGCTGTTGAGAGATAAGAAATTGGGAATGTGGGGAAAAAGAAGCAAAACTCACTGCTTTTAAATTATATCCTCTGACTTAATGCACGCTGACTGCAACCGTGCATGCATAATGTCAGTAAAAATATTCCCAGTTTAAAAACAGGAAAAAAAAATATGTTATGGATGTAACTTAGATAGACTTTTCTTTGCGTTACATTCAACAAAAATAGAAACAAATCTAACTGGTTTAAAACTGTCTTTCCAGAAACTGCGTGTTACATATTTCCATTTATCTAATGCGTGCTGCTAAGCATAGGAAGTAGGAGGATTTTGTACATGCTAGAAAGAACTGATTTAGAAAATGCAAATGCCTAATGTATAGTGTAAGAGAAGAGTAGTGATAAACAGTCTTTTTTCCTCTCGAGTATAATTCTGGAGGAAATGTGTGGCCTACATATAAGCAAACATTGAGGCTTGGGGTAAATTAAATTTGGAAGATAGCTGCTGGAAAAGCGTAAGTCCCGTTTTCCCTCTCTAAGTCTGTTAGGAGGAATATGCAGTTATCCTCTAAGGTGCAGAAATTTGCATCAGTGATACCCACTCTAAAGACAAGGATAACCCCAAGAGATGGAGAGAAGGCAAGGAGTTATTTTTAAGTAAGGTGTGTGGGGGAGGGAAAGGAGAAATAGCCATGTTCAGGCTTTCATGGTGTAGAAAACAGGAGTTCCCCTTAAAGTAGAGAGATAAATACGGTAATAAAGAAAAAAAGCTGGACATATATCATTGATTTACGGTGGAAGTGTCTGTGTAACAAACTGGCTGGGAAGTCCTTATTTATACAGATACAAGTCTGTTCCAAAGGCTTATGTCCTGTCTTTGACAACCTCTTTTACTCGTGAAAACCCATATTTTGCATCATGTGCCATTTTGCTGTAAAATCTTTCAAGAGTAGATTTACTTTAAGTTACTTTTACTCTTGTGTCTTCCAGTATTAAAAAATGCATCTATAAAGAAAGTGAGACCAGTTTAGTATGGTTTCCTTTTTAATTTAAGGTAAATATCAGTCACCTTGAGGTATTATCACTTATTGAGAAAGCAGATAGTTGTCATTTTCAGTGCATAAAATATTACAGCTAACCTTATGTATGATCTTTGTAACGTGGAAGAATGTTTATTAGAAGACTTCCAATGGAAGTTATCACATAATGGCTTCATCTGTATCTAACTGACAGAAAAAAAACAACTGTCTGGTGCAGAGACCACGTCTTTATCCTGAAAATATTGTTGCAATATTGTAAAATATTTTGGAGGCAGAGCAAAGAAGTATTATGCAAGTTCTGTTTACAGGTATCGAATATGCAGAATACTAATTAGGATTACTATGTGATCAGGGATTTCAGGAAGCATTTTAATTTTAAACATATGTCTGTGCAGTAGTCTGATGTGTCACTCTGTTACTGTGACTGTCATTTGTCACCTCCATCACTATCACGTCTTTCGCACTTTCTCTCTTGTCGATTCTGGTACTTCTAGAGGACTGGAAGCAGAGGGGAGACCACACACACTCTGGTTCTTCACTCAGGTTAAGAAAGGTTAAGAAGGTTAAGAACCTTCAGAGAGAGTGCCTAGGTCTTTTCACAGCAGCTTTTACGCAGCAGACCAGCAGACCATCTTTCCTTCATGGTAGAATCTGCAGCCTGTCTCATACCAGGAAATACTGCCGTGCGTGGGATGGATGAACTGGTTTTATATTCTGAACTGTAGGAGTCTCCAAGCTCTACAGGGAAGTTTCTTTGCCTTGCTTGAGCAGCTGGAAAGCTCTGTCCCCCTGCAAGCCCCACCAATGCCGCCAGCGTGCACGTTCACGAGCGCTCCTCTTCAGGCTGCTTGAGTTCTTCTGCGGTGCTGGGAGGTGTAGGTTTCCTTGAGCCACTTCTCCTGGCTCTTGCAACAGGTCGGATCAGCCTGATTCTCCTACCAGCTGGCTCATTGCCCAGAAAAGCTCGTGAAGAGCTCAGAGGGAATGTGTGAATGGTTCCCCACTCAGTGTGCGGCTCTATTAAAGGGTCTGCTCCCAGGCAGGGCCCTAATTATGCCAGTTTAGGATCGCACCACTCAAGCTAGGCTCTCCTGATACTCTTGAATTTGAAAAACACATTAGTGTACATTGATTTAGAAATTACCAAAGCAGGAGAAGCAACTGAACAAAATACCCTGTGAATGCTCTAGATGGGTGTAGATTTTTAAAAATTGTTTCTAGTTAAATTACTATTAAGGGAAGTCTCTTGTTTTTTCCAGAATTTTTTTCATTTCATCAGGCAATTACAAAAGCCAAGGATATTTTCTACTAAAACCAAAGTTTTATGACTAAATCATGAAGAATCTTTAGTCAATAGTAGCAAATGCACCTTCCCCTTCCCATGTGAAAATCCAGTCTCCCCACATAGCCATTCAGGGCATTCCTTGTGCAGATTACTTCCCCTGTTTTTTTGTGTTGGTTTTTTTTTTTTTCAGATTAATTTTGTGAATTGAACACTTGTCTTGAAATTTTCAGATCATTGGACAACATTTTGTAGTTTGTGTGTTAGTTTTCCAGTTGCTTTACCTAGCAGGAGGACTTCACTGGGAGTGTCGGGAGCAGGCTAATCAGGAATCTGAATGTATGCCAAGATCAGCATAGGTGTTAATTTTAGTTTACCTTCTCTTGGGCATTATACATGTAAAGTTGAATTAAAAACTGTTAAAATTATCCAGATGAACATGCATAAATGCTATAATGCTACAGACAAAAAGCATGCGAGCACACGTGCTGCTGAAAAAGCAGTCACACAGTGGAGCGGAAAGCTCATCAGCGCATCCTGTTGGGGATGGGGTTGTCCAGCCATTACCACTTTGATGTTCTAGGTCTTCTTATGCCTTCTTATGCTTCTGATATAATTTTCTGGAGACAGACAGATGAGGGTGTTATGACATAGAATTAATGATGAAAAATTTACTAAACACTACTTCAGTGCTTTACTGGTTGATTATGTGAACCTTTGAAAAGCAATTGTACAATAATAATATGTACAAAGGAAACTGTATGGTGTGCCAACAACATCAATATGCTTCAAGGATCTTACTGAGAACCTGAAGTATAAATGAAGAATGAGATTTTCCTCTAAGTGTTCACAGTAAATTCATTTATTCAAGAAGTATGCTTTCAGTCTGATAGAAAAGACAGCTTACACAGTATTGAGGAAAACCAATACAGTAACCCAACATATCAGAAAAAAATATCAGAATAAATTCTGTACTTGTAGAAGAAGTAATTTCCAAACTGATGCAACTGTAGTTTAGTGCACAGGTTAGGCTTGATGCTTAAGAATAACCAAATTACCAAATTACCGAAAAATAATTCCCAATATAAGATACAGTGTGGTGTGAACTCATACACAAAACAGTGTTTTTTTCTGTTTCCAGAACAGTTTAGGATACCATGGAAAACCTCAGTTTGAGGGCATAGTCTCTGAAGTGGAAATAATAATGCAAATTTAGAGGCAAATGGTGATTGATGTTTGCATATACAAAAAAATATCTCTTGATTAGAAAGGGTTCAACCTGTATGTAAGGAAGAAAAAATGCCTAACTGCAAGCCTGCTCTAACAATGGGAGGTATGTTTTTCACCCTTGGAAAGAAAATAGGAGGATAGGGTTCGCAAGAGGGCTGGGCTGTTGTGAAAGATGGGTGTCTTTCAAGAATGTACTTTAGAAAGTAAATTCTAATAAATTTTAGAAAGTACAGCAACGTACAAGGTCATGTGTTTAAGAACTTAGAAACATTTCTTTCTTAAGCTTATGTCCATCATGTAAAATGAAAGAGAGAAGCTCAGTGTGTTGGTTGCTGTATGACTGTGAACGACCAGTCATATAACGTAGGTGAGAAAAAAGAACATGCAATCCTAAATGAATTTAAAAAGGTATTTCCAACACAAATAGGGAAATATTAATTTTTAAAAGGTAACTTTGAGACCTCATCTGGAATAATGGGAGATACGCAATCCACCTAATTTCTCCTGCCTTACTAGTGTATTAGAGATGTGCTCCATATAGATTTTGTTGAAAGATTCAGGGTTCTAGTACTGGTACCCTGAATTTCCATGAAGCGAAGGTATCGCAGCGTTTTGACTGTGGCTGATATCTTAGCATGTCTGCTACATACTTTAGGTTAGACTGTGTATATTCTATATGCATTTTTATGATACACAAGTCCAGGAAGGTTTCATTCAGACTAGATGCATAGACTGAAAGGTTGTGATTTCTCTATGCAGTTTGGGACAAGAAGCAAACTTCAGGAAGGAAGAGGCATCTTTTGTATTTCTTAAGTACAGTTTTAAACATGGGAACAATTAGCTAAGCTAAGCATGAATGAACTATGGAAAAGAAAGCTTTTCACTCTCCAGAGAAAAGAGTTTCTGTTATGCCTCTAGTAGAGGTAGTGGAAGCAAGAGCCAGCCACCTGCCATGCACACTACTTACTTTAAAGCTTGACCAGCTTAGAAAGGGATGTTCCTGACACAAATTAGAATAATAAAAATATTGAAGACTCATAAAGTGTCTTCTAGTCCTGTGGTGTTGTGGATTTTTTGTTTTGGGGTTTTGGTTGTGTTTTTTTTTTAAAAAAATGTAGGGAGTCACTGAAGCCAATAGTAAAACTCTAGGGAACAGAATAGCGTGCTGATTTTTCAATAAGCGCATTACACCATATCAACAGATTCATTTTAAAAGGATTTGAATGCCTTCTTAAAATTATTGCATGTACATGAAATACCTTAAAGGACATGACAGTTGATTGTTTTGTCAAGTCAACTTTATTTTCTGTGTATTTATGTCCTGTTTCATGAACAGAAAATGCTGAAGACTAGATAATAACTGGCATTTAGTAACACACAGGTGACAACCTAAATTCACAATATTTAATCTCTTTAAATTTACTATCAGTGTATGACCATTTTGGATACTTTAACTCTCACTTGTTAGATTACAGTAAAAGTTAAGAATTTCTATGAGCATAGTCTAAGTAGCTGTAGTTTTCATGTCATTTGATATAGTCTGGATTTTTTCAATCTATTAGATACAAAATTGTGTTGACTTCATAATTATCCATGAGACATAGAAGAAATATCACTGAATTAAAAAATATGGATATTTTTAATTGGAAGGTATTAATTCTAAAATTAATTTGCTTTTCTCTGCAATAAATATACTGAAACAAGAGGCAGAATTCATATTTCAAAAATATCCAAATATTTTAATTATTTTTCCTTCCAAAAATACCCACTTCCATAATGTTTTGGAGTATTTATAGTGTTGAGGTGATTGTCTCACAGTACCTGAAATTAAAGTGAATTACTCTGACAGCCCACTTATGAGATCATTATTATTGCAACCATTTTAGGGCCTGACATATAATATGACCCAACAAGTCTCAGAGCCAAGATTAAGAGAGGGAGCTCTTTTCCATGTTGAGAAAAGTCATACTAATTTAGAATTTTGCAAAATTGTTTAGTCTAGGAAAATGTTTATTTTGGGTGGGGAATACCTGTATAAAGTTCTTTGAGTGAGTATTTAACCATCATAATTTGAGTGGGGTGGTACAGTTTGTATTGTAATACTCCAGCCATACCTCTAGAAACAAATAATTATAACTTTGTGTATGGTTCTTTGGAATATTTGTAATTAGCAAACATAAGTGCTGTCGTATCAGATTTAATCTTTTTAACTAATAATGTCCTAAAATATATCCAGAGATAATATAGTATCAATAGCTGTTAACACTGATTTCCTAACCCCCTTGGGTTTCGGTAACATTGTTGAGATGTACTGAAATAGTAAAACCTGCTAATTGTGTATAGTGCTCGGACTGTCAATATAAAATATTTATTGGATTTTGTTTGATTTATTGGATTTTTTTTTTTTTTTACTGTAAGTAAAGTAAGAAGTTTTTAGAATTACTTTTGGAAAGACTTGACTACAGTAATGGCATCATCTTTAAAATAAATTATAATGTAATGAAAACCCACAAAAAAAATTAAATAGTGCTTTTATTATGTGTGGAATCCCTTAGCTTTTTAAAGAGAAAACCCTAAACAATTGTAGTGATAGCAGAATTGGACCACTTCTCGTAGTTAAGGTAGGATCAGAGACATTGATGCACCACATCATTTACACAGAAATTATTTCTCAGTTAAATCTCTGTGAATGTCGAAGAGTTTAGACGGAACTCATAAACAGAATCCTTCTTCGGGGAAGAATCCGTGTTACTTAATTCACTATTTTCCCCTGTGAAACTGTCAACAGGAATTCTAAAAAGGTTTTGAAAACCTTTGTTATACTTGGCAGATCGTTTTATATTTTCCTTGTTTTTTCCTTGGAGAGTAAACATCATTAGCATAGAGCCTTTAGAACGGTGCCACAAAAATGGTACATGAAGTTGTTCTTCCTATTTTAGTTTGGGGAGATTTAGTGTTGTGATTTTCTTTTCATTACATATCAACTTTGTTAGTGTTATTATTAATTATTAATTTAAAATGTGATTTACATAACAAGGGTATCCTTTATAGAATCATAATTAGTGTGCTTTCTCTCTCAGTGAAAAAACAATGAGGAGCTGTTGGTTTTGACAAATACTGGTCTAGACACTTGCCTTGACTAGCAGTCCATGATCAAAAAAACATTATTTTTAAACTTAAAGTGCATTAGATTACATCCTCAGTATTGATCTCATTGTTAGGATGAAACTTTTATTTTTCATACTTTTAATATTTTATTATTCTTACTATTGTAGTTATGAAAGCTTTGTGCTAGAGATTTGGCTCTTCTTGTATTAATAACTGTACAAAATTTTAATATGAATCAGATTTCCAGAGAGCGTACAGTGCATTCTGGCAACACTAACAGAGTGCAAGAAAGGAAAAAGAACTGGAGAGACACACAGAGACATGCATCATTGACATGCCCATTGAAGTGGGACTGAACAGCAGGCAGCAAGTTTATACTCATACATCTTTGAGTGTATTTCATGCCCAACTGTGTGAGCACAAGGTATAGGTTATACATTATTTACACTTTTCAGGGAATACCAAAATCCATTGGCTCAAGTTTTGAATAATATTGTGTAAAGGAGAAGGAGATATGATCCGTACAGATCCCAAGATATCTCTGCTCTTTTATCATCTCTCCAGCTCTTCTAGTCCATCTTTCGTGTTTTATGGCTGCAGAGTTGCCTTTTAGCTACAGTTACAAGTGCTGAGGGTTCACAGGGTCTAATTGTTCCCTTGCAGTTTGAGGAGTAAAAGATATGAAATTAAGCTAAAAGGATGATGTAGGTTTTCAAGCAATATATACCCAAGCTCTGGAACAGTTCTGTGCTACAAGGTCTTATTGATGCCAAACATTTAAATTGGCTCAAAAAACAAGTGAACAAATTAATGGAAGAAAAATCCACCCATAAAAAAATGTAAATTCCTCATTTTCGTAGTCTCTAAAGCCCAAAATGCTGGGATATGGGGAGTGGCCTGGAAAAGCATTGCTACGTCCAAACGCCACTGTGCACATTTACTCTTCTCTGGGCACTGAGTGTTGATCACTGTGAGAAGCAGCCCAGTAGGCTAAATGATGATTTGATCTCATTCAGTGTGACATTCTTCTGTCTTTTCAAGCAACGTCTAGAAACCAATATATTTTCCTTCTGAAGCCTCACTTTTGGCCATCCAAGTGAACTTGACTTTCCTCCAAGAAAAGTCTGGTTCCACCAGCAACCTTCAAAGTTTACAAATCGTAGTCCCTTGGACTTCTCATAACTGGTTTTAGTCATGCTTTGAAGAAGAAAACCTCTAAAATTATCTAACCATTCCCAGTCCAACCTCTTAAGGAACATCTTTGTGACACAACACTAACATCAGGATGACGTAGTATGCATTTTACTAGACATAATTACTCTGCATTGTGGTGGAAAGATTACAAAAATCACAAAATGCAGAGTTATGGTTAAGTATAAAGGCTAAATTTAATTTTAATGTAGGGTATAGCCCACATGTAATCTTATATAAAATGTTACTATGCAAATAGGTAAAATAAAAGTCGAAATTATTGACTGTCCTGTTCTGAAATAAGATAAATTTTAATGTTGTGGAAAGTTAGGTAAGTAAATCTGAGCTAAAAGAACATGACAAGAAATAACAGTGGCAGAACACAGACCCAACTTGGGAGAATATTTATTTACTTTTAAAATTTTTAGAAAAACAAATCACAGCATAAACATATTACATTTCTAAAAATCAATGAGTTGCAGTAGAAACAATAGTCATAATTAATTTATGTTTAGGGAAACTGGAGTTTTTTTCTAACCAATACAATTAATAACTTTCCAAGGTATATGGGTTGCAAAGTGTCTGTTGATCATAGTTATCTACCAGAAAGAAAGATAGTCACTGAGGCCGTTGTGCATTTGAAGGTCAGTAGTTAGTTTTTCTACTCAGTCCAGTGATTTATACTTGTCGCTGTATGCACAATGTAGTTCTCCCTAACATAAAAGCTATTTTTCTTTACATTTAAAGTAAATTTTCATGAAATTACAATAAATGATTCATTTAGGAATAGACATATTCAGGTCTTCCTTATGATGAGGTAAAAGAGAACAATTAGCAGCGCAAGCCCCTTCAGCCCAAGAAAGTCAATAAGAGCAAGGGTTACGGGTGTACTGCCTACATGGCAGACGCTACGTTAACTCAACTAACATAAGGGACCGTGCCTAATTCCATAAGCAATAGCATTAGATATTCATGGTATAGTATTTGTGGCTTAAATTAAACCTCAGAACTTCAAGTCGATGTAGCTTGTTATGGTCGGTACGTTGTCCTTGATTCTGCAAATACATTTCTTTGATCCAGACACTCATTCTCTTTCCAGCAGCTTACTGAGGTGTCAGTAATTGCACACCATAAAGCAATATGAGGCTGCTTTTAGGTAAGACCTCAGCAATGAGATTTCTTGAGATACCAGCAGAACTACCAGTATGAGTTGTCTTCTTTCCTGAAGACAACTGTTTTAGAGGATGTTGCCTCACTGCTGGGGTGCCCTGCCGAAACGGTGGGTATTTGGTTCTGTCTGCATGTCGTCCCAGGACAGGAGAAGAAGTAAGAAATGAAACAGAAAGGCACTTTAAAATCTTGAATATTTATTTCAATATGCAGTTGAGGCTTTTTTGTTGTCGTTTAGATATTCTGTTTGTTTCTGGATATACTGTGTTGCTAATTAGAATATCAGGTATACATTTAAAAACTGATTATTCAGTGTAAAAGTAAGTCTTCAATATGTTTGATCTCACTGAGAACAATTGTATCCCCTCTGAACAAAGAAGTTGTACTAGGCAGTGGTGGGAATTAAAAAATAGTTCATGTTTCCTTTTTCCTACGACCACTATCTATGTTTCTACTGTCTGAGAGATCCAAGAGGGAAAAAACTACTTGATAAGGCTATGATAAAATAGCTCACCTTAAGCATAAGACATACATGAAAGCTTAGGGTATGATCTTACTCACTGGGGGTAACTTATGATTTACATCTGTAGTTCCCTGGGTCTTCCCTCACGCCCTTTTTGTAGATCGGAATAACATTGGCATCTCTTACATTGAGGCTAATTTTGGATAAAAGATTGTGATAATTTTTCTGCTGATCAGATCTCCCTGGTGTAGTCATCCGTCCCCCTCTTCCTTTGATAGGAGTGTTTATCATTGTAAAAAATATAAAGGGAACTGAAGACCTCATCAGGAAGAATGGCTGCTTTTGTAACTCCAATGCAAAAGTGTGCATACGCAAACTCCGCAGCGATTGCTTTCAAGAACTTTCTGAATTTTAAAATGGCAGTACAACTTTGCATTTGGAATGAGGATGTGTGAGCAAACTGATGTATGTACCATGTTGTGACATTTGATGAATGTTTCATGTTTTTTAATGGAACATCAAAAGATTATCGATATGTTGGGCACATTATCCAGCTTCTGCATGTTATTGTGTTGACACAGTTAGTTTTAAATACATGTGATGAGATCTTTTTATCTTATTTTTCATTTGTTCTTAGCAGAATCTTGGGTTCTAGTAATGTTTAACATCAGGAGGTGTTTTTGTTCCAAAACCAGGTATTATGGATGTACAAACCTTAGTTTCATGTGCATGAGCTGTTTAACTTTATTCTTTCTTTTTAGATNTCTTTTTTTTTTTTTTTTCCGTAAGTGTGTGTTTAATTGTGTAACGTGGTATCTAGAGGTAGAAAAATTAGTTGAAATGTCTATCTGGTTGAACGGGACTACAGCAAAGAGTGAATGCTTACACTTTATTCTGCCACATCAGCACAGAGAGTTTGTGAGTCATTTGACTCAACTTTGGGGCTGTTTCTTAGTGTGCTTTATACCATGCTCAGCAAAGGCTCGTGCAGTATCTCATCAAGTCAGCCTACAAAATAATGTTAAAATACAGAATTTGTTTTATTTATTTTTAGCCTGGAGACACTAAATATTTGGTGGAAGAAAGGAATAGGAAGAAATTTCCCAGTCCAGAATCCTGCTAAGTCACCTACTAGGAAGGACCAGATATCTCTATCAAAATAAATGATTCCCAGGAGTTATGCAGCGTGGCCTGTGCTTCACATGGCAGAATGTCTCTCTCTTCTACAAAATCTTTTTTTTTTTTTTTTTTTGTAGTAGAGGAAAATGATAAATTGCAACTAAGTTGAATATACACATTTTTAATATAGAAAATTCTAAAATTCATTTGGCTTATTCTTTGCCCATTTTCATTTCTGATGACAGCTTAAAGTGGTCCTACATCATGTCCGGGCTGGTTGACATTTTTCTCTGCTGCAGTTCCTGATTTGCTGACAGTTAAGATCCCCAGTTGTTTGTGCTGTTTTGCAAGAACTGGAAAAGCAGTGTCAACTCTGGTTGATGTGACAGCTTCAGGCTGATACCATGCTCTTTGCTACACTGAAAGAATCATCAGAATGTACAATATTATCTCTATTTTCTCTGTTATATAAAAACTTCTATACACTTTTTGGTAGCCCCCAGAGGAGCTGGTATTCCGTGTTACAAAGCTGCTGCAACTGGGCAATGATTCAGTGTCAGAATGGCTGTGGGATTGTTCAGACCTGGCCCTCCAATTTATAACTGGACTTAATTTTTTTCGGTGATAAGCATTTTAGGTGTAACACAGTATTTGATCATGGTCCCAGGTCAAAAGGATATCCAGTCCTAAATCTTTGTTCTGAAGCACCGAAGAGCCTCCTCTGCTTTCATTAAAACCATCAATTTAGAGGTTGTAGACAGCGCCCTAGATAGCACACAGGCTCTGTAATGGGCTGTTATTTTTCTTGTGGGGGCTATGGAAAGAAGAGCCTTGGGTTCTATGTTTGTGCTTCTGATTATTCACTGAATAAGAATTTAGCATTAGCATTAGAATTTAGCATTTTGCATTTGGCGCTATCCTTCACGATCATCACGGTATCAGGCCTATGTGATGTATTCAGTTATTTCCCACATGTGCTGCCTTTCCCTCATCTTTCTCTCACTTTGAATGAGGTTAATGTTACAGAATGGGGCCTAATGACAGTCAGAATGCATAGGAAGAGAGTCAATGTATTAAATTACTCAATTATTTCTTGTTTGTGTATCAAAAACGGAGCAGCATACATGTAGGAAGAATGTTTCATTAGTGTGAACTGTCATTTTGAATTATTCAGTCAACTGGTTTTTTTGTTCCTTTTATGCTGCTGGTACAAAACAGAGTTATCTTAAAAGTGGAAAGCACTGAAATTGAAAGAAAATGAAGTAATGACCGTTCAGTCTTATTTTGCTAAGAGCACACAAATTTCATTGGCACACTTTTATTGGACTGTGTGTTGACTGCACATGTTTTTAACATACTTCACAGGAGGTGTATCTAGTGCAATAAATGTAGACTTTCTATGCGTTGTTTATCTAGTCCTGAAAATGGAATGCTCATCGTTACAGGAAACAGTGAAAAAAAGCAAAAAAAAAAAAAAAAAGCATTTTAGCCTCTATATGTTATCTCTGATGAATACAAAGTGTCCAACCCAAAAGCTTTTTTTTATGGGTTCATGTAAATCCAAAACAAACATGCAAACAGAGTGAAACAAAAACTTGATGAGAAGGGTTAGTGTGTTTACATGACTCGGTGGCATATTCAGATTATGTGGTGTGATTTGTTCTGCAGCTGCTTCAAATTAAGAACAGGTGTAGAAGGCAGATTATGCAAATGCTCATATTAATGTAATTGTCAAATTGGTGTGTTTATCATTGTGCCTTTAAAGAGTAGACCATACTCTTATTTTACATGTAAATTAGCTTTATTCTTGAGAGCTACTATTGGATAATGAGCTTATAAATGAGAATTTTCTAGCATATGGTGAAACATTTCTAAAATGTGACATTTTCTTGTGTAGCAATTTATTTTATATATATTGTATAAACATATTATAATCTTTTTTAGAAAAATATAGCAAAGACGCAGTTTGAAAATCTAGCTCATTGGACTAATTAACTCATATTTCTTTCATTTTTCTTTTTGAGTTCATGTAACCCATTAGTAGGACAACTTTTGATCTCCTTTAACCATTTGCTGTATATTTTCAAACCTTCATAGACTTTGTGCCTCGTTTGCTTTAAATCTTGAAGAAGTACACATTGGAGGGAAAATGTGTTTGTTTAAAATTGATTTTTTACTTTCTAAGACGACTCTATCTAAGCAATCATAAACTGAGTATCTGAGTTAAATATATCTTTTTAAACGTTATTTACCTCATATTTCTATTATGCATAGATTTATTAATGATTGGCTGAGCTTTTTGATATTTTTAGATCAGAGAGATTTGGTATCAAAGGATGTCCAAAATTAAAAAATGATGGGAACTTTTTATTTTCTTCAATTCTAAGAGTTATTTATTAATATGGACCTAGTTATCAAAAGTTGCCCAGTATAAAAGAATCACAGAGCACTGTGATTCCATGTTTTAGTGTCTTTTCTTACTTACATCTTTTGAACATGACCTTGATAATTTAAAATCTGTTAAAAGAAAATACCAGGTACTAGTTTTTTATACATATATATGTATGTATGCATATACAGGCCAATCGTATACGTGCTGTCAACGAGGTAGGTTGAATATTTAAAACTGAGCTTTATGCACTGCGTGGGATGCTTTGCACTGGGAATCTGGCCCAAATAGTTGAGAAAGTCCCCACTCCTCAGGAAGCAGAAGCTGAGGGCACCGACTGCCAACAGCTGGCTACAGGGCAAATGAGATTAGAACAAGGTCCTTCTGCTTTTCTGCTTCCCATGGTCATGGCACAGGTGAGCCGTACTATTTATTTTCAAGAACAAACAGAAAATCTTGCTTTTGGATATGTTTCAGGAAAGAAAAAACAACAACTGTAGTTATTTGGTTCGGTGTGGCACCCAACTACATCAAATTCCTTCCTCTTCTTTATCCTTAACACTCAACTGGTAACTCTGTGAGAACAAACTAAAAGTTGTGAGCAAGATGTTTAAAGAAGACAGCTATTAATTCATTAGAGTTATTCTTCTCTAAATCATCCTTCAAGAAGGAACAGAAAGGGAACAACTTTCTTTTTAAGATATAGCTTTATCCTTTAGCAAGTTATATAAGATTGTATTGATTTTCATGGTGCTTATCTTTACTGGTGTTTGCTTTACAGCCTGTTAGTTACCTATACAATCTTTCATTCACTTATTAGCACACTCTTAATGGAATGAAAACTCTCTTTAACAAAGAAAAGGCCAGCAGGAACTTCATAATGTAAGCTGAGATGGTAAAGCTTTTCTTTAGGGTTAAACTGACTGTATCACTTTACAGTACAACCATCAACCAATCTCTTTTTCTAATCAATTTGAATTATATGCATCATTTCAGTAGGGTGTTATTGTGAGGTTAATTACCTTTGCGTTTAGAAAAGTTTTTACTTCCACTTGACTAGTTGTCACTGGAGATGTTTGCATGCAGAAATGTCAGTCAAAGCTATAGAATATAGGTACCTTCCAGTATCATTTAGAACTCACCATTGTTATGCTTTCTATGTCAGAAATAAATTAGATGCAACATGGACGTTGTTGCACAAAGAAGGTGTGTGTATTGGAGAACTGTCTGATTCCATCACCTTTACCAACACTGCTTTAAAACAGCCAGGAGGCTGGCCCAAGCTATCTTGGCTCTATTAAATTTCTCACAGACTTCTGTGGGAAGTCTTTTGAGGTTAAGAAAAAAAAAAGCCTGAAAAATGAGCAAATAAGAGCAAATAAAAAGACAAAAAGATGCCTTCCAGTCATGCTTATCACTGATCCCTTTTTAACACTTTCAGTACTGTGTAATTGACACTTACTTTCAGTTATTTCTTTTTTTTTTGGTAATGATTTTGGTCTAGTTATTACTTTTACATTATTTGGTTCTGCCCACAAGCTTTGGAAAATAATTAAGGAATTTGAACAGATGAGGTTTTAATAAGCCTTTTTGTGTTATTCATGGAATAGGAGAATATTTCTGCTCCAATGCTTTGGTCTTCTTCCACAAGATGTTCCAGAGGTGGATGGATTACAGCCATACGCATGTCTTTGCACTCTAGTTTTGTTGGCTAACCTTCTGGGAGCAAGCCTGAATAACCAGCCTCACTTCTGCTATTCTAGGAGGGGTTTGGGTTCATTTAGTTATTAAAATAGGACAGGCGGAATTCTTGCATGTTTGTGTCCCTGTTCCTCTCTATAATGCAGCTGTGAACTTCATGTTAAATATAGTGATTTCAAATAAAAGGATTTTTTTAACTTTAAATAAATATTTTTAAAAACCCCAAACCAGCTACTTTAGTAGTGTTTATTATCTTTAATATATACACATTTAAGGCAGCATTTGTATGTGGAGTACCAGCAACTTCACGGGCCACGCAGAAAATCATATAAGTAAATAGGACTGGATCTGAGCATGCTTGTGTCTCATTTATACCATAGTAGTCCCCTAAGTCAGGACAGTTGCTTTTTACATGCACAGACCATGATGTGTGTTTTCTCTTGGATAGAAAATTTAAATTTTGGGTTGGGGAGAGGAGGAGGTTTTGATTCTTATGATTGGCATTAGCTAGAGACAGGGAATAATGTGAGGTGCACAGATACTGGTAGTTGCATCAACTTCTTTATTAACTTTTAATTAGTCTTGCTCACACATGCAGAATTAAGTCACTGAGTTGAAGTCAAGAAGAATCTAACACCCAGCTTAGACTAGCAAGGGTGCTTTTGGAGACTTCCTCTGCAGTCGAAAATAGTCCGTTCACTCATGTAACCTATAAGTACTGCTAAATAGATTCTCTGATATTGCTGAGATTAACTTAGCAAAACAGACATTAGTAACACTTTTGATTATTCCTGCACTTATCATGTAGCATATCATAGCTGTGGTCCTTGATGAAAGTCTATCAGTTGTAATAGCATCTTAGGAAATGTGAAATGGACATTTTATGGACCCTTCTGCACTGTAGCTTTATTGCCTTGAATTTGGGAACTCAACACCACGACAGCATTGATCTAACCTTCCTAAAGGGAAATTAAATTTTAAATGCCTGAAAAACGAACTGTAGGCATATATAATTGATTAAAATGAAAACAAAAGATGTAGTGCAGTCAGACAACTTATTAGATGCTTTTTATTGATCATTCATTATGCCTTATTCCATAAGGCATAATTCCATAAGGCATAATGAGAATTAAAAATGCAGCATGCATTCATATCTACAGATATGTAAAAACAGATTTTATTTCTGCCTGGAATGACAACATAGGTCTTACCACTGTCCTTAGTGTTTATTTTCTTTAGCAATTCAGAAAATAAGATTAATGGTTTTGGTTATTTGGGAGATGCTATTTTCATTCAGTTTAAGGCTTTTCCTGTGCCTATACTCAGTCAAGATCTCCACTTCGTGTCTTATTAAGGGATCGCTATCTTGTAATCCTTTTATCTTCTTGTGATAGAGGTATTTGCATTGCTACTCTTTTTCAGTAAAGGAGAAAAAAAAAAGAATTAAAAAAAGCAATCTATCTCTTCCAAAGTTCAGGCCACTGCCACCCTAGGCATTAGTCAGCAAAACAGCTTGTATAGCAAAAGACTGTTGTCCATCTTCTCTTCTCTGCTCAACAGCAGGAGTGCTAAATCAAGACATTTGAAATTGTTATTACAAATCAATGCACCACGCAACGTTGTCTACAATTCACTGGCTAAGCTGAACCATGTATTGTGTTACCTTGTAAAGAGTACGCTTGATGTTACAGTACAAAAAGTTTCTATTTCGGGAACTTCAGAGTTGTACGTAAAATCACAGATTTGTTCTTTAAATGTACTTACTCTAAAGAAAGCATGTTTCTTTATTCCTTTTTTTATCCATTCAAAAGTCTAATTTTAGGGCCAGACTTTCAGTTGAGTTGAGCACCCAGGACTCCGTTGACGTCAGTGTAAGCTGCAGCTGCTCAACACCTCTACAAATGAGACTCTGAAGTGTTTAGGAAAATTCTGAGCTTCGGACTAATCTAAACAAAAGATATTTTTCTGCATAGACTTCATCAGACTTTGTTCTTATTTATCAAGCATTATTTATCTTTTCCTAGATGAGCAACTAATATTTTTTCTTTCCCCCCCCCCCATTTATGTTTTATACTGTGAATTAAGTAACAATTTTTGAAGAGGCTGCTGGATACTTTGCCAAATCATTCTAAAATTGTGTGGCGTGTTTTGATTTTAACCAAAGTTACAGCTGCAGAGCTGTAAAGCAGTCAGTTTCCCTTATTATGACTAGTTCTACAACTTGTACTGTTTTAAATTGCCTGCAATTAGCATATTTCAACCTTATTTTTAGGTTTAAATTGCAGTGTGAGAGTGTACTCTCCTCTTAGCTAATTAGTGCTATCAAGGAACAGTAGGTTACCTCATTAGTACCATGTGCATTTAATTAAAGAAGAGAAAATTGGAGTTAACCTCATAGTTAATATTTTCACAGAGTGCTACAATGCCAACACCTTCAATTGGAGTCACACCCCTGTGTATCTAATTATTCACTGGTGCCAAATAAGGTTAGCAAGGATACCACCATGCTGTTGACAAAATAATTTAGATGAAAATCTGTTTGCTGCTTTCCAATATGAAATTTCAGTTACAGTAGATTCTCTTTATTTAAATACATTGGGGTCACAAGATATTTTTATCATCTTAAAACCCTCTCTCTTATGTTCACACCCAAACCTAGAAAAGGAAAAGAACCCAGGAGGCACTTAATCTCAGATAAGTAGTCTGTGATCCTCATCCTTATCTTGTGGTTATCATACCAATCTGGATATAACCATTTTATTTTGGCTACCAGTATTGTAGAAATCAGCACAGTTATATTGCACCCGTGGAAAGAATTACACACAAATAGGACCAGATTACAGATACCTTCCCTTTGTAAATGTGCTCAGAATTTCTTAAGTCTCACTTCACTTTTGGAATTTTCCACCGTGCATGCAGAAAACAGGGGAATGCTACTTCATATACTTCTAGAGGGTGTGATCTAATATGGAGAGAAGTGCCTTCAGCTCACTTAGATTTCAGTGAAGTTGAGGATGCCTATTGTTTCCAATCTAGGCACTGTAATTTGTGTCTATATAACAACAGAACAGTATTTTTTTAATATATAGCATTCAATGTATTTAAAAGCAAAAATAAAGTAAATAAAAGTAAACAATATTTTTGTTATCAACCTGCAATATTGGTGGTTGAGCATACCTGTTCCAGTCTGTAATAATATGATTCAAATCTCTGTATGAGTTTTTGTTTCGATTGTGTATTGGAACAGCAGCATGGTGTGCTGGATACCCAGAATCTGATTCTCTCATAGCATCCGTGTATCATTGATTTAACAAGCTCTTGAAATATACTTAATTTTATTCCCATTACTGATGTAAAAGGGGCTTAAGTATGTCCTGGAATGTTTTGTCAAATAAAGATCATCTTATTTTTCACTTTGCTTGCCTAGAGCTTGATGGCTCAGCACTCACAGAGTTGTGTACTCTCTAAGTGGATTTATCTTCTGAATTTTGCTGTCCAGTGATGCTAATATGACAAATAATTTTGAGCAAGACATGTATAATCTTTGTGGCTCAGTTTTCCCGTCTGTAAAATGGGAATGCCAACACTTCATGCATGAAGGTGATTTGAGAGCAAATTAATTACTTTTTGCGCAATACTTAAGTACAATACTGTTTTGTACAAGAGTATATCAGTGCCACATAAACTTTGTGTGAAGTATATTTAATGGTTAGATCTGTGGGATCATAATTGAATCCCAGGAGGAGGGTTTTTTTAGCTTATTTACAAAAATCTTCATACTAAATCAAGTGTTTGTCTGTTCTTTCAGATTACTTTGCTTGGGTGCTTACATTGGCACATGGATGCTTTAAACAGTCACTTTACAGTCTTACAACCAACCAACCACTTTGCCATGTTCAAATGAAAATAATAGCTGACCTTTTCAATATTTTTTTAAAATTTTATTTTACATTGAAGTAGAAAAGAGGCACTTCAAACATTATGACTTTCCCATATTGGCTTTGCCAACTGCTGATCCTTCAGGATCTATAGTAAGTTGAAAGGAATCCACTGGATTGAATGCAGGGTGGAACTCTGAAGTCAGTCAGTTTGACAATCAGATGAAAGTTCCATGTGAAAATAACTGACCTCAGTATTCATTTACCTAACTAGTACTTGTGTTTTATATGTAGCGTCTAGAAAAAAATATGGAATTATAGAATAGATCTATTTATCATTTTTTTCTTGTCTAAATAGTATTGGGTTTTTTTATATGATACCCTCTTTAACTGTAAAGGTGCATTTGAAAAGAAATTAAGCAACTTTGTTTTCTAAGTTCGGATCTGTAAGGGAGACTTCAGATTACAAAAGATGAAAAAAATTTGGAGAAATAACAGAAGTATGAGTTTTCAGTCCTCCATATGTGTTTGAAGAAAACTATGTGAAAACATGCAATCAATGCAAGCCTATGGCCTGACTTCAACCTCTTTCTATGTGTAAAGCATTGTGAAATAGGGACTGGTTTCATTTGTGGTGGAGAAAAACTGCAGCTCAAATTACAGCCCTCGGTGGTATCATCATCATCTCTTTGAAAGATCTCGCCCAGCTTTGTCAAGAATAACCAGGTAATAAAAAACAAGGTCTACAATGTGAATAGGCAATGACTTGAGTTTGATTTTGATTTTGTACTTCTAAGTCTCAGCAAGTCTAATGGCTGGACCTTCTTACATCTATACATCAAACTAATAAGGATATAATTTTACATACTCATTTCCAAAGCCCAGATCTATTTAAAAAAAAAAAATATCTTAGGCAGAACTTTTAGCTGGACAACTTTTCCGAGAATCCAAATAATTTATTGTAGCATCTTTGATGGACTGCTACCACTTATTTGGTAAAGTTAGGGCTTTTATGGGTTAATCGTCGATAAACCCATATGATACTTCTTTGAGCAAATTTTCTGTATGTAATGCAATTTCATATAAATTAATAGTCTAATATTGCTATTAATTAAAATCGGTTGCTACATTCATTCCTTAAGTTATTGCCTAGCCTTGCAATCCTTTTTATCTTTTCAGTGCTCCCTAATGAGCACAATAGTAGGGCCACACTTTTTTTTTTTTTTTTTTAATTCCTATTGCTGCTGTTATTCAAATTTGTTTTTTGGTCTTGTGGTATTCCAGGGAATGCATTATTTATTTTACTGGACCTAGTCACTTTGGCACAGTTTGAACTGACAGAATATAAAGTAAACAGCTTGTGTTTTTCAAGGGAAAATGACCAATAAGCAGGGGGAAAACATTTATGATTCAGTCAGTATTCTTCATTGGTGTCTTAAAGAGATGAGAAAGAAGTATTACAAGATTAAAATAACACGAGCTCTATGTTTATACAAAATACACTGTACTATATGTCAGCTTGGGTGAGGAAAGTGCATATGTTGTAACTGTAAAATTATAATTTCTTCTGTGTGTTTTGTTCTGCCTCCCTGTGTTCCTAAAAAGCTGTGGATGTCTCTTCCTCTTGAATTTTCTTTGCTATATTAAGTTTCTTAAAAGGAAAAATGTTTTTTTTTTCTTTAAATCACTCTCCACTGCTACAAAATTTAATTTACAATTGCATAAAGGAAATTACTGTAGTTTAGGCAGCCAAGCATTTCAGCAGATCCCTGGAAATGTACAAAGGAAAGAATGATTATCAGTCCTGAATTGTGGATTAAGAGGATCATACTACACAGTGTACTGTCTAAAAGTGGCAATTTAATAGAAAATGTGGATGTTCATGTGAAGAATGTCTCTGAGGTTAAAGATAGCATTTAAAATATGGAAGAGGGGTTTTTTTTGGCTTATTATTTGGTAAAAGGTTTGCCTAGAGATGTTTGTCTCATGAATATTTTTATTGAATGTTACAAGCAGCTTCATTAAGAGTTTTGGAGACATGCTTCTTAAGTACAGTTTTGTTTTTATTGATTTTATGCGAAAGGGGAATTCCATCGCAGAAGGAAAATTCTTATTGTGCAGTGCAGAAAATGTATTAAAAGTGTACACTAACTTCCTTGAACGGGTGTGTTACAAAGCACAAATATGCAGTAGTTCAGGAAATACAATTTCATACATTTAAAGTGAAGGTTTTAAAAATCACAAAGTAATTGAGGTTTCTGAGGTTCTAGAATACATTCTTCATACACATTCATTTGTGCCCTTTTTTCCCTACAAAACAGCACTGCTTTTTGAGTCTTGTTGAGAGGCAACTGGCTTCTTTGAAGTCTGCAAATAAAGTGAGTTGCAATATGGCATGAAGAGAGACACCTTTCAACAACTTGCAATATGGGCCTTCTTGTCCTGTAAACTCAGGTAACATTTTTGCAGAAGACCCTCGAGCAAACCTTCTACTGGGCAGATTTTTTGTAATTCTGCCTTTTTAAACACAGGAAGACCTAGTCCATTATTTCAAACGTCACCTCTGTGTTAGCTCACGGTATATCCCAGTTATGAAAATGAAGTTAGAATATCACACTGTGCATAAGATTTTTTTCAGTATTTTCTATTGTATCAGTACACTGTTTGAAAATAGTTGCCCTGAACAGCCGGCTCCAGCACAGACTGCAACAGTGAAAAATTCAATGGAGTGCTTTTCCAGAGGCATTCTCCTTCCCACTGCAAATAAAATTGATTGTCATTTGACGGCAAAGTGATTTCTTTTCTCTCAAAATGCACTTTATTGTCAGCAACATAATTTATATCAAGCAAGCAGTGAGTTTCATCAGTTTATAACATCTGAAGGTTATGTCTGTATCCGATACGAAAAATCTTTACTGTTTTGTTCTTTCATATGCAGCTACATCACTTTGATTATTAGAACCTTAGCTAAAAATATCTTTCGCTAATTTATGGCTAGATTTAGTACTTATCTATTAAATTTTTTTCTTCCTTCTGAATTGTGATATATGGCTGAATATCTGGTCTATTAGTTGTTGTTGTTTGGTTTTTTTTCTTTTTAATCTCTGTGGAAAGGAATGAATGAATAGAAGTTGATTAAGGAGGAGCATTTGGTATGTTATTGATGTAGGAGATCTCTATAGACTACCTGGGAGATATCTGTAGACTATCTGCTGCTTATTCTCATATAAGTTAACCTTTTTTCTTCACCTAACAATATCAACTATAAACAGGAATCCATAGCCACACTTGTAAGCCTCTAAGGAACAATCTTTGATTTTGCAGCATATAATGAGGCACTTAATTTTAAACTAAAACTACAGAATGACATATATGCACATACACACATGCACACACAAGTATCTTCTGTACCCGATGTAGCTATATTCTGGGCAGTTTTAGCAGTATCTTAGCAGTTCCTTAAATTTTCGGCTCATGCTGGAGCAGCACTAGGTGTTTCCTGGGTGGGGGACATTCCTGGAACTTGGCAGGCCACCGCTGGTGCGAGCATGTCAGGGAGCTGAAGTCTTTGTTTATCCCTGGCTTCTGGCTGGTGGTGGAGTGGCTGCTTGCTCTGATGCCGACTAAATCCTCATGGGGTACAAACTCATCAAGTGAGCCACACACCTTACTGTTATCAATCACATGATACAAATGAATAAAACACAAATACTGTCCAATATATAGTGAAAAGAGCAAATGGAACTTGGCTGTTCTAAAGTTTTAAAATATCCATAAGGAGTTCTATATTTCTAAAAAAAAATAACACTTTTCGAGAACATTATATTTCATCTGCTGTTATTTTTTATAGCTTTTCTGGATGAAACTCAATAGGTTTTTTTGCTTTGTTTCAATGTAAGATAAAATAGTTGCTTATATGTAGTTTCACCTGATGAAACGTAATAATGTGTACCCTGTGCTCAGTTAATACTCAGTTTTGTGTTTACCTAAATCATATTGTTGAACAGGCTGATAGCTAATACAACACACATAGAAGAATGTGTTGAGGCACATACCTCTTGTGGACTTTGATGTGAGTTTTGTCGCTGTATCTCCATTTATTGTTTTGAAAGGATTCCCCGTAGAGTTAAGAAAGCCAGTATATTTAGGTGATATTGGGCTGTAAACATAAGTTGTTTACTAATAGCTGGTTTAAAATGCCAGCTAAAACATTAAAATGTTTTAATTACAAAATAAGCAGTGATTATTACAATAAAATAGTGTCTGATAACATCCTTGAGTGACCTAAATCTGCAACTCCTTTTGATAAATTATGCTCCTTTGTACTAATCAAGGGTCTTCAATCATTTAAGTTCAAGACATAATGCTAAAGTTGTAAGATTGAATGAAATTAGTATTAATCAGAAAAATGTGTACTGACTAAACCATATAGAATTCAATATTTTCCTAGTTATTTTATGAATTACATATTCTTTAACATCTTCAGCACCTATTTTAATTCCTGAAAATTATATTATTTTTTAAGTTTAGACAGAAAGCATAAAAGTAAGAGTTTAGTATTGATCCTTCTTTTCTGTCACTGGGCTTTTGCTCATTTTTGGAATGCTTTGGAGCTGTTTGAGTTTTTATTTAAAATTTACCCTGAAATTAGCTCTGCTTTTGAATACAGATGCATGTTACATTAATTCTTTCCTTTATTCTTAACACTCTCATCAACTTTGCCATGGGCTTGATTGAGTCTTGAGTTATCAGTTGGTCTTTTTTGTTCCTTGGACCCATTTCCACCATTATTAGCCAATTCTCAATATTTCTTAGAGCAATATGGCAGTCACAAATGAAAAACACAGTGTCAAAAATCTAACAAAATATGACAGAATTTCTCCTTATCGTGTTCCTACAGTTCATTTTAGCTGCGTTAGAATAGCTTTGGTGTAGTGCTAGGAAATATCAAGCAAATACAGTAGGTGATGCCTAGAGCAGTTTTATATGCTTTAAATGTCATCAGATGTCATTGGCAAAACAATAGATACACATTGCCCTAATCTCTCCAAAATAGTGTAATTTGGTTCCTGATCTTAACAGTTTCTGGAACTTAACAGTTTCTGTATATCTCGACCGCTAAGCAGAACGCTAATAATCTGTTTGATAGGTATTTAAATGCATGTTTAATCAAAAGTGAGAGTTGTTAGGTTACAACAGATACCTTGCCAGCTCCATAATCCAAATACCATACATCAGTAACTGTTTGGGGAACATTTAAATGGTATTTCTTGTAGTCAGTGTTGGTAAAAGAACTCTCTTCTGTAATTGCAAAAGGGAACTTTAGCTTCAAGGATCACTGGGAACTTACTTCTGTCGTCTGCTGAGAAACTAACACTTCATACCGAGCAATTGGCAAGAACAAAACTCTTATCTTCTTTCATGCATAATCTGTACAGAAATTGTAACTGAAGGCGACTTTTCATAGCAAGTGTCAAAGGACAGACTCTTGGATACAGCAGGTTCTCTCACTTTTTATCGGTCACCTCTTGGGCTGAGCTGACAGTGCCACTAATAGCAACAGATTTTGTCAACTGTACCCTTCTGTTGGAATTTTTTTTATTTTCAAAAAATGTAAATGAGTTCTGCCATGAAAAGGGATATGAAAAAATAAAAAAGCAATACGAAAAAATACAATTGATTTTATGATAGAAGCTGACAAATTTGATAAGAAGTTCATACTTGAAGCTGCTGCTTTCTTTCATTGACTTCTTTTGCTCAGACAGTCACATTTTCATCCCCTTAGCCAGTTTGTGAGCGCAGTAGGTATGCTGTTCTCAATAGGTGTAGGGAGTTTCTCTTCTACCATTTCCATCCTACACTTTCCTGTTTTTCTTCTTATCCTTCTAATTGCTCCTTTGCCATTTTCTTCAGAGAATCTTTATTGTAGTTAATCTAAATGAGAAACCTAACCATAGTCTTTGTGATTTGTACTGCAGATACCATTTCTTCTATTGAAAAAAACCAAAACCAAAACCAACCACCAAAAAAACCCCAAACAGGTAAAACTCCCCCTGTTTTTCTGATACCAACCTGTGCGTCCTTAGACATCAACTTAAAGACCAACAGGAATAATCTTTCCTCTCTCACCCCCTTTCTCCATCACTGTCAACTGTATCAGCATGTTGGTTGTCCTAAGTTTGGAGCATAAACATCTTGAATTTGGATGTCTTTCCTATTTCTCACATCCATGCTAAGGTACAGCTTTTTAAGTTGTGTGCTGAGCTGAAACTCTCATGCAGGTTCTCCATATTTCAGTTACTACAACTGGCCTCTTTTCAGCACATGACAAATGTCATCTTGTCTCATTGCTGCCACTGTTCTGCACAGATTATTTTCCTCACATCTCTCTCTGCGTCTTTTCCCAGTTCCCCTTCAAAGCATCAAATACAGGCAGTTTGTTTTCAGTTTTATAATCCTTCACAGACTGACTTCACGATACCCATTATTCCTCATAAAGTAGAAAAAAAAAAAAAAAGAGCCATTAATTTCCTACTTTTAGATTTTCAGATAAGCCCTATTGTACTTTCTTCTGTGCTGTCTGTAATGATTGTGAGGTACCTCATTATCCTCCTCCAAGTCAGTCATTCAGACTTCTCCAGTTTATGTATAGAAAGCTTAGGCACATATATTGCCTGCGATCATGACAGGTATTTCCTATCAGTCTGTCACTGTCATCTCTTGTCTTACATAGGACAATCTTTCCACTCTGTGCCTGTGCAACGCCTGTAGCACGGTCCTGGCCAGCAATGTGGCAGCCCTCGTACAGTCGCAGTAATTCCCATGCTGCTGCTGCTGCTACCGCATCCGCGTCTTTCATCGCCTGTGTGATTTACCATGTGCATTGAAGTGCTTCGTTCTAACAGGATAAAATACAGCCTTATAATTAATTTTTCTGCATTACTGATTCGGCTGGAAGTATCTGGTGGTCTGACCTTTCTGGGGGACAAATCATGCTCTTCTTCGGTGGCCTCAAAGTTTACTGAAATTGCAGAGCATGCACGTCTCTATTGCATCTGTTGAGAAGACTCCAGTATTTTCAGTCTACAAGAAATATTTATAAATGTCTCAACAATAAATATGTTTTTAAAGAAAGACCAAGAGATATGATTCAAAAGGACATTCAAAAAGCCTTTGAGACAGTCCTTCACAAGTGATTATTAAGAAAACTGAATAGTTCTGGGTGAAAGTTAAAGTTCCATCGTAAGTTAGAAACAAGTTAAGAGACAGAAGATAGAGTAGGAGTAAATTGTCAATTTTCAGCATGGCAAAAGGTTAACATTTCTGTCTACCGCTGACCTGTGCATTAAACAGCATTGTTTAATATATTTATTAATGAGCTGGAAAGTGGGCTGAAGGATATCATATGTGTCAAAATATAAAGATGACCAAAAAACTTATTTAGCCTTATCAAGATTAGAGGTGACTTTGTGGCACTTCAGAGGAATGTAGAATGGTAAGTGAATGCCACGGTGGTAGAAGAAAGTATCGATTAATATGATAGATACTGGAGGAGTAATTTAACTGCTCGCACTGATAACATAACTGTTTGCACTGATTGTTAAAAATTAAGTATAATCATAGTGTGGGAGAGAAAACAAGTTGTTTCTTCTTATAACAGGCACATCTTTCCTCAGCCTACAGTAAAGTGGGAAAAAGGAAACAATCCAAGATTTATGAACATTGAGAAGTGTGCTGACAAAAATATTGTAATACCACTTTTATTTTGATGTATGATCTCATGGTGTTACGCTGAACTTGGGTTGTTTCATTTCAATATAAAAATACCATTCAGTAGCCTGAAGAAGGAGAGTTTCTTTTTTTTCCTCTCTCCGCAGATACTTCTGCTATATGATCCAACTATTTCAGACCATACATTGTGTCTGTATGTAACCTTTAGCAAAGCTGTACTTTGAAAGTCACAGGGGAGTGTGGTTTCATCCCTGTTCATACGTATCTCTGTGTAAGAGTCTGCTGTATGTAATAGTTTTTATCAGTGAGCTATTATTTCAAAACCAGAGTAATTGTTTTTCTATATAAAATATATTCTAATTGCAAATGTCATTTAGGTTGTTTCTAAAAAATGTTAGCAGAAATTTTAATATTAATAATGTGAATAATAATTTTTTAGTTGAGAAAAAAAAAGATCTCATTTGATGTCTGTGAAATTTCTTTACTCTCTAAATCTTGAGCAGATAGAAAAAACTTGTCGTTTGAAACATTGATGGAGCTGTGGTTCCTAAAGACTGTGATATCAGGTTATTTACCCGAATCAGTTACCCAAACTACACTAAAACTGTCTTTGTAAAGATAAGTGAATTATCTTTTTAATATATGTATATATATGCACATTCTTGTGAATTGTCTGTAGAGGCTTTTCATATTTAACTTACTTGTATAGTGCTTTGTTCTGCTTTATACTCGATCTCTCAGTCCTTTCCTGTTATGTACTTCTATGATTCCAGACTTTATTAGGAACAAAATATACCATGGCCTCTTCATTATTCGTCTTCTGGGAATACTGTATTAGTTGCAGTCTCTGGCTTACTGCACAGAAAGCTCTTTACTTTTTATGACCTGAGTCTCTTTTTCTTGGAGCAAGTACTTTGGTATCTTTGCACAGTTCCTGCCACAAAGGTGATCCTCATTCAGTTGTTTACACGGGAAAGCTCTCACCTGAATTGGGCAGCATAGGAAAGCATGAGACTTTCAGTCATACTCCTTCCACTTCTGTCTCTCTAGGCTTGCACTATATGCCTGGGAAGAATATTTATTGTTTATCCTATTTAACAGTACAGTCATATCACAGATGTTCCAAATACTGTTTCTCTGCTTCTGTTTTGTTTCTTTTTTTCCTCTGTGTCCTGTGTCACTGGGACTACGGTAGCCCGTGGTCATACGTAAACTGGATTTCTACTCCACAGAACGTCTTCTGTTCCCATCTAAAGAATGTGTAAATCTCATCAGACTAATTGCAGATAGGCTAGGTCAGGACCCTGAAAGGTGAATGCCAAGAGAGCGACCCTGTAATGGTCCAATCAGGAGGGACATGAAGTATAAAGATTAAAACTTCAGTCTCTAAATCCCTTGGCACTGTCCTGTTCTTTAAGAAAGACACAGCATTGCCTTCTGATTGCCATCAATAACTTATCTTTTTCAGTGCAGTAGAGTCTTTTTCATAAGGCCTTGAGATGAAGTCTTACTGATATTTCTCTAACCATCTCCTTTCCTTGGGCTGCCTTGCATTTTAGGATTTCATACTTTTTAAAATGAGACACTTCCTTCTTTAAAGAAATTTTATTTATCTACACTAATCTCTTAAATCAGCTAAACATTCAACTCTTGTCATTGATGACACGCTTTGAAGGACATATCTTTGCACTTCAGTAGATTTTTGGGCTAGAAGAAGTTGTAAGTAGTCATACAATGGAGTTTGTTGAGAAATCTGTGGGTGAGAAACTCACAAACTACCAATAGAATGAAGAATTTAGCAGAAGATGCAAATACAGACACGTGCAAACACACGAAGATGGGATGGAGATTCAATACAAAATATTATTTCCCGAATAATAGAATTCATGGTTCCCATTTCACTTATTACTTACAATTCAAGAAAAGTCCTGTTTTACTTATTCCAAGAAGTTTCTTTTCTAAGTATGCATGCACAGAGTGCCGGTACCATTCTGTGAATCTGAACCACACCAAACTACAAGCTGAGTACACTGTGGTTTCTTTATAGTGGATGGTGCACATTTTCATTTGGATTTTTGTAAGCTTGTGTATGAAATCATGAAACTATAGGTGAGTATTCATGTTTAGAGTAGTGGGCCTTTTCCTAAGGTGTGTGTCCAGCGTAAACTGCCAAGTACCTCAGGAAAAAAGCCATTTTTTGAAGTGAATAATTAATTACAAAGAAAACCAAGATAAAACCGGAAAGCAAAAATAAAAGCAAAACAAGATTTTAGTTTTTGAAAGAAGACATACTCTCATTGTCAGATTTCAGCTGGTTTTAAAGCCTGTTAAGTTGAGTAGTTACACATATGAGAACAATTCCAGCTAATATATAGTCCTTTAGGACTGAAAATATTCTTCACTTTGTCCAATTGACTAAATTTCTCTGTGAACCAGCAGGCTGCTGGTTCCCTTGTTTCTGTTGAATCGTTCTGCCACAGAGACATATATCTGCTCAACAAAGAAGGATGCAATGTCAGCTATGGAAATGTATGTAGAAAATTACTATATGTTTCTCATTAATGATTTCCTGCATTAATAATTGCACAACAGCTGTAGATGCTGGTAAGACCACTTCCTTTATTAAACCATGTCTGGAATATATGTTGGTTTTTAAAGTATTTGTCGTGTAACCCTTGGAAGGAAAAAACAGCATATGAAAAAAAGAAAATACTTATTGCTAATTTTATTTATGATATTCATCTTTTCATCATCTTTTTCCAACCTCACTTTACTCTAGCACATTTTGATCATTTTATTTTGTGTTCCATTTTTGTTATCTGTTGCGGTTTGGGGTTTTTTACCTCTGGTGGATTGGCTGGAAACTTGTCCACATTTACAAATAAGGTTAAACAGCAGCGTCACAAGAAAGCAGGGAGCGATGCCATTGCTGGAAGGATGGGGGAGTGTCTTGCACAGCATTTTTCACACTTCCAAGCAGTATCCTCTTGACCTTCAATTTAACTTTGAGACGGTCACTCTTATGCAAGCACTGATTGCTCAATCATTTTACCCGAATGGTCACATCTTTAGGAAACAAAATACTCACACAAGAAGGAATGGCTTAGGGTTGACTTCAAAGCCTCTTGTGCTTTGCCAGCTTGCGAGGTTCCTTTATGTTTGAAAAAGCTGAAGGAACAAATAAGTTGTGGAAGGCCTTGCATGTGAGGGCTTTTAAGGAAAAAAGCGATTACTTCCTGGGTGGGAAAGTTCAGAGGCACTTAATGCAGTGACATGCAGATAGCAGGAGCACCTTGTGAATGAAACTGGTGTTTTCTCAGTGGGATCACAAGACTGCTGTGACTATGTCTGCATCAGGGACCTTATTTTAGTGCTTTCACTAAAGCTATCAGCATGGAAATACATAATGTGCAACTGAAAATGTTTTGTGGTTCCACGGATGAGATGGGAAGAGTGTTCCCTGGGCATGTTCCACAAATGTGTGAGGTCACCTGCACTTCCTTGTGAAATAGGTCTAGAGAAAGCTTTGTAAAGCTGCAGCTAGTAATGCATGCACTGAGTCCTCTAACTGAGCTGTTGCCTATCGTCACTTGTGATACCAGCTCAAAATTCAGGCTTCTTGTTTCTGTCCAGCGGAGTATGAGAGTAGGTGGTCCTGAGGCAGACCCTAATATCCTCTGTTTGTGAGTGCCCAGTCCAGGTGTGTTTCAAATGGTGGGCAGGGTGACATGATAAGACAGGATAAAAACTTGAGAACCTTCCCTTTCACATTCTCCCAGCAACGTGAGGCTCTAAAGCACTTTGTGTTCCAAAGCGTGAAATAGATTTTTCATCTGTGAATTTGTAAGTTTATTTTTTTGAACATGTGAAGTTTGGGGTTTTTTTCCATGCCCGTTCTGTCAAAATTAGTACTTTGTTTCTTTCTTGAATGTATATAAGTCCTGTTTCCAGGCATTCAATCTTGTTAAACTTCAGAGAAAATTAAGAGAGAACAATGTCAACATTCCTATCACAGGATCAGACTTCTCAGATCCAGCTAATGCTCTTTGACTGTGCTTCAGAAGCTGGAGATCAACTTCTTCAGCAGCTGAAACCTGGCAGATTTAAACTAGATTTATAACATTATTTAGTTACAGTGAAATCATTAAAGTTCTGTATTGTAATTATGAGTGATTTCACGTACCAGCAAATCTCTGCACAAA
Source organism: Anarhynchus alexandrinus (assembly GCA_008711295.1). Taxonomy (NCBI): domain Eukaryota; kingdom Metazoa; phylum Chordata; class Aves; order Charadriiformes; family Charadriidae; genus Anarhynchus; species Anarhynchus alexandrinus. The sequence continues at coordinate 3,850,856 of VUYV01000069.1, forward strand.
AGCTTGCAAGACGTGACTGTGGTATCTCCCTGTAGTTGCCTTCTTTCCGTCTTACTCAATCTGTTCTCCTTTTTTTCCAGACAGTTGTCTGATGAGGACACTTCTTTATTTTCAGGATCTTGTCTGCCATTTAGTCTGACTCTTATAGATGGAACATATATAAATTTCTCTTTCAAGCAGACAAATTTTCTTTCTGTAATCAGCTGGGAAATATCCTGGAGACAGCTCTTTATTTATATTCTTCACATATGCCAAAAACCATAAATACCTTTTCTCTGATCAGTGTTTTACTCTATGGTATTGAATTATATAAAAACTATAATAGCATATACAAGGCTTATAAAGATCAGTGTCTGTAAACTGAGTATCACTGGTCAAGTGTACAAAATTTGAAAGGTAAAGTTGTTTCTTCCCTACTTTGTTGAAGTTTTGTGGTTGGTTTGTTGTTTTTTTTTGTTTTTTTTTCCTGAAGAGTAGACAAAGTATTGTAATACAGAGTTTCAACAGTTTACCTCCTCAGAAAATTTGTCTGTAAAAGTAATAACTCAGGTTTATTCAGTGCATTTTAATTCTCCATTAGAAAAAAAACTTGAAGGTGTTGTTAAAGCTAATCAGTGCTGCCTAGCTGATGGAGAACTGTCTGTAATTTTATTCTGGAAATCTGAAGACTGAAGTTTCCGGCTGTCTTGGAAACTTGGCAAAAAGAGTTTCTCTCAGGCGTTGCTTACTAGGATCTGAACAACAAAATCACCTAACTTGGTTTGTTCTGAGTAAAAAGACAGGAAAAAAAGAGCCTTCATACAAGGATTAATTTTAGTACCGTTTACTTCTCTGTGCACACTTTATGTTTAGATGCCATTTATAAATATCTTATTATCATTTGTTAAACTTTGTGACAATTTATACCATGCCTGATGACTGTAATTCATGCATTAAACATGCACACGTATTTTAACAATATTTGCATCTTATAATATGCTTTGTAAAGACTTGTCATAGACTCATCGGTTAAACATTTATTTTACAAATGCATTTTGTAATATGCTATGGTAATAAACTATAAAAAAAAGTTGTCCCACCTTGTAATATTTTCAGATGGATGAATAATGCATAACAAATTCTACCTTCATTTAAAACATGACCTCTATTCTGATGAAACTGATACATTGTCTGGATTTATGGTGATCACCGAGTTGTGTGAGGTGCTGCCAATCTGCTTTCTGATTAATTTTCATAGTTGATAAATTTGAATTAATCTGTAAATATTTACAAAATAATATGGTTTATCTTTTTCTATTATTTTATTTTCATCCACCTGGTTCATTCAAACCAAATGTACCAACCCCCCATCACGCTGTGAGCTAATTTTCATTCAAATAATTTCTGGAAATTCAATTCAGCTCTGAAATTGATTATCAAAATGGTGATTGTTCCCTTGCTGGCTGCCTGTTTGTCATATGTGTCTCTAAAGAGGCCTATGCTACTGTCACATCTTATCATATAAGCTGTGTAAAGCTGAAGGGTATATACTATTGGAAAAGTTTATACTGCACTCCTACACAATAAAAGCATGTTTTTACAATTTATTATTTTTAATTTTGGCTGCATCTGATTTTATATACTTTTTTAACTTATGGAAATTTATTCAAAATCACGTTTTCCTTAAATAGGTATTGGCATGAGAGTCAACTTATTGACCACCTAAATTCCTGAAGCATCATGCTGATTTTTTCAATAGTTTTTTTTTATATGAATGTTAGTACCTAAGTTTCCCTGGCTGGTCTCTGTGTGTGTGTGCGTGCATGTGTAGGTTGTAACATTTTCATTCATTTTATTCCACAACAAGAGTTCTTCTTCAAAATTGCAGGGGAAGAAGGGGATTAGAGGTGTGTTGATTGGTTGGTTGAAGGAGGATATCGAGTATTATAGGGATATCCATACATCTGGTGATACAGTGATATGATTGAGAATTTTGGCAGAGCTCTTCTTTTGTTACCTTCCCATACCTGAATGAAAACCAAAGTGGATGGCAGTTTTACTTTTGCTGTTCACCTGGAGTAAGTCTTAGGATATGACATCTGTCTGATACAGTCTGAATGTGTGAAGTCAATACAGAGTAGTCTGGTTTTACATCTGTTTAACATAAATACAAATGAGTACTTCAGGTGCATACTAAGGGGAAGTTAGATGATTTAATTGGTCTCTTGGAAGGGGCCTTTATTTCACCAGACAAGAGATGGTTACACCTTGTCTGCCATTCACCTTAATAGTCCAGACTCGAGAGCCTTTTGTCACCATTCATAGTCAAGGCACTTTTAGTCAACACATTGTTGTCAACACACTTTTAAGAGACAGTTTATCCGATCTGATTTAGGCATCTAATTAGGATTTAATGAATTGTGCCACAGGAATGCCTTTTTTTCTCGTTTAACTGTACAGGTAACCTCAGATGACTAGGTCAGATATAGGTGTCTACAGCATAGACTTTTGCATTTCAGTGATTTCCCCCCATTCCCACTTCTATTTTTCTTTATTTTTTTTCTTCTTAATAGATTACTGCTTATGAAATGAGTTGGGCGTGTTGTCTATAGAGCTTTACCTCTTTACACACCGAGCATATTAGACTACATTCTACATAGTCAAACACACTCTGTTTAGATTGCATAAATTCTGTTACCAAAGTCTCTCTGCTCATGGAGAGAATAATTAATTCCATTTCAGTTTGCTATTTTTTTGTTAGTGTTTCTCGTTAGATGGTGGCAAGCAACTGGTTCAGTTGGGATATGGTGTTCCGATGATCTGGCATTGAGACTAAGAAATTTTCATTCTATGTGGGCTTACAAGCGGTCATGAAACTTCAGGGTAGTTCATGAAGCTTCAGACTAGTTGTCCTCTAAGTACTGAAATAGATTTGGTAAAGGTGAATTATTTATTATTCTATCACAAACACTTTAGCCACCACTTCCCCTATTCTTTTAAGTCTCACAATGTGAACATTTGTTGTCTTTTTCTGTTAAAATTCCAGAATGAAGCAGTCTCTTTTTTGTAGGAAAATTTTACCTATTATTTTCCCCAGCAGTAATTTTTATTAGAATCCTGTTTTCTTGTTTATTCATTTTTCAAGTTACATGTTTGGCTGCCTTGTTAGGTAGGATTCTGATGATTGCTAGATTTAATTTTATACAAATGTCTATAGCATCTAACAGTTTGACTGAATTTCTTAGTTTTAATTTTGCACGCTATTTCTTTGAATACAACCAAATGATACAATATCCTGGTAGGTTTTAGTTCTCAGATATTATTCTCATCTATTATAAATCATGTTATGGTTGTATAGGAAATGATCTATATGATGTGATGGGAATTCCTTTTTTTTTAAGTTTGCTAAGAGAGATTCCACCCTTCACTGTACTTCCTGGCAACTTGTCATTCTTTCACTTATATCAAATATATGTGATATGTGTACTTTTGTTGTTACTTGTCTGCTTCAGGATTTCTGTAGTTCAGATTCATTGCATTCCTTGTGTTCTTGAAATTGCTTTTCTTCATTTCAGATATAGAAATGCCTTTAAGACACATTCTAGATGTTTGCTTTTGCACATTGCATATGTCTGTTTATACACGCATATACACAGGTGTATATTTACATAAACAGATATCATGTGCAATCCTAGCACAGGTAGGATTACAACACAATAAGGTTGTTTGTCATGAACTTTTCTAAGCTGAACTTTACTAGTCTCTTTCCTCTGTCATTACAAACCTCTGCTGTTAACTCTAACAATAATTCCCCAAGGTGTTATTTTCTGTTTTCTCCTTCTTTTTTCTTTTGCATGTCGGTTCTTTTCCCAAAAGCACAGTGACTTGTGGGCCAGAAGAGGGAATGCTCAATCCAAAATTAGTGGCAAATTCAGTATCTTCCTACTTACTGAAGCCAACAGTAGGGTCTTTATATCACAGGTTAAGAGAAGATTCCAACTGCCTCGTAGATTACACACTTGATTTAATCCCTGGGAGGTTAAGATGCAATAGATTTTCAGACTACAGTGCTCATATGCATACAAAACAATTTTAAAGTTACCTTGGTATTTCTCAGATATAAAAGTTATCAGACTCCCTCAGAGGTACATAATTAAAAAAACTAACTTTATAGAAAGGAAAAAAAAAGCTCTGTGATGCATTTTAACACATTTTTGAAGATTTTTAAACTAGCTTTTCTTTTATATAATTCACATTTCCTACATACATGATGATGTGATGTTGTATAAAGGTTTTACTCTAGTTTTGTTTGGGAGAATCTGCATAAATCACGTATGGTTTCACCATTTGTGAATAATTTGGCAACTCCAAACTCATGCCAATGAAACCATCATATTATCATATCATGTACTGTATATAACATACATACACACTTATAATGAGGTAGAGAAATAATACTGAAAAACTCTTCCCTCCAGGCGTGAAAAATGACCAAAACATAGAGGTCACTTTTCATGCCTTGGGAAAAGTAGGTCAAGAAATTAAAACTCCAATCAATACCTATAACCTTAAAATGTATTTTAATGTGCTGCAGCTTCAGTTACCCTCAGCTGAAGCTTCTCTATTTTAGCTTACAGGGTCTTGTGACCTCAGCCCATAGCAGAGTTTCAACAGTAATAGCGACAGCCATCTTGGATAAATGTAAGTGAAATTTTTCCTCATTTCTATAGTTTCTGTCCCTCACATTCACTTTTGGAGTTTTGTTTTTCACTCAGGATGTAGACAGTATTCCTGACAACATGTCTGTTGTGTGGCAAGTAGCAGGATGGACACAAAGTAGCAGTAAAGCAACTAAGTGGGACTTCTGGCCTTTTAAATGTCACGGTATCAGACTCACCTTGGGCTTTTGAAATGTCAGTATGATGGCCGTGCAAACTTTATTTTACCTGCAGGTAACTTGACAGTAATTTTCATTATCAACTATGATTAATCTGCAAAGAGAGAAATAGAACAAAAAGACTTTGGCCATATAATCTTGTTTTAGGTAGCGCTAAGGATGAAATCTAGGAGAATTCAGAAAATACTTTTCTAAGAAAACGTTTGCTTTCTTCAGTCAGCTTTACCATTTCAGTTCTGCTTCAGGTCAGATTGTTGTCATCCGTTCCCAGACTTAGCTGTGCAGTCGCTACCTGTTGTATAAATCTGGGGCTGGAGTTGGAGCTGGAAAAGTATACGCTTTATATGTACTGCCTGTGTCACAACTTTCAGAAGTATGAGAAAAAGAATGAAGGTCATCTGCCCACTATTGGTTTCTGAGGAATACCAAATACAGCAGATGCTGTTAAAGTCACTGTTTTTGTAACAATTGTCGTTTTGTTGTAATGGTGGCTACTCTCTGATCCTAACACAAGCAGAAGAAAATAGAAATACAGTTACCCTTTTGGAAAATCCTGTCTTGTATGCTGATAGCCTTAAGAAGCTTGCATTTAGTAGTAATGTACAGAAGATCCCTGCACTTAGGTCTTGTTTGGTATTTAGTCCTGGCCTTTGTCTGAATTCACCATTTGTGAACAATGTGGCATCCTTGATCCGTTAAATCACCATGCCACCTTTCCATCTTCTGTTTCTTCATATACATAAATATCTATGTAATGTACAGACATACCTAGAATTCCAAGTTTTTATTTATGTGTATAGGCCATAGTTGCATTGTAGCACTGTAGCTACAATAGTACCTTTCTCATGACCTCAGCTAGCTAAAGGCATGGTTGTTTAAATGCAGCCTGTTCTCTTCATGTGGTTTCACAGGACTTATCTGTCATGAACTGTATGAAATGAAAGGCAGCACATACGCAGTAGTTAAGGCTAAAACTAGCAGAAGTGAAACTGCCTCCATCCATCTGTCTTACAAACATGTCATTCAAACATAGATAAGGGGCAGTCTCGGTGTTTTACCTGCAGACCTATAGTCAGCTTAAAAAGTCATTAGAATTCAGGTCTTCTTGCAACTGTATCATTATATTAATATCTCCGAAATGGATGTGAGACCAGATCATATACAGCAGGGTCTAGAAGCTGTGAGAGTAGAAAAAAAGTGTATTGGAACGAGTTTGTGGTTGTCTTGAATTTCTGTGTGTCTCAAACTTCAGCATGCCATGTAGGTGGGAGAGTGGGCATTGTTACCAGCTATGCACAGAAATCAAGTAGTAAAAGAAGTTGCACGCCCGGAGTCTATTCTTTTTGACTAAAACTATATGAATGAAAAAAGGGTGCAAGAAATGTTTGCTTGGCTACCAGTTACTAAGCAGGAATGTACTGAATCATGAAGAATAATTCCAAAAGTTTCTCTGAGGAAACAGATTTAGTTGAAAACTCATGCACACCCTGAGAACCAATGACCTCAAGGGTAAAGTCGTTTTATAATAATTACCATAAATATTCATTTAATTTCAAAAAAAGAGAAGGTGTTCTTACATTTGTCATTTCAAGGCTGAGTAATGAAAGACCTTTGAAACCACTGTCAATAGGAAGTATATATAGATTTTGAATGTGTGTAAGTATAAAATAAAAGATCAATTTGTGAGGGATTTCGTGAAAGCAGCACTATAATGATAACAGTTTCAAAACCAGCCGTATCTATATGCTTATCAAACGCCAGTTATTTTGCTGGAGCCATGTATGCCAACATAACTTCATTGCCACGACAAGCTCAGTCCTGTATTTGTTATCTTTTTGACACTGTAGTTTATGTGACATCTCTGTCCTATTAAGTGATGTGATCCTTCCGTACAAGAATGATCCCCTGCTTTGATAACTGTCTCAGTCTTGTAACAACATCAAGATTATTGAATTAATAGAATGATAATGTGATTCCATACATCTTGTTAAAACAATATTCCCTTGATAATGGATAGTTAAAGTGTGTCTTATTTCCTGTTTTTATTATTTATATAGCTCTTCCAGTTATCTTTGAACAGGGGAGACAGACAAAAATTAAAAGGATGTGTTTATATATGTCAAACTTTGGGTTTTTTACTAGAATATGTAGCATGTTTAACATTTGGTGTGTATATAAATAATATGTAAAATATGCATATATAAATAGATATATATGTCTAAGTGCAGTGTTGGGGCTTATATACTCATTATTTAACGCTTCAGTATGTTATGCAAGGACTTTGAAATACAATAGAAAGGAATTTGTGAAAATGTTATAGAATGTATGGCAGAGCGTGCTCAGAGGTTGTACAATGTGAAAAGCTTGCTACGAAATGATTGAAGATATTCAAAAGCCAGATGCTCACAAATCCAGCCTGCTAATCCATTTTGCCAAATAGATAGAACATTACGTATTTTATATGTGATACAAACTTCTAGGATTTTTTCAGTTTCTTTTCTATGTCACGCTATCAGTTTTCCAAAAGTCTAGCTAGTGCAAGAGGCATGTGTGCTCCGTAGTAAAAAGTACAAACTACCTCTGATTACTTTGTAGAGATACTGAAGTCACAAAGGTACTGGTGGTGTTGCAGTCATAAATATCTAGTCATGTTACTCTTGTGGTTCTTCATAATTGTCTTCACATCCTCAATGTATAAAAGGCAGAGAACTTTTACTAAAGAACTGAAGTGTATCCCCACAGTATATATTACCGCAAATGTAAATTTTATTCAGCCTGAAAATCCCTTCCTTTTAGTGTTCTCTGTACAGTGAAGTCTAGATGGTTGGAATGAGTTGGGGGTTGTGGAGATGGTTTTTTGAAAGGTCTTTTTCTAAGGGTGTACCCAGAGCACCCTTAGAACCCACCGGGTTCATTTCCAAGACCCATGCATCATGCCATCACCTACAAAGTAATGGAGAGATTGTAATCATTCATTTCTTTTACATCTTAAATTGGGAGACGTGGTTTGGTTTCATTCAAAATTCATTCATTTAAAAAATTATGTCTTACATTTCGTGAAACTTAGCAAGAGTTTAACTTTAGCCACTTTAATTGCCGTTCAGAAACTCTCGGTAGTGACTGACTCATCACTGCTGACTAGAAACAGAGACAGACAGATGCATGTATAGCCCCTTTTAGGCAGCCCACAAAGCTCTGCTCCTTCCCCAAGAAAAGGTAAATAGTCAGCTTAAACCTCTTCAGCAACTCTATAAACAAGAAGATGCCAACAGCATGTCTCCTTCTTTATTACTGGGGTGTCCTATCTGCGTCCTCCTTCCTTGTGTAAATCCTGCTCTAATTTCCTTGTGTTTGTTACCACTGTTTGATATTTGTATAGTGTTCATAAAGTTTATAGAGAAAATAAAGGTATCCATCATTAATACCTTACTAATAATCCTTAACTGCTCTTTTTAAGTTTAAGTTGAACGTTCAGATCTTTCCTTTTCTTCTCCTTAGATCTTTTTTTCTAGCCTTTGTTGTCACTTGTAACTGAGTCTGAATGCCCATAATTTAGAAAACTCTTCAAATGAAATAAGCTGGGTTTTCTTTACCAATTTGGTAAAATGTTATTTTTGGCCTCTGTAGGGTTTGCCACGGTTGGGAATAGGAGCTATTCTGCTGGAAAGAATCAAAAATATGGCAAAAAAGAGGAAGTATTTCAGCAGTAGCAATACAATTGATTCAACATTGAATATTTCATTAGAACTTCATTAAGGATTCCATTTACAATGGTTTTAATTATGACTTTTCAGCACTAAAATGCTCTGAAATTTATTACATGGATTTTGTGTAAAAAAAAAAAAATTGAGAAAGCTGAAATATTCCTAAATTTTCAAAACAGCATTTTTTAATATCAAATTAAAAGTCTGTCCAAGGTGCGGAATTTTAAAGTCAGGTTCATCTCTAAGCAAAACTTTAATTTTGAAATTTCCTTCACTAATATTTTTATAAATTCATAATGTAAAATTTTATTTTAAAGAAAAAAAAATCTGGATTGCTCCCAAGCAATATTTTTAACCCTTCAGAATTGCTTGTGAGTCAAAGAAGTTCCTTGTCATGCTGTTGAATATTGCTCATTCTTTTCTATTTCAGAACTGGATTGCTTTTCTACATATTTGGGCCAGAGGGAAACATTGCTGAAGCAGCTGAAAACTTTAGCTATAGTTTTAGTCTTGGTTTATGAAACACTATAGTTTTGAACTTGCTTGCACTTCCAGATGGAAAATAATTTTTCAGTTATTAGTTTTAATTTAAAGGCAGGTCTCAATGTCTTATAGATCTGAAGAGCTGTGGAAGCTCTGGTAAAACACAAAAGGTGGTAAATTATCTTTTTCTTAGAAGGAGTACTGTAAACACTGCATATGCGTGAACTGTAATACTGTCTTTTGTCAAAAGGATAATATTCTAGGTCATGCAGTAATTAAATTAATACTTCCGGACTTTGGTAAGCCCAGGTCTTGCAACGACCTTCCTTCCCTAGGTCAGTTCTAGGGGGACCAGTTGTTGTTACTGTCAAACTTGGAGGCAAAGCTGATGCTGAGTCCAGGTCAGTACTGATTCCTGAGTTGGGTCAGGTATTTAGGTACAGATGTGTATTTTCTAACATTTCTAAGATAAAGTCAAGCATAAAAATAGCAGATCATAGAATCATAGAATGGTTTAGGTTGGAAAGGACCTTGAAGATCATCGAGTTCCAACCCCCCTGCCATAGGCACCTCCCACTAGACCAGGTTGCCCAAGGCCATGTCCAGCCTGGCCTTGAACACCTCCAGAGATGGGGTCTCAACAACCTCTCTGGGCAACCTGTTCCAGTGCCTCACCAACCTTAAAGTGAAAAACTTCTTTCTAATGTTTAATGTTTAAGATGAAGTCTTAATTAACGTAGCAAGAATTCAATGAGAGAGTAGTACTGAAAAGCCCTTGTTTTTACCATTCTATTACAAAATATTTGTTTTATCAGTAAGTGGCATTATTTTTGTCATCATTTATTGTATCTTTGCAAAACACATAGATTTTTATACTTGTAAGTACATGTCTACAGATAATTTTTGGCTTTATTTGATGCAAGGGAGGACTGTGTTAAATGTCCAATAACTTTTGGAATATAAGCAAAGTAGAAAATGTTGGAATAGGCTGCTAGGGGTGTTGTGGAATCTTTTTGCTTGAAGCTTGAAAAAACATTTTAGACAAATGTCTGTCAGAAAACAGTTTATTTGCATAATGATTTTTTAACAAGAAATATTTTAGCTTATTTCTTTTAATGAAATGAGTTCAAATTAGATTGCTAATCAGCAGTTACAGCAATTAGGCCTATGTGTATATTTAGTGAATTTTGGTTTGTGGTTTTTTTTAATAAGTAATCGAAATCATGAAAAAGAAGCTACGTCTTTTACTCTTGTTACTTACTTATTCTAAGTATCTGTATTCTATTAAGATAATCTCTGGGTAGTTTCTAAAACTAAATAGAAGTGAGAGGCAAATAGAAATTTGTACAGAAAATACTTGTTAACAGAAGTCTGTGGCTCAAACCTTGCAGAAGGTTCTGTGCTTATTTCAAATTTACACTATGATGTAAGTAATCCTGAATTTTCACGGGATCAAAGCTTTGGGACTGATTGATTTTCTGTCTAGGGAGCCAAATAAAAACAAATTCTTAGGAATCTATAATTTTCAGTGTAAGAGTGCTTGGAGAGCTTTGCAAAGTACCGCTTTATTAAATGTGAGGCACCTCTATGAAAAGATATTTTGAATAACAGATTTAAAAAAAAAAAAAAGCTTGCTACTTCCAACACTAACAGAGAAGATAATTTCGCCCCCTTCTCCATCTTAGGGCTCTGGTTGCTCCCTGAGGTGTAGGGAGTAAGGGGGTCGAATTCCTCCCCTGTCAGCCTGGGAGCGGGGAGCTGTCAGGGTGCGCGGGGAGCTGAGGGGGCCGTGGGCGCTCGCCAGCCCCGTGCGTTAGGGGCTGGTATTGACCTGGAGCAGAACAGGTGAGAGGAAAGACTGAGTTTCTGCATCCTGCTGGTTAACCGGCACTCCTGACGAGTCACACACTTGAATGCAGGTCCCCACTGTGGTTTCAGCCCCTGTCCAGGTCCTCCTCATTCACTGGGGGAAAGGGGTCATGGGACAGGACCCTGGCCATCGCAGCCTTTAAATGAAATGCATTAAAACCCACTTTTGTGTCTTTTTGAAGGAATCAACATTTTCAGTTTAAGAAGCACCAGAATATTTTTTCCTATTTGCTTGTCAGAACTGGGGTTTTTTGGGTTTTTTTGGTTTTTTTTTTTAGCAATATGCATTTTGTATGGTTTGCATCAATTTAAACTTTAGGGTGTTGTTTCACATGGCACTTGGCTTGAAGTGTGCTGCTTCTATTTCTGACTGAAAGGACTTGTGAGTCCAAAACGTTTTTTGTCTCCTGGTAGACCTATTAAAGCTCTTCATTTCCCTACAAACATTGCATCATAAGAACTTAGAAAATATGCGTTCTGTTTGGTGTCCCTGGGAGTGCTATATATGTTTTTTTCTGACAAGCAGCCTCTGATATCTAATACATTACAGTTCTGATAATATTTTGAGAAGGTAAATAATACTTTTATTTTATAAATGTGTAGTGACATCCCTAACAAAAACACATTATTCAAGAAAGACCAACAATATTTTAAGGTAAGTTAATGAAGATATGTTCAAACATTGTGATAATCAAACTATTATCTGTATACAGGACTGAAGAAAGTATGTTGCTAGGTGCTGCACCATTTTTGTGATTCCTCTTGAGAATGAGTTAGCTAAAATGAAGGTGCTCTGCCAGCTTTATTTAAAGATCCATGCTTGAAAATGACTAATTTTATAGCATGTATTTTCTGTTTATGTGCCTGTCAGTTTTAAACAGCCTTTTATATGCAAATGCGTGATGACAGTTCTATATTCTGTGTCATTTCTTCACTAGAGTTTTTCATGCTATTGGAATAATCCCTTAACAGATATTTATAGAGTTTTTACTGTTATTTTGACAAATCAGACATTGTTATTAAAATGATAAAAGAAAGTAATTTTAATACTTTTTGCATTGGAAGTTCAAAACTTTTTAAAAATTATATGTGTTTCCTAGGTCTATTTTAGTAAACCTTTTAAAGAACTTGGATCTTTTTAGTTCCATTTTTTGTACTAATAAAAATCTGTACTTGGAACTTGTTTCTAAACAAGTGTATCACTAAAGATCCATCTTTATTGCTCCTTCAGTCATTTTGTTGTATGTGCCTATACCAAATTGTGTGTTTCAATAAGTTAATTCATGAATGTCATATCCCCTACCAGTACTAAATTTGGCTCCCAATAGAGATAGATCGTTTTGCCGTAATTGTCAATATAAATGAACTTGGGCTTATTGTCTATAATTTTTGTAGTTTGGGAAAGCTGTTGTCTTACTGTGGGCAATGTGCTCGCAAGGTGATGAGTTGGGAGGATTTCAGCTGTACTGTCCATAGCAGTGCATGTCTAAGCAGTGGCCAAAGAGAGCACTCTGTGGTTTCTAAAGAAGCTGTAAATTTGCCTCATCTCTGGGTAACAGTTCTTGTTTTGATACTAACCCTAGGCATTCATTTACACTAAAAGCAGAGACTGAGAAAACCAAATACAGTATTTCCATAGTCTTGAACAAAAAAAGTCATTGGCAGGTGACATAGAAAGACAGCGAAAGGACAGAGACACTCACCTGTGTCTAATGAAGGAGGTGACATTTCAGTAAATGGAAGCTACTTAAATATATACTGTGCGTTGGCAGTCTCCCAAGACTGCTGATGGAAGTGTGTTTGGGGAAAGGAGCAGCGTATTGAAGAAACTGCTGCTTTGAGCTGTACCATGAGAGCGGGAGCGGGGACTGGCTACAAGCCCAGTGGGAGTCACCAGGCTAGCAGGAACTTTCGAAGGATACCAGCTGCTGAAGCTATGGACGGCTTTCAGGTCTCTTCTCGACAGCTGTTGTGAAACTATGTTTAGCCCAGTTTATTTGCAAGATTTCTGTATTCTTTTCAGGATGTCTCCGTGTTAATGGAATTACTGGCGTGAATCTTCTGTTGTTTGAGAGCAACACATGGCACACAGGACAGATTTTCTGCCACCATCACCCAGGAACCCTGTGGCCTTTCAAATGAACTATCAAAAAGTCCAGATTCATGTTGCCTAACCTAAGGCATTTAATTTTAGATACCCATGGTAGAAGCAGAGTCAGTCTAACCTGTGTCTGTAGTAGAAAAGATAGACAGATGTAGATGATTCTGGTTTTACATGGACTAGATTAGTCCATGGATTTGCGCATTGTTTTCTGTTGCCTAAAGGAAGTGCCCAGGGCAAGTAGGTGTATCAGTAAGATGCTTAAAATGATGTGGTACAAACTTGTCCTAAGAGTCACTGGTTCGTGCTGTGAAATTTTTAGAGGTCCTTGTAAGGCTCAGTTACCTAATAGATTGCTTCATGATGTGGTACTTCTGTATATTCATCTGAGGTGGGAGTTAGTGTAGGACAAAGAGAGAGAGCTTTTGCTGTGTCAAACTCCCCTGTTACGGTTTATGTTTCCCATTGGATCTCAGTTTACTTCTTCAGTTCTTCTGCTCTCCATAAGCGTTTTTCTCTATTAGATGACACTTATGACATTTCCTTATTAAAGTTAACCAAAAGATTGGGTTATTGTTCTGTTACTCACTTCCTATATTATTTATTTCGGAAAAGACTAAATTTAAAGTACTCAAGCTAATAACCATGTCATCTCTTATAAAACTGCCACATGATGAAAGTATAAAAATGGTGGCAGAAAATTCACTATATACACTGAGACAGATCTGACTACAGTCCTCAACCACTGCATTTGTTATACAATTAGGTGCTTGTATGAACAAACAGCAAGGCAGATCGCAAAACAAAATCAGGCATACAGAAATGTCTACTCTGTGTGTGAACGTGGCTGTATTTTATGTAGGACAGGAAAATTTGAAATCCTCCTGTTCGTATGAATATCACAAGAACATGAAATGCTGCAGTGGGGTCTAGTTGGGTAGAACATTAAAACCAAGCAAAAGTTAGGCGCACGTGCAGTTGTAAATGCCTGTTCCCATGCAAAGCAGGTGTTTTCCAAGGAAGTGTGTAGCAGATGATTATGCCCACCCTAATATTTGATGTGCATACAGACATCAGATCTGAGGTTCTTGCAAATTTTGAGAGTTTTCAGCCAGAGGAATTAAAACTAGGGTGGCTTCAAGATACTATTATGCCTTCCAGGTCCTGGTTAGAGTAGTCCGCATGAGGCCTTGCTAAGAGCCTTTGGATGTACTCCCTCCCTTAGTGGGAGTCAATCCTTTAAAACATATATTACAGGGTTGAGAAAATAGTTAGGACATTGTGACTTTAACATTATTAAACACGTTGGTAGAATCTGGACTGTTCTATGACTGCTGTTTATCAAATACAAACTAAGGATTATCTTAGTCCTCTATTTGACCGTCCTTGTAGCTCATGTTCATATGGGAATATACTTTCCATATTTTCTCCAAACCTTTTGAGAGCATTTTTTGTAAAATGCATCCATGGAATTAAAAAAAAAAAACCAAACAAACAACAAATCCAAACCCTACACCAAATGTTGTACATTCGGTCATTTATTTTCCTTTTAAAGTATCCTGTACATGCTTTTGTAATGGGACTGTTTCTTACAAAAGGAGTGTGAAGACCATGTATTAATTCACTAAAGATCCATTAATCCATTTTCTTCAGGTCCAAGAAACTCTACCTTTCCATTATACACCCCAAGGACACATAAACAGTAAAAGTGCTGACAAATTATTCTAAACTCTGTGGCACTGTCTTCAAACTTTTAACTAATGAAGGGCTGTTTCCAAGTTGCTGTAGAATGTTCAGATTTATACGAGCAGGTACGCAGAAGTTGCCTGGCCTGAGAAGTGTTTTGTTGCCTTAGTTCTGACCTCCCTTGACACTGTTGGTCACTGTTTTCTTGCACTGTTTAAATCTGTGGCTGTTGCCAGAGCTGGACAGGGAGCGCTAATTATACTGGTCTGAAATGAGTTGGTGACTGCATCATCTCTTTATTCTCTTTACAGCCAGCTTTCCCCCATTCGCTGTCCCACAGTGCACAGGATTAATTTTCCAGTAGTGAAGAGCTAGATAGCAGCTTGCTGCATCTGCTCTTCGGGCTCCAAGAAGCAGACAGTTAGGCATGCAGACCATGCATTTCATGATCGGTGGTATGGCCCCCTTTTATCACAAACTGTACAAAAGAGCCTAGAAAGTGGTGTGGTGGACCGATAAGGGATTTGATTCAACCACCAGATAAGAAAATAGGTGAACTGGACTAATCCCAACATTCCTTGTAAGCCTGAGAGGTGTCCACATGTCAGCTCCTCTGAGGGCCAAATGATAGTCTTTATTGCTTACATTTGACTGGGGTCCATCCATTTTATCAAGAGGTAGGAGCAAGTAACACCAGTTCATAGCCATGCATTTTTGATGAATGTACATAAAGCTATAGAATACTTGTCAGCATTGGCAGGGTCAAGAGCAAACTTATACTATTAAAGGCTACTTTAGCCGAGATCAAAAAATGCTTCTTTTATCTCTATCTCAGTAACATCCATAAGATATGCTACTGATATGCTTGGATACTTTATTTTCAATTTTCTGCAACTGCAGCCTATGCCTTTGCTATGGCTGCCAAGATTCAAAGGGGAGGGGGCAGGATTTGGAATGGAAATCTTGAATATGTTATGTGGGTCCCGGGCAAGGGGGCACCGATACCAAGACCATTGTGATCTGGGTCTCTTACATTTCTATCTGAAACTCTCTTTAACTGAGGTTCTTATGTCTTATGTTCAGGGGTTACAAGGAAGAGTAGCTCCATAACCCACATGCTGGCCACAGTTTATGCCTAGAGTATGTTTATGTGACCTGGACATAAAAATTGCAGTCTGCCATTTGGTCCCATAGAAAGTTATCTTTATTTTGCTATTGGTAACAGCTGCATGTTGTTGCATGTTAAAAAAAAAAAAAGTGTATATCTCAAGACTAGTAAAAACGTATTTTTAAATATTAATTTTTAATAAATATTTTCTTAGTATGTAATTGATCCCATGATTAGCCACAGAACATATAAGCAAGCTAATGTGCAAATTTAGGCATAGAACAGTGTGGTCAGACTTTACATGGGCATAAACAGCAGCTGGGGAAAGCCCTGGCTCCTCCTTTTGTCAATAAGCCAGTTTTTCTAACCATCATACAGGTGAAAATTGCAGTCTTTCCCACATCTTTAAGCCCAGTGAAAAGGTAAGGTCTCAGCAGTCCTCCAGGGGCAGCTGCAACAGTAAGGTTGAGCCTTACTCTTTATTTATATCAATTTCCACTGGGGTTTTATTGTTGGCTTCAATGGCCTTTTAGTACACCGTGTTTACATGGATGTAAACAAGAGAAGAATCTGCTCAGAATGCATCACACTATATGCATGTAACCAGATTGTCAATATTCAACTCCTATACATGCAAGAAACTAGAGGTCAGAAAGGTTACTGTGTCTGTCCTTGTCCTGGGGAGTGCAGGGGACTAAGACACCGGAGTGCTTCAGTGCACAAAACCCCATCAACCTACACAGATTGAAAGTCTGGTGGTTATACTTATGTGCTTAAATGGGACTTTGTCTTGGGGATTGTCTAGCTTTGAAAATCATGCTACATAGATGCCGATCATTCATGTTAAAATAATCACGATCTCCATAATTACAAAATAGACCCTGATTCATTCTCCCATTTTTGGCACCAGTTGAAATACTTCATTTTGGTCACCTGAGGTACCCTGGCTAGTTGGTGAACAGAGAGGAACACATTCAAAGTCAAGATTTCAAATATTCAAGATTTAGTTGGGACGGATTATTTTCTGATTGTGTCTCTTTTTGCATTTACTATTTGAAGACAATTCTTTGGGAAAGTGGGATTGCCTCCATTTTGTATCTACAAGAATTGTTTCATACTCTTACGCTTTTAGCTGGCGAAAGACAACAGAGTTGTTCTGCTGAGCTAGGAAAGATATTTTTCTTGGTTAGTCTTTACTTTCCCTTAAAACAGAAACTCTTAGAGGGGGTCAGAGCAATTATCGACTTCTTGAAGACCTAGGCATAGTCATGAGAGCCTTCAGCCTGTCAAACATTTTACAGGATAACAAAAATGCAAAAGTAGAAAATTTTAAGGTGGTGGTAGTTGAGGTATCTTGGGATGGGGTTTGATTTTTGCTTGTGGGGAGGGAGTATTTCAACTGGTTCGGGTAAATTTTGTTGGAAATTTAGAGTATCAAATTAAATCACTTTAAAATACAATGTGCTATTGTTGGCTTCTTTTTTTTTTTTTAAAAACCAATAAAAACCTAAGTCAGCCAAGGTCAGCAGTTCTGCAGAAATTTTCTAAGGCCGTCTTGTGTGTACTGAGAATTGAAACATAGCAACAGTAAAATAATCCCATCATTTAGCACAATATACTGATGTTCTCAAACAGTTACATAAGATTAATAGCACATTTTAACTGATACCTGTCTATGTATATACTGAGAATTGTCTG
>VUYV01000069.1:3875880-3893380 GCA_008711295.1 Anarhynchus alexandrinus
ACGAACCACATCATTCACTTGATCATATCTTTTCACTGGGTCCCTCTACTGTCCTCTGCCTGAACTGACTTCAGATATATCGACAGATTTCTATGAAAAAGAGTCAGAGTTTGCCTCTTTGCTACATTTTTGTAAAATTGGATCAGAAATCTTGAAAAATGCAGACACTAAACCAAAGAAATATACCTAATGCACATAATTGGCCATAAAATAGCAGGTTTCTGATAGTCTTCCAATCCAGATAGCACAGTAATGCTACGCCAGTAAGATATAAAGTGCAGTCTGGTGTATCACTGAAGGCTGTGAAATGTACCAATTTATACTACCTAATTACAATTAGAGAAATCTCTTTGCTTAATACGATTTGGTAATTTAAAATTCAAGCAGTTTTTAGAATGCCTTGTCCTTTATCTATGGGAAAGAAGATACATATCGAGTATGATACAGACATATGGATCCTCACATAAAATTCTGTTAAAGGCAATATTATCTACGTAAATATGTATTTTTACTAATGGTTTTGACTGCCAGTTTTTTTCATGCTTTTGTCCATCATCCCGAAAAACAGGTGAATTAGGTTCTTTACTTCAGCTTATCCGGTTGAAAGTGTCTGTTGAAAAATACAGGACAAACAACTTTGGAGACAAAAGCTCTTAGAGTGTACTGCAAAGCAGGTGCGTCTCCAAATATAAGTGCACAGTCAGAGCGATTCAGAGCAGATACTACAAAAGTTGGCACAAATGTGCCTGGTGAAGGGGAATCTGTATCCCAGACTGAGCGCGGCAGCACGAGTCTTACTGCACATCTTACTGCCTTGAGTCTTCAGCACAGAGCATGAATAAATCAGGGCCACTTACAGAGCTGAGTTGATTTTCACTCTGCTTAGATCAGAATTTTGACTTTTGTGTTTGAAAATATATAAGCCAGGGAAGATAGAAGGGATGTAAAGGTAAGAGGAGAAGTGGAGTAGCAGGTGTGCAACACCTTCGCCGTTTGCTATATGTTATAGTGAGCATATAAGTGTTAGGAAAACTCTTGCAGGGTTTTAAGGTTAAAGGTAATGGTTTAATTGAGAAGGTGTCCGTCTTCCTCTCTGCCTTCTCATTTCTGTGTGACATGTGGTAGTTGAATAGCATCACTGAGGCAAAATTGCTACAAGGCGGCAAGTTAGGTCTCACGTAAACAGAGGAAATTCTTAATAACTTCAGGGGAAATTGAACACTGACTCCAGTCAGCGAATTTTACTCTTCACTCATGCATCCCAAAGTTGTAAAAGCTTGTTTGTCCTGCCCTTAGGACCAGGTAGACTTAGAATAAAATATTCTTACATAGAGACGTGGTGTTTCCAATACTAAAAAACTTCTTGGTGTCACAAAGGGTAACAACCAACATTAACCATCTGAAAGTTAGGTGTCTACTCAAAGTGAGTCTACCCTCAAAGGAGTGTGATGGGCAAATTCAGAGAGGGAATAATCCCATACTAAAATAGATGCCTAAACTAGATCAGGTAAACTTTGCTCAGGATTTCCGTATTTTATTGACTATAGAAGGAGTCCAGTGATAGCTCAGATTAAATTCCTCCCCATAAGTGTCTGATTCTGAGCGGAAGTCGGGTTTGTCTTTTCCAGTTGTAGTTTAGAGTAAGGCCGTCAGAATCCTCATTCTTAAAATTCATTTGTTGTTTGCAAAAGATTATCAGACTTTTTAGTAATGGCTGGTGCTTTTACATTCAGACTCTTAATTAGTCAATATTTTAAGACCGTAATTATGCTGTGATGAATTGTGTGAAACGTGGTATTCTGTGTAATATTAGATGAAGTAATTTCTTCTAAAAGTAAACTTCAGCAGACTTGCATTTCTTTTTTTCCCTTAAGTGTTACATTTATACAAAGTCTTTTGGGATAGATTCAAGTAATAGAAATATTAGAAAAGTTTCTCCTCTTAAGATATGTCCATTATTTATTTTATTAATAATAATATTATTTTTGCTGATTTACAGAAGACTGGAATGTCCTACAAACATCTCACAGAGCCGTATTTATATGGCAGCTCGCTATTATATACAGAAAAAACATTTGAATTTTGCTAGACAAGCGAGTGGCTGCTTTTTCATGGGTGGAAAACTTGGCCTGCTGACAGCTGTTTGACTGTGTGCTGGTTAGCTCGAGCAATGGTTTCACGCGGTGCGTCTGCTGCAGCAGCTCAGTAGATACTTCAGGCTCTTCCACGGGACTTTTCTCTCTTTCATATACAGCCACACATACCGGCTGCGCCTTTCCCACTCACACGTATATTCCTGAGACCGTGTGTGTATGTGGGTGTTTGTACATATGCACACACTTCATCTCGGTATATAATGAACAGGCAATAAAGCTGTGTCCAAAAGAGCGCCTACACAGAAATGCATTCTTAAATTCTAGTGGACAAACTGATAACCTCATGACAAGGTTTCTCAACTTTCATTTTTCAGTTAGGAGTGAGTGACTGAGAACGCGTTTCTCTCTGCAAAGACCCGGTGACTGAGGTGCCGGCCCGTGCTCCATACTCCGATATGTCCGTGGCGTTTTTTTTCCTGTATAAATCGGCTTTGCTTAAAAGACTAGCAGAGCAAGAAAGGTTTTCTTATACTGAAGTGATGTATTACGCAAATATTTTTCTAGGCTAAGTGTCTTTATTGTGTAAAACATTTACTGCTTTAAGATACTTATTTTACTGTCTGTTTTAATCATATCTTTTGAAACAGTCTCAATAGATTTTTCTATTCGTAACATTATGACACTTGATAAGATGATTGATTATGAAGTGTTGAGAGCCCTGCCATGTGATCATTTATTTTTAAATACACATTTGTACTAGCCAATGCTTAAATTTCTTGCAGGAATACATAAGAGATGCGAAACATAAAGCTTGAGTCTGATCGAATCTGATGCCTCTGGAAATAGAGTGCCACAGTACTGTGGTCTTAAAATAACAGATTCTGACTGAAACTGGAACTTTGCAGTGATAAATATTATGTAAAAAATTATGGTCCATCTTTGGTACAAAATAAAAAAGACATACAGCTGTGGTGCAGGCGAACCAAAATGTGTTTGACGATGATGTCTTTCTTTCCCTGCGCAGGTGCCTGTGTCAGTGGCCATGATGACTCCCCAGGTGATCACCCCTCAGCAAATGCAGCAGATTCTCCAGCAGCAAGTGTTGTCTCCGCAGCAGCTTCAAGCCCTTCTCCAGCAGCAGCAAGCAGTTATGTTGCAGCAGGTAATGTGGGTTACCTGCTTTGGACCGTTAGCACAGGGCATTCGCACAAGTGTCAGCCAGATTTTGTGGGTCTTATTTTGTAATACTTCGTCACTCGTGACACCAAAAAGAACGAAAATAAATGTGAAACTTCTCAGTCTTTAAATTTCTTGTTTTAATTGCAGAAGTGTGAAATTGCAATTTTGAAACATTAAATATTATATTAAAAACAGCAGCAGCGGCAGTGGCAGATGCATTACAAATACTGAACAAATTGATATTTAAATTTTCAAGTGCTTAGGCACATTTTAATTGTAGATTTGCCAAAGGAAGTGCAAATAGAGTTGTAGATAATTGTTGCTTTAAAATTCATAACACTGTAGCGCTCCCTTTAGTCACATAAATGGTATGCGGTTATGAAATTTGAACTTAACAGCTTGTTTCATCATGGGAAAAAGTTTTTTTATTTTGTTTATATTCACATCCAAAAAATTTGTCCCAGATAAGGCTAAAAAAAAGAGGAGGTTGCTGTTTCCTTAGCACAAAATCTGGCAGCTAAGTGAAGAATCCATGAACTTGTTATTCATACAGTAAAGATAGTGTCGGTGATCAGAGTGGATTTTTCGTTGGGTGCTTAATTGTCATACAGAAAATGATGTGTCTGTTTGTCATAGTCATAGCTCAATCGCTGTATGTTTAAACACTTTAATATCCAGTACGTGATCATTACAGGCAATTCACCTTCAGTTGTGAATCCAGCTTCCCGCTAAACAGATTGACAGATTAATTACTTTTTTCCCCTAAGAAACAGACAGTTTAGTTTGGCCTTAGTGACTTGTAGGTTTCTTGCAAGTGGATGAGTACAGCTTCTGATTTGTTATATAGGACATGTGAGGAACTTAGGTATAGTTATTTGAGGAGTTAATTTGGCTCTTGCATTCCCTTTAGAATACAGATTTTCTATACCCTTCTGTTTAGGATATTTTGGAATCTGCATTGGAAAATTTCAGAACCGCCTTGGAAAAAAATGTATGTAGATCTGCCTCTTCAAATCACATTTTTTGTTATGAGGTGATTCTTAATGGCTACGCTACCATATGCCAATCTAGAAGAGTTTAGGAGATTTATAATACTTGAAACTTTTGCCTTTATTTATTAAAGTCAAAATGGTTTATTCAGCAACAACTACAAGAGTTTTACAAGAAACAGCAAGAGCAGTTACATCTTCAGCTTTTGCAGCAGCAGCAACAGCAGCAGCAACAGCATCCAGGAAAGCAAGCAAAAGAGGTAGGAGCTAAGACACTCGCTGACGCGTGCTGGTCTGAGCTGTCAGAAGCTTGGAAAAGACAAGAGT
Source organism: Anarhynchus alexandrinus (assembly GCA_008711295.1). NCBI lineage: Eukaryota > Metazoa > Chordata > Aves > Charadriiformes > Charadriidae > Anarhynchus > Anarhynchus alexandrinus. The sequence goes on from VUYV01000069.1 coordinate 3,880,472, forward strand.
AGTTTAGGGTTTTTTTCCTGTAGCGAGGATGCAGCTATCGAAGATTTGTTCTCACGTTTTTACCGGGCTTAATAGCAGTGCCGGTATAATTCTCCTGCTCCCCTTTCTGAGGCATAGGATTTGAGCAGTCTAGTGCTGCTGTCGTCTAATGTTCGCTAATGAATCCGAGTGTGCAAAGAAGGAGCTGTGTGGTGGACGCAGTCCTGATTATCTTGTATTCGCAGGCAATCTGTGTTGGGGAAGGAGCCTTACTTTTCTCCGTGGCACAGTTCAGAGAGCATGCAAATTTAGTCCGTGGCTGAAAAAGAGCGATCGAGCACAGATTTCAAAGTCACAGGCCCCTGATTAATGAACTGCTACTGTAGGTTTGGAGTGGCGAGTAGAAAGTTACAGTTTGATGTGCTCATAAATCAACCTGACAAGCGGGTTTCTCAGGCCTGGCTTGCACTTGTCAGCAAACTGCATCAAATATAAACATAATACAAACAAAACATGTTGAAGTAGTTAAATTGATCAGCAGGTATCCCAGACGTTGTCTTCAAGCTGCCCATTATGCAAACGTCGAGGAAGCAGTTGTGACCTCCTGAGGCTTTGTTTCTGTTTGGATTTGTGAATAGAATTTCAGACAGCCATCAACTACGGAATAGAAATTGCTCCCGTATTTCTCCGGAGGCTCTGGGCAATCCACATGACTTGCTCCATTATGCAGTCTGTTTTCCAGTGAGCGCATCAGAAGTTTCTCTTTTCCCCAAACTAGAAAGGAAAGGTCTTCCACAGCAGCTTGTCTTTCTCTGAAGTGTGACTGCCTTCTCATACCCTCCTGAGTCTTTGCAGGCTCCAGTTTGTCTTGAAATGCCTCACAAAATTGCGACTTATATTTTTGCTCCATAATAGGGCACTTCATTGCCTTGAATGCAGTACTCCTTTTAATATATTCCAACGAGAAAAGAGAGAGAGCTAACAGGCCAGTGAAATGAAGGCTACATCCCAGTTTACTAATAGATCACTGGAGACCACGTTCATGGGCCACTGCGGACCAAACTTAGTCAATTGGAAAAACAAGAGTGCCTTTGAATCACAGGCTCCTGTAAAGAGTTACACTTTCAGCATAGATAAATTTGTTATCATCCGCCATGAGCTGGGCTTTTTTTTTTCTTTGGTTTGAAACAGCTGTTATATACTTTCTCTTGACCCTTTTCTTTAGTGTGTCATTAAGTGTATCTTGCCATTTCCCTAACACCTAATAGCTTGAATGAATATAGTAGAAAATTTCAAACGCTTTCACTGCCTGAGTATTCTGCAAATAGCATTATTATTTAATAACTGAGATTAAAGGGAAAGAAGTTGATTTTATGTTTTTGGCTTACTAGCCTTCGCTGCACACTTTACTGCATTTGCCTTTTTTTTTTTTTCCTCTTTCTCTTTGTAGCAGCAGCAGCAGCAGCAGTTGGCAGCCCAGCAGCTTGTCTTCCAGCAGCAGCTCCTCCAGATGCAACAACTTCAGCAGCAGCAACATCTGCTGAACCTTCAGCGTCAGGGACTCATTTCCATCCCACCTGGCCAGTCTGCTCTTCCTGTCCAGTCTCTGCCACAAGGTATTTCAGTAATATATGATGGGACTAATTTCTAATGCACAACTTTTTTAACCGTTCCATTTGCATCTGAACTTCAGCAGTTTCCTGTTATGACACTTAAACATACTCTATTATTAGAACTTTATTACTCATATTACCAAACTTTCTTAAGGCTGATAAATTTTACGGCGTATTTTCATGGAAGAACACAGCTTTTGAGTGTTTTTTGTTAGATATAAGATGCATATTTATTAGCCTTACATGCTGAAAACAATTTCTGATAGCAACACAATTCAAGCACCATTGCTTTTCTCCGAGGAATTACTGAAAACTGATTTAGTGGAAATGTTATCGTTTCATTTAATATACGTGAACATATATAAAATATATCAGACAGTGATATTAAAGACATTCCAAAACTCACTTTTTTTTTTCCTTTTAAGAAAAGAAAGTGTTTGGCATTGAAAAGCACTTTGAATCTTCAGTTTACAACATGTGAACTTAGGGACAAACCTTAGGATTCATTTTCTTTGCTATTCCTTTGTATTAAATGTGTTAAATATGACAACAAGTTTTGAAGGTCTTGATTCCAATAGTAATGAATTATGACTGACAAATAACAGTGAAAACTTTCCAGGGAAAAAAAAAAAATTACCTTTGACATTTTGATCAAGATTTCTCAACGCTGAAAATAAGCTCAAAATCTACTACTTGACGCAAATACATTCATGGTTGAAAGAAAACAGGGCACGCGCTTTTGAAAAGTAAATTAACTTGGAGATAAATGCTGCTTACATTTTAAGATAAGGCCAAAGACTTCCCATCTTAAGGATTTTGTCTATAACCTGTGAGGTATGTGTTTGTTTGTGTTACCATAGAGAGGTGAGCTAAATGTCTGTCATAAAAATTACACAATACTCTGATCTCTGACTCTCCAGTCCTGCAATGAGCATTGTTTAGACTGTGTTCATGACAGGTAATATTACTTTTAATTGGTCTTTATGCATGTATCTGGTTCCTCCACCAGATAACGATTATGAAATCGAAGCTTCAGAAATTAGATGAGCAAAAGCAAAGTACACAGTATATAGACAATGGTGTAGACAAAAAAAATTAAAAAAGATAGAAAAAAGGTGTGAGAAAGACTTACCCACTAAAAACCTCGGTCCCTGGAAAGCAGAGATTCCAAATAAACATGTAAATTCCATGCATTGTGTTGTGTGGAAAAGCATAGCTAAAGTCATAAAAATTAAAACAACAAAAAAAGAGTCCTAAGTAAACTATCACACTAAATATTAGTATTTGAGAATAGCAGTGGGGAGGTAAGCTGGAATTTGGACACGTGAAACTGGTGATGCTGGTTTCCTTTTGTACAGAGTCACATTGGACCAGAATGGAAAAAAGCAATGGAAACACAACCTCCCTCCAAACAGCTTTACCTTCTGCAACCTCCTCTTGTGCCATCTGTTGCAAGAGGAATTCCTCAGGTTTTCTCTCACATTAAGCAATCCCCACAGATTTCTCTCAGCACTCCTACCCAATTGCATTGTTATTCATTAGTTTAATGCAACACTTACTCATCCACTTCTCGTAGAAAAACATAGAAAAAATAATACCTTTTTTAATACATTTTTAGGAGAACTAGTAAACAGTTCTTTTTAAGAACTTTCTTTTACTCAAAGAATTAAGCATAACTGAAGTCATGACAAATAAGATTGATCCTAAAGAAATACAATAAATTTTACAGTTCAGATATATCTGGATTGTTCTTTTTAAAGTAAATTAATCTCTTGTTTGTTTCTGCCTTGAGTTTTTTAATTATAATGAATTCCAGTCAAGTATTTAATTATTCCATTTTTCTCTCCTAGTTCTAGTATCTACTGTGTATGTAAGATTCCTTTAGGTACACAAGTAAAATTATAGGACCTCAGTTTTTCATAGCCCTGAAGTAGATGTGCAAACTTAAAAAACACAAGACAGCTTCTCCTGGAAAACCTCCCTCCATCTCCAGAAAGGCCACTCACTCTGTGCCAGGCGAGATGAAGTTAGAGTGATGAGGGTGAGAAGGAAAGTCTTTCCAGTAAGGTGATAAAACAAAGAGAGAACCAAATGCAGAGTTGTGACCAGCTCAGAGTTCTTTCTGGGGGCTTCTCTTACAGCACATTGTGTCTTTCATAGAAAAGTACAGCACCCAGTCCAGTTCATAATAATGTGATGAAGATGAGTAGGCTTCAGATCTGTTGAGACTTTCTCATGAATCTTAAATTTACACATCCAAATACATCCAAATATATCCCAATATTTAAAAATCCAAGTACTACTTAATAGATGTAACATAGATGTCCCTGCATTGGGGTTTACATAAAAGTAAGAGGATCAAATTTCCTTTGTTTTATACAATTTAGCAGGCATTTTCTGTGGCAGTATTAAATTAAACCTTCAGAATTTTTGAAGGTAGTACACACTGGATGTGGTAAAACAATGTTTTTCTCCTTCCACTGTGCTGCAAGATGTATAATATGGTTATACAGAAGGATTTACGTATGTGTAACACAAATATTTTTATATGCACCCATTTAGATTGGTGCGCTACGTGGATGGCTAGAACAATGAAAGAAACACACAGGGATTCATGTTCATAAGTTATTGGTCATAAAGAGTCCTTTAAAGCCCAAAGTATTAGTGGCAGAGCACAGCTTTTGCATTTCTTAGTATGAAAAGACCTGACTTCCAAGTACAGCTGTGAGGTTTGCATGTATAAACAGTATTTGCTCCAAGTATAGTTTCTGCCTTTAAAAGACAGGAATGTTTACCACGTTTTCTTGATGGTCAGATATAGTAAATAAGATACAAGAGGTGTTTTAGCATTTATTTTGTGTCAGGATCTTCATTATGCCACATCCAAAGCCAGTGGCTCGCTGTGAGTTACTTCCATGTGATGCTGCATTGCTGCTAGCGAAATGCAAAGGACTGGAAATGACAACAATACGAAAATGAATTTAAAAAGCACCAAAACCAAACCCCTAAGTTTTGATCAGGCCATGTAGGAAAATCAAAAACAGATTCATGGATGGGTTTTATAAGTGGTAGTTTTATTAAGCATTTTTTCAAACATTAGAGTAGATAGTGGTGAAAAGAGTTATAAAATTAACCTCAAGTCCCGAAATTCTTTGTGTTAGTAAACTGAATAGCAAATCAGTATTTGCCCTTTTCATTACAGTCCCTAATTTTTAACCCACTCTGGATCCTCTTCCTGATCCTTTCTCCTTTAATGTAGTGTGGAGAGGATATTTTGAGGGTTATCACAACCTATGAAACTTTAAAACTTACCCTGCTTTTACATCCAGACTAAAATATCTGTCAGCCATTTTACAGGTCTCTTGTAAAGTGGGAGTTGGACTTTTTTAGATACAGAAACTACAAAATTGCCATAATTTACAATTAATTACAAATCCGCTTATTAACTTTATACTTTTTAAGTGCCTGCCCTTAATCCTTTTATCCTAAAAGGCAGCCTTTCAAAGTGCTCTGAAGAAGTGATAAAATTAACCAGCCTGAGCCCAGAGAGAAATTCCGTTCTGATTTTTTAAAAAAATTGAGGTGAGCTAGGCAGCCTGGAGACACAGCTCCGTCCATAGCTTCCCACAGAGGAAGGGGCTGCCCAGCAGTTGCCCCGAGGGGCAGCAGAACCCTGCCCATGGGAAGGGCCGATGCTCCAGCTGCTCCCAGCCCTCGTTCCTTCACCCACCTTCTGGGGTGGCTCTCACCCAGCTCCCCCAGGGCCCAAAGTTTCATGATCTCTGATGAAATTTTTCTTGCTGCGAGACACAACGACATGTTTGCCCTCTGATTATTCAAACAGATGGGTTTATTTCTTGGGTTTTATTTTTTTTTTCCAATACAAAATTAGTTTATTTTGTTCAACAGCAGGAGGAAGGGAAGACTTTGAAGTAAATAATGTACTGCGTATATCATGCCACCTAAATGAATACATTACTTTTCATTTTGATTTGTGATTACATTTGCGGGTAACTATTATTTACCACACTAAAATGGGTTATTTGCAGTGTTGCTCGAACATACCTCATGAACACGGCAGTAATTACTTACCTTCATTAAACAATTACAACTAGTATTACCATCACTCCCGTTACCCATCTCTCTAATGCAGTAAATTAGAGCCTGGCTTCTTCGCTTGCTTCCTTAAAATCTAGCTTTTCACTGTACAAATATGATATGGACTCCAGTTTTAAGACTTACATGCCAATCAACTCTTTTTTCACTTTGTCATTAACTGAGTTTGCCAATGGGTGTTGGTAGCAAAGGTAGAGAAGCAGGACACAAAAATAGTAGTCTCAAAATGAGCTCCTTTCATAATTTAAAAAAAAATGTAATACCTTCCAACCAATTTGTTTCCACACTACCTCCAGAAATTATTATTTCTTTAAATCACCACTAGTCTATTTTTTAATAGCTTTGTATACTTCATGGTGAGACGGCTGTTGAGAAGTATTAAGGAGCTTACTGTGCTTTTTCATAATTTTTTATTGAATCTCTTTTAGTAGTCTGAGTTCCTGTGTCTTCAAAGCAAAACATTATCTAATAAAGAGATTTGCCAAACAGTGAAAAACAATCTTTACATCTTCCTAATACATCTTGTTTACCAAACAAAACTATACTCAATGAAAAGTTTGAATTAATAGATACATTTTAATCCTTTTCTGAAGGACAATAAATTTGAGCTCTTTCATAAAATAAAAAGACCAAAATTTTAATTCAGACAACATCAGCACTTTGAAAGTTTTACATTCCGACAGATCTAGGTACCCTGAGTGTGTCTTACCTAATTTCACTTGTTGAGACAAGGTACAGAAGACAGAATTAAATTTTAAGATACCTCTGGCCCAAACCATGTCAGGCTGAAAAACCCGGCTGTGAAACCAGATCTTTCACAAGAAGCTCTCTGGGCTTCTCATTCTTTTCTATATTTAATTTAATGTTCTTCAAAAGAGAGATGTCAAACGTAAAAAGACTGGCAGTGACAGAAGTTGTATATACTTCTGATGAACTCTTCATCTTTCAAAATCTGCATTTCCTACCTTAGCTGCACGTTCGGTGGCACGATAAAAAAATGTTCACAGCTCTTCTCTTGCCTGTGTTTTGAGAATCTTTACTTCAGGCAGAAGCATATTGTAATGGAAGTTTCCATGACCTCGTGCAAAGTGCTCAACTGGAGCCAGACAACCCTAACACAGATGTATGGATACATTCTACGAGACATTGCTATTTGTGGCCGAGGATGAATCCTGGAAACTACAAGTTTCCAGGCTACAAGCAGAGCAGTGAGCAAATTTAAGCTCTATCTGCAACGATCTGGTGGCTAGACTCCAGAATAGTGCTGTGCATATAGCAGAGAAGTTTGAGAACCTCTCCAAATTTTGTATGGCTGCCCATGACCCCAGGAGGCTGGTGAGACAGAGTCTCCTTTCTCCTAGCCAAACCCTCCCATTTGTTTTCCGCAGTAGGACTGGACAAAAAAATAGTGGAGGAATTTGATGGGCTACGCTACATGTAATTTCATCTGAGTAGAGGGAGTTGTAAACGGGGCAGTTTTGTTGGCTTTCTATTTGTCTGCTGCCACTGAATGGTGCCAAAGAGCTTCAGTGGTCACCAGTATCGAGCTCTGCGCTGTAGTGGTTTTATTCTTCCAAATAGCCGCTTCGGTTTCAACCTCTTAAGACACATTTTCAAACAGAACAATTTTTGTAAATATAAAACAGGACTAATGAATATGTGGGTGTCATTCATTAAAGTCAGATGCATTCTGCTCAAATGTTAAACCTGTTATGATCTCATTGATTTCATTTTTGTCTTCTGATTTTTCTCCCTCCAGTCTTCTTCCCCCACTCCCTGCTCTTGTTAAGTGTTTAAAGAGAATATCAATGTTTGTATCCTGAGTGTAATATGTTTTTCTATTTTCCATTACATGTTTGATTAAGAGGAATTATAAAACCTGAGTTAACTGTGGATGCATTGAGTTATGTTTCCATGTCAAGAAATTGATTAAGCAGACAATGAAAATCTTATCCAGAAGTCTATTTAGGGTTGGGTTTTTTTTTTCTTTTCAAGAAGTACTTGCAAGCTCTTTGTAGCTTTCACTCTTTGATCCTTGAGCAATGTTTTCATAAGGAGTATATAATATTATTAAAATTGGTGATTTCTAATTGACTGTTTATAACACAAGAGAAGAGAGTTAGATTACCTGGATTCTGACAGAAGGAAAATGAAATTTATGTTTTACTACACATTGATTGTGCTGGAAAAACAGCATCAGCTTTATTGTTGGCATTAATCCATTAATAACACTGAGCTCATTATATGAAACTCTTTATTTTGTTATATTAGTGGGGCTCTCTTTCATTTTATAGCTGGCTTAAGTCCTGCTGAGATTCAGCAGTTATGGAAAGAAGTGACTGGAGTTCACAGTATGGAAGACAATGGCATTAAACATGGAGGGCTAGACCTCACTACTAACAATTCCTCCTCTACTACCTCCTCCACCACTTCCAAAGCATCACCACCAATAACTCATCATTCCATAGTGAATGGACAGTCTTCAGTTCTAAATGCAAGGCGAGACAGGTAATTCTCACGAGATTTCAACTGTGCTTATCTTTTGACATAAAGTTGTTGTTTAACATCGTAAGTCACGTACTTCCAATCACAAAATAACACTTAATACAGGTTACTTAAGAGATCATGGAGACCTGATTTTTCAGAATTGTTTATCCATAGGGCATCATTTTCAATAACGCTATCTAATTTTGCAGATGCAACAACAATTACCTGCCTGTGGGTTTATAACACAAGTTTAGGGTAGTTTTGGTAAAAGTTAGAAATCCCAGAATAGAGTGTGCTGGTTTAGAGGTGTAAATGCAGAACTGTGGGCACTTTTGTAGGCGCTACTTTCGTTCATATTTGAGTTAACACATCTGGCAGTCAGGCCCTTACTTACAGATGTACCTATATCTTAGTTGTCAAGGCTGTAATTCAGTGCAAAGTTTCCATGTAAAAAGTGCTTTAAAAATTATTACATTAAAGCAGTTCTCATACTGTTCATCTCTTGTGAAGAAAACCACTGAATTTTCCTTTTTATATGCACAACAGTAACACAGTTGACGCATTTTATACAAATTTTCAGTGGCGTTAGTGTAATACAGTGGAATTCAACTATGTGGATAAAGTTAAAATCATTTTTCAGACACATTGGTGGATATTCTTCACTGAATTTTCAAGTAATGGATTAAATGCATACAATAGTACATAGCACCTGTAGCACTTAGTAGTAAATATTTTAGTATAGTCAGATGTAGGTGATCTCAATATAAGATGAAATTTAATTTGTATCTACATAACCTAAATTGTAAACAACTGTATTTTCAAATAAATATTACATTTAATTATTTTAATATTTATAATAGGAGACTATAACTTAAGTGTCTCTGGTCCTCATGTGAATGTGAGAACATTTTTCTATCGTTATTTTGTATTATTCAAAAACTGGTACTTCTCTGAATACCTTTATAGTAGTACTTTTATTTAGTATTACTTTTGTGGTTATATCTCAGAGAATGTTTCTTTGCTTCAGGATGTGTAGCTGACACCCACCTCCATGGGACAGTCCCCTGAATTTCTTTGATAACTGTACGTTTCTTTCATAACTGTAACCATTGTGGAGGTTCCAAAAAAGGACACAGAATACACCTGGGGTTTTTTATGAAGCCACGTAGCTAATGGGAGCAATGCTTGTGAACAAAAATATTTATTAATGGAAGCAACTTTATTTTTATACACATTTAAGCAGAAAATCCAAATATTTTGTAGTAACATTCACAATATTCATAAAGTCTGACTATCCATCTTCCATATTTCTTCTCAGAATTGATCACTTCTGAGTATATTTTTTATTTATAGGTAAATGTTACACCAAGGTCATATGGCAGAATTAGCATATGGTATTATACAGTCATCTTATTTTTTCATCCTTTATTAACAGTCATCTTTGGCTCTATTTCTTCTCTAATTGGAACATCATCTAGCCTTGGCAGTTGAACTATTCAATAGAACGATTAAATTTTTCTGACTGCTCTGAGCTAAATTGACCTGTTTTGACCTGTTTGTCACTGATCGTAACCTGACAGGCGCTAGCAGCCTCCAACGATTATGGCTTTTGAGATGAATCTGATGCCTTATTCTTTTGCTACAGCTCGTCACATGAGGAGACTGGGGCCTCCCATACTCTCTATGGTCATGGAGTTTGCAAATGGCCTGGCTGTGAAAGCGTTTGTGAAGATTTTGGACAATTTTTAAAGTAGGTGGATTTTTATTCGTTGGTACAGGGTTGTTTAAGACAAGGGAAAGAGAAAGATGACAAACAAAGTTTTACTGTAAATCATGTCAGAGATTTTTTTGCGTATTCCAAGCAACGGGATAATCGAGGCTATCTATCTGCAGAGGGTCAAATTGTTATCCTTTCTTTCATGTCAAACACTTTTGCGGGCCTTTCAATAGCACAGTGTTTAATCCTCTTATCCTTTACTGAAATGGAGCCTCAGAAAATTTGAAGAGATGCTTTAGATTGTATATTGGATAGTAGGGGTATGGAAAAGCACGTTTTAAATTCTGACAGTTTATGTATAGTGGGAATTAATGTGTATAGTATAAATAAAAAAGCAAAAAGGACTAAGCGAGACCTTTTAAGTCCCACTTGCTAATTTATTTTAGCTTTTACTCCTGTATGTGCACAAGATACACAGAAAAAAAACCCACTGTGAACAGGTGGGTTTGCACCTTTCAGGACTGAACAGTGATGTCAAAAGTTTTCACTTCCAGTATTTGGTTTTGCCAGCTACTGTTGAAATTGAGGCATTTAGAAAATAAGTGACACAGCTTTTGCTTTTCATCTGCAGCTTCAAACTACAATGGATTTCTGATTTTTTTTTCCTTTTTTCCTTTTTTTTGTTTGTTTTGTTTTGAAGTAGTTACTAGTATTCCACGTTCATTTGAATTTTCAACAACAGCACTGATTTTCTACCTATGTACATTATGGACTGGTCTTTGTCAGAAGAGCCGTACTCATTTTGGCATGCAATAGATCTTAATGGAAAGCTACAGATAGGCTTATATAGATGAGTAACTTCAGGGGCTGAGACTCTTATGTTGTCATGGTGCAGCTAACAGGGTGAATGAACTGTTTCATGCTTCATCAACAATTAAGTTAATTAGCTCATTTGAAATTGCACTGCTTTGTTGCCAGGATGTTGGCAGAAACATCAAAAAGATGTGTTTACAAATGGTAGACTACAGGGTATATAACAGAAGCACCTTAACAACAGACCATAAGTACTCAGTATCGCAATAACTTTTATAATAGAATTATAGCAATACTTTTCATAAAGTATTTGCAATGCTTTCTCCATCTCTCATGCTGTCTTTCAGTTTTAAATGAAGTAACTTATACTGACTTGGAAACCTTAGGCAGGTATCACTCGTGAGAAATTTTTGTTTACAAGTGCATTAAGTAGAATGTCAAAATAATGGCTTGTTATTGGAGAAACTGTAGGATTTAAAAGAACCTGATTTACATAAGTTTGTATTAAAAGGAAAATGAAATCTCCCAAATACAACGTAGTGTTCTAAGTATTATTAATACTAAGAATTTAAATTCATTTAACTCAAGCATTCTCCTTTTCAAGAAAAACTCCATTTTCTAAATACATCCGTCCTGCTAGGCTATAGTGATGCTAATTCTGTGGGCAGACTTTGCACATCCATTACGTCAGGTCTCTCGTTATAATCCACGATCACTAAAACCATTTTGATTAAGGCAGTGTAGTGCTAGGTTTACAGATGCTCTTGCTTTTCTGAACCAGATAACCCCGGAAAATGTGAAAGCGACATATAACATCTTGATAATTCTGCTGCAGAGTCAGTCAGGGTTTACAGCGGTGTCGTGGCTTTTGTCCTATGCACCAGCAAAAAATGTTTGGGAATATTTTATTATTTCGTCTTTTCATTCAATTCTGTCTTCTATGCCGTTAAAACAAATAAGAAGTCACGGTGCTGAATAGGCGAGGTTGTTTATGAAGTAGAAATATTCTTTCATTTTACACTAGCGTTAAGATGGAAATCAATACATAACCTTGCATTAGATTCTTTAGTACCTTTCCATGTTCACACTAATGCAAAATCCCCATTACAATTAAAAAACATTTTCTTTCAATTAAATATCAACTTTTAGTCCAAAGATTGACCATTTTTCCGACCCATTAACTTTATAGGGGATGACAGGACTAATGTCTGTAGTTTTCAAGGCTTTGCTCTTAGTCTAATCTTTGTTACGATGTTTTAGGTTCTCTGACTTGAAACAATATGATACCTGTGTTAAGAGAGTTAATGCAAGTATATTGTACCAAAATGAAATATTAAAAAGGTACACTACCCCAGTCTAGTAGTGTGTATTTCTCTAATATGCTTATGACAACTTTGAAGAGTGCCTGGTTTATGAAGTGAGCTCCAACTTCTTGTGCTCAGAAAATGGTTTACCTAGCAGCTTGATTTAAAAAAAAAAAATACTGTGCAGAGCATCTGAGAAGGAGGATTAAGACAGAAAACACTGGCTTTGCTTCACTTTCCTAATAATGGAAAGGATTTAGGGTGAAGTGACGAATAACTTGCAATAAATGACTATAGCCACAAAAGCTATTTTCACCTTCATTTTTGTTTATCCAGTATGAATGGTTTTTATTTTTAAGATAATTTGAGGACCCCCCAATTATCTAGAATTCTTTTGAGATATTCTGAATAGCTAAAAAAATTATACTTTGTGTGCTGTGGACTAGATTCGTATTTGGAAACGTATGCATTGGTTTCAAGAAAGTATAGCCAATCTTCTCCATAATATATTTCTGGATATACAGGAAAATGTAATCCTGTGTCTTTTCTTTGATATTCTTCAACTCTAGACACAAACCCACGGTTTATATTTTATAGAGCAATTTTCTATCTTGACAAAATGGTGTTAGATTACAGTTGCTCATGCACGCGAGATCAGTTTTGACTGTACAGTAAAAATAACAGCTTTTGGCTTAAGAAAAACTTCAAAATGTAAAGACAGATCAGAAAAAGTTGTGACATAACTAGAAAGAAGATGACAAGATTTAAACTAAATGCCAGGCACTGAAACAATTAGAGGAGTGTCAAAAATGCTTATGAAAATGCAGAATTTTGGTGTCAACCAGGTGTTGACAGAAGCTAATCCTTTTGCTGGTCTCTA
>VUYV01000069.1:3898380-3903380 GCA_008711295.1 Anarhynchus alexandrinus
AATTTCATATTTAAAGAATGAACAAAATCTTTTGTAATTACTTACATCTCTTCCCCAGCCGTGCCTCTTGCAAGGCATAGTAGAACCTGTTGTATTTTGCTCACCTGCAAACCCTATCATTGGATCCTGAAACTGTGAAGTCATGACTTAAATTAAGAGACAAACTTAACTAAAATTGAGATGCAATCCCCTCTATTTTTCCAGTGTTCCTGACGAACACATTTTTCCCATAGATTACCAATCAAATAACAACATAGTTCTCTGATTAATTCTGCTAAAAAAAAAGAAAAAGGAGAAGATCTATTTCCTCCATGGTGTAGATAGCTTAGTTCCTGTGACTGTGGGACCCCCTGTGTCCGCAGTCCCCGCAAAGCTTAGCCCTCGTGCCTACAGTGGAAAGAGCCAGTAAATCCACATTCAAAGGCAAAACTCCTTTGCTCCCATTTCTTCTTTAGCCTGATCCTTATGTTTTTTTTCTCAGTGGAGCAACAAAACCACTATTAAAGCTCCAGTAGGGACTTCGTTGATCCTGCAAAAGAGAGAGAATAAACTGAAACCACTGGTCTTCAAAAAACAGTATTAAATGAGCTTTGTAAAGTTGTACTCAATTGAAACGTGCAGGGGACAGCCACTCGGGTCTGGGCTGTACTTCAGTTATGGACAGCCCCTCACTGAGGTCCTCTTTCCCTGTTGCAGAGTGTGGTTTTGGTTTGCTAAACTGGCATGCGTAGCCCCAGTGCCCCGCAGGAGGCTTGCTGTGTGTGTAAGGTGTGTAACTGTTCCTCCCCCTGCCTTTATCTTGCACGCTCTTCCTCAGACTGGGGAGCCTGATCACTGCCATCATCTTCAGAGGCTACTTCTGGAACCCGCAGTGAAAAATCAGTGATGTTCCCCTACAACTCTGCTTTGGGAAAGAGGGACCGGATGTTCTGTTGTTGTTTATGCTTAACAATTAAAGAAGAGCAGACAGAGAAATCTTAAAGTCTACGTTAATTTGCAGTAGTTCAAGGAGCCTAAAAGCAATTACATACTTTGAAGAATAATTTGTAAGATGATTCTATGTTCGTCTGCGCCAGCAACAGGGAGTGGAAATCAGTTCAGTCACTCTACCAAATACTGATAACCAGTTACATTGGCATTTAGATGGCATATGTGACTTGGGAGATACGAACTGGGTCTCTGGCACTCAGCACAGAGAGTTTGTAGAACTAAGTTAAATAATCAGTTTTGCTATTTTGTATTGTTGTATCTAAGGCATGCTCTGACGAGGTCTTTTTGCATAACTGCCGTTGAACCCAATGGAAGCCATATGCACAGGGGAGAAAAATGGACTCATAAAGAAATTTTCCTCATCTTAACACTGCCTTACTAGTGTTCTCTTTCTTCTCTAGGCACCTTAACAATGAACATGCATTGGATGACAGAAGCACTGCTCAGTGTCGGGTGCAAATGCAAGTGGTTCAGCAGTTAGAAATACAGGTTCGTTACATGGATGTATTATCCTATTATTTATTTACTATTAACCTAAACTAAATTGGAAACACTTGCCTTAGTGACTCTAGCTTAAAACCATGTGTTTCTTGCATGAAATTTGTTGATATTCATGAACAAGTGGGGTTTTTTACTTAAAGATTTTTCACATTATAAATTATGCAATAATTATCTAACATCAGCATTGTCTACAGTATTTTGCTTGAACTAAGACCCTAATGCCATTCGTCACGAATGAAAAATGCAGTCCCTGGAGCAGAGACTGGATCCAAGCCGTCTTCAGTTCTTGAAATGCTGGGTCAGGACCCCTCTTCTTTCTTCCCCTTCTGACCCAATGCTTGTCTATGCCATACTGCAGGACAAAGGAGTAGCAGAGCAGTTCTCCACCCGAAATGACTCCCAGCCTGATGGTGGGCGTTTTTCTGCGAGCAGAAGGTGTAACGTCAGACCCACTCAGGGAGGTCCCCAGGGAGTCCTGCGGCTGGGACTGCAGCACTCGGGTGCCCTGTTCAGGCTCTAACCATTAGAGGTCACTGCATGTATGTGAATGCTCCCTCCAGCTTACAGAAGAAGTGCCGGGTACCCCTGGGGTCTCCCAGTGTTGAGGCTACACTTACCAGGCTACTGAGGCTGGGAGCAAACCTCGGCAGCCCAGGATGACCATGCGGGATGCTTACACCGTGCGGTCCCCTCCTGCCTGTGCAGGAGTCGTAGGAGGGCATTTCTCAGGAATCCTGTCTTCTCTTAAGAAGGTGCAGAGGAGCCCAAGGGATGCAGTGAGGGACTGAGATTTTTTTTCCGTATTTGTTGCCATATGTGGAGAAAGAAGGATAAACACCTTTGAGCTTTCTTGCCTTTTAGCATATTGTCTTACTGTTCTCGTGCGTGTAAGAATACTTGTTCTTCTTTCAGCCAAGGCAAACTGTTTGGGTCTTTTGTATTTTAATACTGGAAACCCAAAGCAATGAGACGAGTGTACAATAATGTCATTTATTGTCATTTATCTTAAAATGAAAGCTTTATAAACCCAGGCAAAGCTGCAGTTTCTTTTATAAGATTTACAGGATAGTGTTAGCTTAATTTGTTTGTTAGGAATTCACGTCATGGCAAATAGCATGTCTCTGAAGTGTCACACACATAATGCGGAGGCTAAGAAGAAATCTTTTTCCCACACCCTGCCTCAAATGTTCTTTAATGAAAGATGCACTGACCAAATTATATCCAGCGTACCCAAAATATCTGCAGTAAGACAGGTAGTTTCCTCTTCTTAAAATTACTTAAAAGTTTCCTTAGTTCAATCTTAGCCTACAGGTGTAACTCTTAAGCTGAATTCATGCAAGAAAGTATCAAAGAACTCTCCGGAAAATGGCAGCATTAAACACCAAGTGATTCTTGTTGCAATTAATGTTGTAATTGTGTTGCAGATATCCAAAGCTATATCACTAGAATACAATTCCGAGCACCACTTCTTGCAACCCAGCTTTGGAAAAAAAATTACTCTTTTCATGTTGTAAGATACGTTTTCCTTTTTTATGTTCTAGTATCTTTATCGACAAGTTACATATTTCAAACACTTCCTCCTGCTTCTTTTTTTTTTCAGATTTGGTAATTTTTTTGAGGCTGAAACTACAACTATTTACGTAGCATATGACTAGAAAATGGTATCAGATAGGAAAAAGTACAGGTTTCAGTAACGTGATGTTTTCTAAAGACAGTTTAAGGGCTTCTTAAGAACTGTTTACCATTTACAAAGGCTAGGCTGTAATGTAACAGCCCAAGTGAAGATTTAGCTTGCAGTGTGACCAATTATGCCATTTTTTGCTTTGTCTGACTGCTAGTGAAGTAAGGTCCATCAGTTGTAATGAGACCCAGTGCAGTGTCGATGCCGACTCGGTGGCAGAGTTCAGCGTTTCACACTGCCTGGGCTCTGTCACTCTATTGAATTAGATTGATGATGGCAGATTGCAGGGGGCACTAACTGGACCTCAGTGGGAAAGGATGAAGTGTGTAGACAATCCTGGCAGGCACTGTGCTTTGAGGACCCTTCACCCCTTCACAGCTGTTGGCACTAGTCCATTGCTAACAGTGTCCACAGGACTTTAAAGAGACACTATGGGCCTTCTAATTTATGGTCTTAGTAACTTGTTACTGTCGAGGCAACTGTGACCTCAATTCTCTTATTGACAAAAAGATGAAGTGTTATTTGTTTTCTCTGACCTTTTAACATATGAAAGGCTATAAAAGTTTTTTGGGTGGTTTTTTTTTCTTTCTTTCCCTGCCCAAAGTTGCATTTCCTCTCAGATAAGTTTCTACTGACATAGACTTTTATATGCAGGAATCATTACACCGAGACGAGCTCGATGATAAGATGTATCGCTGCAGTAAAATAGCTGTATCAGTCATTTCTAAAATGCTTCTGATCTCACTCTTTCTTAACAGCTTTCTAAAGAACGCGAACGTCTTCAAGCAATGATGACCCACTTGCACATGCGACCCTCGGAGCCCAAGCCATCTCCAAAACCTGTAAGTGCATATTGCTTTATAAACAGTAAATAGGTCTACGAATGTAGCAGACTAAGAAAATGAACAATTTAGTGACAGTTGGAAAACAATGAGTGTGATGAAAAATATGGCAATAAAATGAAGGTAAAATGCAATAGCTTGTCAAATTGTATGTTTCTTTAAAAGTAATGCTATCTTTTACAAAATCTATCCAATCTACACCATAGGTGACACTAAACAAAGTACACCTATAAGTGTCCAAATCATTGCCTTGAGACTGAAACTAGAGAGAATATCTTTTTGTGATAGATTTACAGATATTAAAAGGAAACCCACTTTGAAAAGATTTGAAGTTCAGTGGACTCCGTGGCAGCAAAAAGTGAATGTAAAAAGAATCTAGGTACTTAAGAAATTCCTTAAATTACCTACGAGAGACACAAATAAACAATTTGTTATTCTTAAGCAAGCTAAAATGCTATTTTATGCAGCGAATTTAAACAATTGTAAACATGGGGGGTTTGCTCCATTTCTGTCAAGACTGCAATGTTACGCCTCCGCTGTGATGGTGTTGGGGTTGGTACGGGCACTGAAAAGTCACTGTTGCCCCCAGCCGCCCCACGGCGCTGCATCAGGCCCCAGTTTTGCAGCTGGATCTGCAGTCAGATCCAGAATCCATGAAACTGAAGGTGGCTTCACATGAGCAAAAGTATCGGCTGATGCAGGTCCAGTTTTGTACTGTCAGGGTGTCAGGCATCGTAGTGCTTGCAATAGACTGTGCTTAGATACACTGCGCTTACAATAGAAGCTAGGTGAGAAGTTAACTCTTCATTAATGTTAACTGTGACGGTAACCTTTGTACGTACAATATGAAAAGGATATACCAGTACTTGAAGATGAAATGCTGGAGTATCGATGAAAATCTGTGTCTATCAAAGTCAGGAAATGTAGGCAAAAGGAACATAATCTGTTTTAAAGAGCACACTTGCATATCACGCCCAGTTAACGTC
>VUYV01000069.1:3910880-3935880 GCA_008711295.1 Anarhynchus alexandrinus
ATAGCCCTCTGTACATATGTTGCCCATGTGTTAGAGTTTCATATGCGCTTGTTTTTACTGTAAACCTTTGACAGAAGTAGGGAGTCGTTCAAGGTCATTTTGGAATATAGGTATCATACACTACAGTACTGACCTCAAAAATATCTTCTTGATGAGGGTAGTATTCATGAGAAGCCTTCACAGGAGGACCTTTGGCATGCTTGCTGCCCTACTTTCAAATTAATCCCGTGTCAGTATGACTGGTTCTGTGGATGCTTTTTATTCCTTTGGAGTATATAATTAGTTTTGATAAAACCATTCAGAATACCAAAGGTGCAGAGAGGAAAGCTGGAGGTTTTTCTTTGCAGGAAGGTATTCTGTTTCTGTAATGGATCTGTTTGTAAACAGCCACCCAGCTGACCTCTGGTGTCATCCTACGCACTAATTTTAATGAAAATACAGTTCCGTGGTGATCTAGCATGTAGTGTTTCCAGCCCGATTTAAATACGGCATGTTTGATTTGCTGGAAACTAATTGATCCACTATATTGTTCATTCACAGTTATTTATACGTTGCTGTACCCTCATAGCTTCTTGGAAGGGAAGAGTACGGTCTTTTTATTCAGCACCTTAGCGTAGTTGTATGTAACGTATTCAAATGTGTACTAGTGTCAGTTCAGAAAGCCAAAAACAAATGACGCAGCAAGCGTAGCCGAGGCAGGTGGTGTACGAAGTTTAAAGCTATGTCTGTCAAATTCTTTCAGTGAAATCAGAACCTTTACGAGTCGCTACGGCCCTGCTCTCGGAGCAGATTTCCACGTGGGCCTAATTACAACAAGACTTTGCTTTTCTGATGCGAGTAAATCACTGTGTTCTAATGGGTTGAGCCCCTTCACCTCCAACTTCATTTCATTTTTCCTTTTAAAACTCGGGTCTTCTGAGCTGAAAAACCAATCCATTAACCCAATGAGCCAGCCAGGATGTCTGCCTGTTTTTTAAACTTTGAAAAATCGTTTATTTTCAGAAGCCCAACGTTAGTGAAAAACATACCCACCAGCTTAGGCTATGGAGCAGCTCTTAATGCAAGCTTGCAGGTAAAAAATACTAAGCTATTCTTTCTTTGCACACACTAATTATGTTCTTATGTGTGGTGTATTTAATTTCCTGTTATACTTTGGTATAGAGTTACCTGTATTTATGTTTATGTGGACCTGGTGGTCATTCTAAATAGTTGGGTTTGTCATCCAAGTAAGTTGTGTTACCTAGCACTGCAAGAAGTACTAGTTCTTATTCATGTTACTTTTGATGTGAAGAAGCAAGAAGGACACCCTGTGGCAAAATCTGGAACACTCAGTTTTGCTGCAAATGTTAGATTGATAGAAGCTTTTGCAAATGCATGTGGATATGCATTAATATTTATCCAAGCTGTCATAAATGATTTCACATCATAGTGTTGGGGAACATGGTGCTCATGGCAAAAACTTTAAAGTTTAATTATAATATATAATTTTTATGCAGAAGAGGCAAATGTCAGGACTTTTTTATTTTGAGTTAAGTTCTGGTCATTTTTTAAGTATAGCAGCTGCCTCCATTATAAAGGAGCCATACGTTGTGTGGAAGGGCATAGGGCTAAGTGTAATTCAAAGTCAAGGAATGATGTAAAACTAGAAAGTGCTGTGAATATCAGAATATAGTTAATAATGGAAAATAATGAAACCTATGTAAGAGAAATAGTAAACCAGAAATAGAGATGCTGTTATATTCAGAATTTGAAAATAATTGGAAAATGCACAAAATCCTTCTGACCACCTCTACAACTACCCAAAATGAGCTGCTTTGTGTGTGTATATTCATACGTGTATGAACATTTAGAAGTGATTTGTATACGTATGGACTTCATAATTTATTTTCACTCTTCATTTTGCTAGGCTGCACTGGCAGAGAGTAGTTTACCATTGCTTAGTAACCCAGGATTGATAAATAACGCATCCAGTGGCTTACTGCAGGCAGTCCATGAAGATCTCAATGGTTCGCTGGATCACATTGACAGTAATGGAAATAGCAGTCCGGGCTGCTCTCCTCAGCCTCACATGTAAGTGCAGTTAGCATCCTTTCAAGAAAAAATGCCTTAGTCTAAGACACAATATTACGCAAAAAGCCCTTTGGAAGACGGTAAGTGAAACATCTGGAACTATATGTTTGAAACTAAACATTTACATTAAAGTATTTAAATAGATGAGTCTTCATTTACTTTGTAGGAAGATTGGNGTAACAGGCGACTGATCTCTGTGGTCATTTTCACAGCCTGGTTTGTAACGTATAGTCAGAATGTTCATGTTGGAATTAGTTGTAATTTTAACTATGAGTCCCTAAACCATTTATGAACTGTAGTGGAGATATTGCCCATTTATATAAACCGTAAAATGCAAAGTTTAACTGTTGCCCACAGTTTACATAGAAGCCAGTAAAGTGTAACTTTTTGCCTGTCGTATAAATCAGTGTAATTACATATTCAAGTTTAATTACTGGTGCGTCTGTATTGGCAAGGTTTATATGTTATATTTTATGCAAGACTACGATTCCTATTAATATTTAGCAGCTAACTATATCATTAATTACTCTAAAATCTTTCCCCTACCATCTTTTTAATGGAGCTGAGAGAGTGGAAGTATTAAAAATTGATGTATTGTGGATTTCAGAAATGTGTCTGAAGCTTTAGAAATGCCTGGCCTTAATCAGTGGTGTCAAACGTGGCAGTTTCTTGTTTACTAAATAGTAAAACATGTATCTTGGAGGTATTGTTTCCCAGGTTATTTATATAATAATTAGCAGCGTGATATCCAAGTAGGCTTAGATTTAGGTTTACCGTAGGATGATTTCTTAATGTGTATGTACAATTATGGTCTCTCTTTCTCTGTTCAAAATAGCTGATCTGATTTGCCTTTTTTCTTTCCATTTTCTCTTTCACATTTTTAATGTTCATTTTAATTTCTAGAGTGGGATATTTAGCACTAACAGTAATTGAGACCAAACTCCCTTTTTACTTATGCTCTGGTGTGTGCAGAATCCATTTTGATCTGACCTTTTTTAGGGGAAATATTTTGCCGAGTTTTTCTTCTTTTGTTTGGCATGCTAATATATCTGTGATCACATAGAAATGTTTATTGTCATGCATTTAATTGTTTTATTGCACATTATTCTACTTGCCTTTGAAAATAATACACTGTGAACATTCATGTATTTTATCAGGTTCCAAACCATTACTTTTTCAAAATGGAAAAATTTGTCTTTTGGAAGTGTCTTTAGATGTATTAAATAATACAAAAGAAGTAATAAAACTTGAAGTAGAAAGAACATGAATATATGCTCTTGAGAGTAACACTACTCTAAAACAAGTAAAGTGAGCAATCAGACAAAAGTTTTTATATCCCATGCTTTATGCTATCAACCATGCAGTGGGTAGCTTGAGGCCTTTTACTTTTAGCAGTTCTCCTGAGTATGCTAATGCTCTCTTCCTGTATAAAATGCCAAGACAATAAAACTTTAAAGAGCAAACAAGAGTTAGATCATGTGTGTTAAAAACAGCTACTTTACAGAAAAGAATGACACTTGCTATTAAAGTTGTTTTGTAAGTGTTTGGCAGATCTGTTTACATATCCTATGTACTGTCTGCCATTCCGCTGGATAAACTGAGATGTCTGTGCATATGATTATGTAGATATGGCTACGTTTAGAGCTGTGTTTATAGCTAAAATACAGCATATTGTAGCAATTCTTGCCTATAAAAAAGGCAAATAACATGAGTTAAACCCTAACTCAAGATTCAGCCTTCCCCTCTCATTCCTATGATACGTCGTTTGTCAAAACTTGCAGTTTCGGGACTCCCATGGTGCCTCTTTTGAAACTTCTGACTATGTGTCGCTCAGTTCTTGACAGATGGAAGCAAAGGAATGTAAATGCACTGACATACCACTGGAGAAGGGGGTTGTGCTCATTCATCCCTTGCACCAAATTTAGTGCAAGATTACTGGGCTTCTGTGGGACCAAAAAACACAGACTATGACTACATACCTGCTCACTTGTGAATTTTTTGCCTTTCCCCTGCTGAGGGAGCGAAGAATATGAAAAAGGGAATGAATGCAATCCGCAAGGAAAAGTCAAGGAAGGGAGAGGCTCGTGCAGGAGGCAGAGGACCAAGGAAGATGAGAGGCCTCTTGCTTGCCTCCATGAACACATTGACCAGGGCCCCTCGGTTTTGTTAAAGAGCATTACTGAAGAAAATTAGAACAGAACACAGGGAAAGCATGGGAGAAGCAAAGTAAGTAAGGAACATGGCAAGCAGTGAAAAGTTCTAGATTTTACATTACCTACACAGATTACATAATCCCAGTGGTTTTTTTTAAGTGAAAAATACTTAATATACTAGAAAAAAATGTGTTTAACTGCCACAAGCATCCGCTTAGTTGTAGCTTTCGGTGAAGGTTCACCCAGGAAGTCTGGGTGTTTCTCCCCTAGAGAAGTGTTCTTGGGGGGTTCATAATTACTGCACTCAACTATGAAGTAGGTGGCTCTGTTAATCTCCAAGTAGATTAAACCTCCATCTCCCGCTTCCCAGGAAAGCGTACTAGCCATGACACCGGGAATATGCTGAGCAATTATGTTGCCTG
Source organism: Anarhynchus alexandrinus (assembly GCA_008711295.1). Taxonomy (NCBI): domain Eukaryota; kingdom Metazoa; phylum Chordata; class Aves; order Charadriiformes; family Charadriidae; genus Anarhynchus; species Anarhynchus alexandrinus. Next base: position 3,915,526 of record VUYV01000069.1, read on the forward strand.
CCATCTTGAAGCTGGCACGCAGCCAGGGGCAGTGGAGCATGGCATTAGGGAAGGATGCAGGAGGTTGCGTGCAATTTCGAGATCAGAGCATTCAATCGGGAAGGGGCAGAGTTGGGATTCTCGACAAGCTTTCAGGGAGAGACATTTGTTTGGTATTAGAGCATTAGCAGGAAATGCGAAAAGAGTCTCAGCAACAGTGTCAAAGCCAAGCATCTCAGTTAGGCATTTGGTTGTTAGAATTGTACTGAATATCGTTGTATCAGATAAATATATGATAGTGGAACTTTCTTATTTTGGAATGTTCATATTATTTTTTTCAGCATAAATGTATCTTTTTATAAACATAATGAAAATTGTGTGTGTGTGGAGTAGTCAGTATTTCTGTGCTTTAAGAATGAGAACATTATCAGAGAAATTGATTTCTGTTATTGTAATACCTTAGCTACTCAGTATCAGAAAGTGGAGAAACTATTCCAGTCTTTGGATTTGAACCTGGCGCTTCACATCTGGTTTTCGAAACAGAGTAGTAAGAGCAGTTAGAGTCATCAATTTATCCATCTGTGGACAGGTATCTTACATAGGTGGGTGAATCAGCTTACTTAGAAAATAGTCTCTGTTCATAGACTAGAGAAAGACGATAGGTGTGTAACTTCAAGTAAATGTATAACATTTAAATACTTGTTAAGTGCAGCGAGTCCCAGCCACTGTATTTAGGGCAGTGGCACTTTAAAAGCTTTACAGTTTTTGCCTTGGGTAATGATATATAATCTGCTCCATTTCTTTTACTTCTTGAACACTTAAAAATACTGCAGTAAGTTTAGAGTGATTAGTATAACCATGGCCTGGTAGTTGGGATAACTCCTGTATTAATAATTACGTAAAGCATCTGAAATTTTACGCTGCATGCCTCCCAGTTTCTGTTCTCAGTCTGATGAAAGATGGTAACTCCATGTTATGGTATGCAGCATATCACTAGTGGGATCTCAAATCCTAGGTTTACTTTCTGTGTTTTAGCAGTATTAAATCAGAGTTCTGTCTTTGATTGGTCTTCAAATCCAATTCCTGGTAGGTTGATGTGAGCACTAAGTGCTCCCTTGACATAAACCTTCACTGAGAAAATATGTTACTTATTGTGGGCATATATTTTCTGTTCAAAATTCCAATTTCCTCTGGTATCAGTTGTCAATAATCAGTGTCAGACAGTTATCTTTTCATTTAAATAGATACTTAAGACTCTGTTTCTTCCTTCATTTTTTGAACATGGACTACTTCTCCAAAATTACTGTGGGTTTTAGCTGGTAAGCAACTGGTTTCAAAGTGACAAACACAACAGAAGGTATTTTATATACAAAAATCCATTATTTATGTAGAACTAGGTGCTGCTAATCTTGCGTAACAATTGTACATGGATTTGGTTAGAAGCTCCTCCGTACACACCTGTGGGGTATAAATGGAGACTTCTGAAGTGAAAATAGAAACCACAAGCATCCGAAGAAGTGCAATTAAAGCTGCATGGTTGTGGGAAACTTTGGAAAAACTTTTATCATCTCTGAAGAAACAACAACATTGTACAAGACATGGAATGATACATAGGAACAACAATGACAGTTCATGCATTAGTGATAACACAACTTCTTTTTAATCTGCGTGTCATAGCCAGTATATTGCTGAAGAGTTTTGGAGGGACCAAACTCTTGAAAATACAACAGAGATGAGAAAAATAATAGCACAAAGTTGATTTCATTATGATCTGGATGTTCATTGAAGAATCTAAATTTATTGGTTCTGAAGGAACTGAAAGGCAGTTCTCACTCAGGGATGGAATATGAGGGACGGAAATTAAGTTCAACTGTTTTTCTGGTGTTCGTCTGTGCATTTGTACTAGATTGATCACACTTAAGTGATTATTGCAACTGGCACAGACCAGGGTGTTTTATCACCAGAACACTTAGTGCATCTCTTGTTCACGTGTTCATATTTTAGCAAATGCATCATGCAAAATGCCACTTTATTTCATTGTATAAATTTGGGGGGGAAAGGTAAAATTTTAATCTGCAAAGCTGTTCACAGAAATTGAGAAAACAAAAAGAAATTGGTCATCGGAAAAGTCAGAAAATTGTAGACTGAGAAAAGGTAGTGTCACCATAGGAAACAATGGGGTGGTTATGCCATTCTGTTTTAAACTCACTGCAGCTCATTAAGTCAGGAGTGGGAGGAGTTAGCAAAGGAAATAGGGAAAGCAAATATCCTACTGGTGAGGTTTTGTGGAAGGGGACTGTCATCATGGTTTTCTTCCTGCTCACACTGTGTGAGAGTGTAGACTGAGGACAATGTAACTAATTTCTTATATTCTCAATTGATTTATGAAAATAATCTAGTTCCTAACAGCAAATGCAGAATCCTGGAGATAATGGGTGTCTTACTAGTTTCTAGAATTTTAATTGTTGATTGCTTTTTAAAAATGCAGTGAAAACCAAAATAAAAATTTTCAAGAGTCACTTTAAAAAAGTGAATTCATATATCCTCATCTCATATATGACTCTTTGTATTCAGCTATTGTAGTGGTGTACTCTGTAAGATGGGAATTGTTTGAAACCAAATGTCAAGACACACATATATCACATGAGCTTTAAAGCTGTTTCTAGAAAAAGTTGTGTTAGGTTGTTGTGAGAAAGAATAACTTTTGTCCAAATGAACAAGAGTAAGAGTCAATGTGAGGTGAATTAGAAAAATGAGTTTATCTAGTGTAGTCCTTCATCTTCAATTCTGTCTGTGAAAAGGCGAGTTCCAACCATCTGTGGTTTCAGTCACCTTTTCCTTTGTATTCTTGCTGTCGTTCCCAACCCTACTCCTTTACCTTTCCCACTCTTGCCCTGACTGGATCGTTTCTTTCTGCAGTTCTATCTGCATAATCATCTAACTTGTTATTTTTTTTTAAACTTTTTTATCTTTAAATTTTATTCCCAGAGGCAAATATGATTATTCTGCTCTAAGATCATTTACTTTTGAGGTGCTTCAGTTTGAAAGCATTCCATTGTCAGGTCGTTCCCATATCTGATTATTCCAGTCCCCCACTGTTAAGCTTTCACACCACTTACAGTAGGTTACCTATCATTCCAGTTTTAATCCCTTTCATTCCCTTGTTTCTTTAACTTCATAATGTTCCAATCCTCCAATCCCCTGTCTTTCCTTCTTTCCTTTTTTTTTTTTTTTTTTTTTCTTTTCTTTTTCCCTTTTCATTTTTTTTTTTTTTTTTCCTTGGGGGCTTTTTTTTTNAGTCTCTTGTTCATTGTATAAGACTTGACATAGTGTATAAGAAAATAAACTCTTGAAACACATGAATTAACAGGGATGTAACAAGCATTATTAAATAGGTGAGAAGCATGTAATTGAGCGGATGAATGTGGTAGCAATTGCAGTAGTTCTGGGTATCCTTGTTCATCAAAAATGTTTCACCTAATCACATGATATTTTAATGCCTGTATAATTTAATTTCACACATTTTTATTCATAAATCTAACTTAAGGAAGATAATGGGCAAAGAGACTTTGTGACAATTGATTTTTGTTTTTATATGAAACGAGGAACAGCTAGGAAACAGGATCTTAAAGGTTATAGCTTTTGTCTGAGCATATTCCCATTGAAAGAAGCTCTATTGTGAGAATATGCAGTGAAATAATTTTGGCTTTTCCTAGCTCTGCAAAGCATCTGAAAGTGACAGGCAAGTCCTGCAATCCAATACTCATACAGTTTCATACTATTTTCTTACCATTTACTTCTTTTTTTTTTTTTGCTTTAACTGATTGTATGGATTATGCGAGAGTAAACTCTTTCGAGTTGTGACTGTGCCTCCCTACCTTCGTACAGAGCCACTCACTCACCTGTGGGCACTAGTGAAAAAATAAGCAATGATGTTTTGATTAATAATATTTTTCAACCATTCCCATTGACATAACTTTTCACTTGCATATTTTCCAAAATGTTTATATTCTTCTTTCTTTTTTATTTGTTTTGCATTACTTTACTATTCAGTCCATTTGTCCTCTCCATTCTGCTTCTGCTCATCAATTTTCTTATCTTCCAACACCGATGTTCCAGTCCTTTATCGTTTCCTCTTTAGCTTCTTAAATGTTACATGTCTTACTTTGGATCAGAAGTTGCTATTTCTTCTTTACATTATTCCAGCCCCAATTGTTGCACTTCTACAGTACACTCCCAATGCTCTTGACAAAAAGATCACTCCAGAGATATAGTGCCTTCAGCTGAAAAGTGTCAGATCCCCATAGCATGGCTTGTAGAAGTTGGTAGGCTCCTGTGGGGTTTCACAGAATCTTTTTGGAAGCTGTCTTTGCTGAAAACTTTGTGGTACTGCTGTCATGAATTCTCAATGTATGGGCAAGGTATTTATGCTTTTCACATAACAGGTCTGTAGAAGAAAAGGCAGCATCTTAAATATTGTTACAGATGTTAAAAATGTGTTTGAAATTGTGCAATGTGGTTGTGTAACTCGTAAATTTAGTTCACAGATTGCTGTCTTTGTACAACACAAAAGCTGAGATGATAGTGCCATTTACAGTGTATGTCTAAAATGGTTATGAATTCCTAAAACAGTTATGAATTTTATCCACTTTTGGTGATTGCATTTGGATTTTGAGTAACTGTAATATTATAAGCCAAAAATTTTGAAGGTGGACGCTATAGATATGTTTTTGTAAATACACATGTCCAAAATGTGCCTTTATATTTACATATCAGGTAAACAGTTAAACACACAATTATATCCAATTGGTATGTTATACCAGTAGTTTAAATTATGATCCATAAATACAAGCAAAGATTCATTGAAAAATATCAGACATTATGCTGAGGAAGTGTTATTATTTGACTACTATTTAGTCTTTAGAATTTGTAGAAAACTCTAGGCACTTTAACAGATTTTAAAGGACTAAAAATGTCAATGCACTTTTTTTAAAAAAGAGTTTATAGAAAGATTTCATCTCAGTGTGAAACCCCGTGTGTAGGTCACATTAAAGTAATCAAATCTCAAGAAGACTAAAGACGTGATTACACCTGGTAAAGTCCATATACAAAAGCAGTGTTCACAATCTTCTGGCAAAGTGCAGTTGGGAAAATGCGCTTTTGGCATCTAACAGCAGTCTATGATTTGGAACAGCGTGGGAAATGCATATGTGTAGTACAGACCCTGATGGAGTCTCTGTTAGGGTTATAAATGTAACTATTCCAGTGGCTTTCTCCAACTAAACAACAATATTAAATGTATGTCTTAAATTAGGCTGAACAAATCCAGTAGTCTTCCTCTTTTACCTAGACCTACCAAGTTCATTTCTTCCACTGTACCCATTAAGAGAGGTGTAATGATGTTGCAGAGCCTTTGTATGATCATGGCCTCTCACTCACCCTTTTCAAAGATTTCTATAAGTTTCTGATTGAGATGGATAAGGGGAAATGTTTCTTTGATGCAGTATTATGCTGTGATAGTAGTACTCTGGGTAATTAGGGACTTCCCCCAACTTGATTTTAATTTTTCTTTGTGTTTCCCCTCCTTTTCTTCGTTCCTTGCATATTCAGCATTATCAGACACCACAGCTGAAAATGCTTTTTGAGCTTTTATCCTCTTGTTCTAAGAACACAGGAAATAAGAGTCATGTTGTGGGCAACCACGTCATACAGTTCCTCTCCTAAATTATCATAGTCCATCTCAAATTTGAAAGCCATTGCAGAACTTCATTCCTTTGATGATTATAAGCCATATTCCAATTTCCAGACTAAATATATTCCAACTTAGTTTCTCTGATATATGCTCTAGCTTACACAGTCTTTCTTACTCCTCCTCTTTATTTCTCAAATGTGTTCTAGAGACCACACTGTGAACTTTGAATCTTCATTTTGGCAGACCAAACAGGCTCTGTCTGATACAGACATCTTTCTAGTAGCCATTCCATAAAACCACTCAGTTTGGATTTTTTTTTTCATGTGCAGGTGTTAACAGAGTTTTTTGAAGCATTCCATACATAGTCATATATAATGTGTTTCTTCTTTCTCTCTGTTCTCATGGGGGAAAAACCATATTTTAGCTAAATTCAGCTAAACTGTTGTGGTTTATTTTTGTAGTATGGTATTAAATGATGGACTGGGGGCCCTGTTGTGATAAGTGCTTTACAAAGGCAAAACAAAGAGGATTTTCAAATTCCCTGCCCAAAACTCTTGCAGTCTTTAGGTAGTAATTGAATTGTTTAGTTTTTGAAAAGCATCTTCAGATGTAGTTTGAATGGAAGCTGTATATTACTTACACTACTGCCCCCATGTAGAATAGCATCAGGCTTTGTTAGGAGGAGGGTTTGACACAACGCCAATTGGCATTATACTGCACTATACATATGTTAAACCAAAAGGTAAACCATGACTGGTAGCAGTGAAACACCTTGAGATGAGCACCCATCGAGTAGTGTTCTGTTACTATGCATGTCCTTTTATTCATGGCATCATGAAAGAAATAATTATACTTTTGTATCAATCTGGAGTTATGGGAATTACAATTTAAAACGTATGGGTTTTTATTTTGTAGCTAGATATTTACAGATGTAGTAATGAACAGTGTATTGCACTGTCTATATTTCATTCAGCTGGAATATACTGCTATGTGAAGCAGAAGTCTGTGTTAAGCACAGGCCCAAGTATGCGGTTAAGAGGCAAAATATGTTAACCTGGGCTCTGTGATATCTCAGGTATCTCCTAATCAACTCAGTCTGCAGGGAAACTGTATTTGAGTTTTCTTGCAGAGGCCATACAGATACAACATATTCTTCAGACATGGTGCTCTTCACGTCCAAATCTTAAATCTGTAATAGCATAAAAATGGGAGGCATGATTAGTATTCACATGTTGTTAACAGTTTGGTGAAACTTTCTGAGAAAAGTTAGAATAAGTTTGAAGTGTTATGTGTAAGAACAATCATTGATGTAAATATGAGGTGATGATGACTGGATACGCAGTCATTCTTAAGACTCTAGAAACTGTAGCAGGTCACCAACTGAATGTGCACTGGCAAACGTATGTGGTTGTGAAAGCATCCTTAACAGGAGGTTTGAATCTAAAAGTAAGCCCTATCCCCCCCCCAGTTCTTCTGATTGGCCTTTTCTGAAGACCGAGGAAGGACTAAAAGTATTAGGTTTGTTGAGAAGAGAGAAACTGAGTGAGGAAATGAACTTCGGAATGCTGTGCAGAGAAGATGGGAATGAACTTGTCCTTGTCCATTGAGAGCGGGACAAGAAATAATTGATTAGTATTTCAGCAAGAAGAGTTAGGATAGACACCAGAAAAAATGAAACCTTTCTGACTGTAGAATAGTGAAGTGCTGATATGTATACCAGCAGAGAGAGACTGTGGAACCGCTGATACTGCAGGCTTCTAAGAGCAAATTAGAAACAGTCAGAAGTGGTTTAGGTATAAATGATCCTATTTTGGAGTAGGGGAAGTGGATTAAGAGACTGTATGATCCCTTGAGGTCCCTTCCAACCCTTTTTTCTTCGATTCTTATGATAAATCTGGAAGAAATAAGTTTTTTTCATGTATGCCATGTCTTACTAGAGGCTAGCTGACATTGTCCAAGTCCATTTACTTTGTAATCTGGAACAGCTGTCATAGCTAAATATCTTTAAGTACTCTTATTTTTAAGATTGAATGAACCTTGGCCTTACAGAAAAACATGTAGTGAGCACAAGTTTCGACTAATGTGAGAAATGTCAGCTAGGGCAGTGCAGGCAGTCCTACACGGGTCAGTTTGACCCATTTGTCCCTGCTGAGTGTGATGTGCAGTTCTACTTGTTAAATGCTACCATCAGCTCTTCGGCAGAAAACATATTGAAGGGTTAGCCATTCTCCAGGCTTCTTCTAGCAGGCAAAGCTAGTCATCACTTCAAGCTCTAGCTAGCTCTTAAACATGGAAAAAAATAAAATAAAAGATCGATACTGCAAAAAAACTTAGCATATGAAAAGGAAATATTTTGGTAGCATCCTGCTGAAACATTTTGAAACATACCTATCAAGCATACCTGTCAATCAACATTTTCAGTGAAGATGGTTCCAGAAGAAAAAACGTACCACACCCAGGTGTAAGTGTAATGCTATTTAATCCCTTGCTGCTGCATTAGAACAAAATGGTTTGAGGCCACTGTGGAAAAATGTTGATGATTTGCTTATAAAATCTCACAAAAGTGTGCTAGAAGTGTTAGTAAAAGGATATTATTTTCAGCCTTTCTGTCCCACGCTATCTATCTGATCATCTGTATGTTTTTCAAGATAGCAGAGTTTTATTGGTGTAAAAGTTTTCAATGGAAATAAACAATTTTTAGCCTGTATTTATATTAAGATGTATGAAAAACACACATAGTACAGTCCAAATTCTCCCTCAGCTTTTCCTGGATCATTCAATAGCTTTCCAGATTTTGCATAAAGAATATTTTCCTGCTCTAACCCGCAAACAACACTGAGATAATTAGTTGTTGCCGCTAAGTTTCTGTGTAACGGGTACAATTTTTAAAACTTCCCAACCATCAGATATTACAGAGCATGGCGGATCCACAGCCTCTTTTCTAAAACTTTCTCGGTTTCAGGCTTGCTCTTTTTCGATAGTTCTTCAACAACCCCAAAAACATTCAGACACTCAAATCTCTAGTACTTTGTCATTTTGCTTTGAATTTTTACCTTAAACGTTTCTGTGCTCCTTCTCCCTGATCCTTTTCTTTGTTTAGCATGTTAACTTTTGACGTTTGAACTGCATGCAGTTAGCGGTTTGAAAGACTTTAGAGGTGTGTGCCCTAAGCTCATTCTTAGTCAAGTTTCTACTTTTTTGTGGTTCCATCACAGAGGAAATACATTTATTTAGACACCAAAGGGAGCAAGCCAATGTCAAGGATGGGAATTTTAGTAAGAATCACTAGAATCAGAAAATCTATGTTAATGTCAACTTCTTAATCAGAACTTGATTCCTAAAAATTTTGATCCTGTAAGAAGTTCTCATTATGCATGACTTTTGAGCATCATTTGATATTTAAAGAAAAATATATATTGTTAATTTGTCGGTTTTCCGTAAAGATCCTTTCTTTACCAACAGTTCAAAGATTTAATCTGATTATTTTTGTAGTATTATTAACATTCATAGCTGATAATATATCAATGCAGATAGGGTATAGCTATTTATTGTCTTGGCATTTTCTTGCCAGGTTTGAAAAAACCCAACAAAAAAACCCCATGAAGACCCAATCAATTTAATTATCAGTTTCATCATCTAAGAAAAAAAATCTGCATGTTTTCATTACCCGCTTTTAATCAAACATCTCTTTTTTTTTTTCTTGGTTAAAGGAAAATGAAATTGTCATGTGGGTATCAACAAATCTGTCAGTTCTCTAGAAATTTCTCTGTACAAAGCTAATTTCTTTGTATAAAGCTAAAAGGAAGAGAGACATTTTTGGTTGTTGGGGTTTTTTTTTATTATTTTCAACTTTTTTTCAACTCAGACTCGTTACTACAAAGCTGAAAGACTTCAAAAACTTGTTTTGCATGTTTTTCTTTTCATTCTGATTTGCCACCAATGTCCATTCTCAAATTTTGATTAGAATAGAAACTGCAAGTTTTAGCTGTCCCTAATTTAAAGTAAACCAGTTTGTATTTTGATGTGCTTGGGCAGGGCGAAACTGGTAGGGCGAGAAGCACCAAACGCTATCTTCAGCCACTTTAGGATCAAATGCATTGGTGTATTTTGTAGCTAAGCAGCACAAAATCATCCCTGAGTTGGGAAGTGCCTGTGGTATAGAAAGGAAAAAGGAGAGATTTGCTTCTAATCGCCATGAATTAATGGCTGGCTGGCTTCGGTGGTGTCAGGGTCAGTACCTGTTAAAACATCTTCCTATAGAGTAATGGCAGGCGGCATCTCAGAATTATTGAATACTTATATATTTTAATTCTATTAAAATATTTAATAAATTTAAAAAACACAGGTCATTAGCTGTGTAACCTACTGAGGATTTTAAAAACTTTCCTTTAGCAGTAGCTCTGTGCCTTTTTATCATTAGAAGAACTTATTAGTGAGATAACTGTAGTGATAAAATGATCATAAATATGCCATATTAAATTGGGTAAGCCTAAGTATGGGTAAGGTGAAGTGTGAACATTTGCTTTTTTCCTATATTTTCCTTATTTCCATATTTCTACTATATCACTTTTACTCGTATCTCCAAGCTGCTGTTCCTCCTGTGTCGACTTCAGTAGCAGCTAAATTAAATTGATTCAAAGTACTCCTATCATTTTTAATGTTTCCTCCTACAGAGATGTTTACCATGCCATAGGTCACTTCTGTTGTTCTGTTCTGGATTCTCCTACATTGTTTTTTGAGATGAGTGAGTAATAGCTAAAAGGCAGTCAAGTACATTGAACGTATTAGTTGAAGAGAGGGTTTACAATAAATACATAAATATGTTTTATATTATTGTTACTGTTGTTATTCTATTCTCATTAGTCTAACATACTGAGTTTTGACTTCTTAAGCAGAGGCTCCATTGAAGGATTCGTAATAACATATATTTCCCAAGTGGTTACAGTAGGTAGACGCATATGGGTAGTTTATTTTCTTTCTTTTATTTGTCAACAGTAGATTGATCTGCCATGGATTGTTAGCTTTGTTATTTTTTTCACAGTTAACTTTACATATGACTAATCTAAATATATTGTGTTGTTGCCTCTGTTTCTATCTTCTTCTGGGGTATTGATAATTATATTCAAAATAGAAATCAAATATAGCATCTTAGAGAATTCTCACTGTTGACCTACCTCCATGTTGTGAAATAAACTTTTGAGTTTCCTTCATCTGACTAATTTTATTACTGGCAAATCCTTATGTCTAATTTAAGTATGAGTTAGGTTTTTGAAGTTTCTCACAGGAATTCGCAAATTAAAATACATCTGTCGTATCTCCTTGTTTACTGTTATATTACTCTTAAAAGCCTTGTTGGGCAAGTAAAATTAGTGGTCTTATATATACTTGTTATTCCACCTCATTTGTCTAATATAAAAATACGTGAGTCACTATGTGTATCACCTTAGGTTATTCCCCCTTCTCCCCAAGCATTCTGTCAGATGCATTGCGTATTTCACTTACATCTTCTGCTGTGAATAAACTTCACAAGTGAAATCTTGGCCCTAATGAAGTCAAGGGGAATTTTGCCATTGACTTAAATGAGATCTGGATTTCATCCCAGGAAACCATTTGTCTTCATGTCTTTGGCTTTCTCTCATTTCTTATTCTGCCTTCAGTCACTCCTAATCACTCCTAATCTCCATCTGATATTTCTTGTGACTGCTTACAGCCCCATTTCTCAATTTTAGTTCATTAAAATCTTTTTTTTTTTTCCAAATAAGAGAAGGAGTTCTCCCAGTTCTGAAATCTTTTTATTAGATATTTGAAAATTTTTGTAATCTTAGTAATCTACATCATTAGCAAAATTTCTAATGTTGAAATCCAGAACCTTTTTATCTGTGCAAATAGAAGCAAGAAAATATTTTCTCAGTTGCGGCAGGACTAACTGGGAATGCCCTGATAACCAATAAGTTTCTAAGTGATTTTTAAAAAAGGTTTGGGTTTTTTTTCTGTTAATAAAAGTGTAATGTCTTAATATTTTCTGCTATCTATACTCCCCTAAAATCCAAAAGAAACAGATAAAATCACCATTTCTTTTGGGATTTCTGGCATTAAACTGCCTTCTTAGTCCTTTTTACCTCCTTTTCAGACACCCTGTTTAGCTTGTGGCGTATTCTTCTCTTTAAAATAGCACCATGTATTCACTTAGTTCAAATTTTCAACAATCTTCCTGCTGTCCCCCTCCCCTCCGATACTAGAGATACATACACACTCAGAGCAGCATTCCTCTGCCATGTTCATGTGAGATCTTCACATCCAGTTAATAATTTTTCTTGTCTTTTATTCTGGTCTTCCATTTGCAACACCTGGGTATTCTCTGTTTTCTCCTGGGACATAAAGATATGCTGGGACCTGTGCTGTTTAACATCTTGTCCTGGAGGATGGATCTCTTTCTCATCAGGTTTGCAGATGACATCAAATTAGGGGGAGCAGTTGATATGCGTATGGGTAGGATAGCCATTCAGAGGACCTCAGGTTTGCAGATGACATCCGATTAGGGGGAACGGTTGGTATGTGTAAGTGTAGGATAGCCATTCGGACGACTTGTATGGGCTGAAGGACTGAGCCAACAGGAACTTTATGAAATGCCATGCCCTGCACTGAGGAAGGAGAATACTGTTGCAATGATGCACACTAGTATGACCTGGCTGGGGAGCTGCTTTGCTGAGAAAGCCCTTTGGGTATTGGCGGAGAGCAAGCTGAGCACGAGCCATCGGGGTTCTCCTGGCAGCTGAGAAGGTCAGCAGTGTCCTGGGCTGTATTACGCCCAGCAGAGGGCCAAGAGACTGAGGGAAATTATTATCCCCCTCTCTCCCCACTTCTAAGCACTCATTAGACCACACCTGGAATACAGTGTCTAGTTTTGGCACCTCAAATATAAAAAATACAGCAGTAAAGTGAAGCAAGTTCAGCAAAAGGCCACCAAGATGGTGGGAAGTAGAAGCAATTGCCCTAAGGAGAGGCTGAGGGAGCTGAGCTTGATCAGCCTGGAGAAGAGGTGGCTTCAAGGGGATCTGACCTTAGTGCCTATAGGGATATTAGCAAGAAGACAGAGCCAGGCCCTTTGCTGTGGTGGTAGGCTGAGAGACAGTTGGAATAAGTTAAAAAGAGAGATTCACACAGGATATTAAGAGAACGTTTTCCTCATGAGGACAGTCAGGCAGCAAGTGGGGCAGTTGCCAAGGAAGTTGTGTAGTCTACATCCTTGGAGGTTCTCAAGACCCAACTGGGTCTCTGAGCAACCTGGTCTGACCTTGCAGCTGTGCTTTCTTTAAGCTGAAGGTTGACCTAGAGGTCTCCTGAGGTCCCTTTGACCTGAATTGCCCTGTGCTCCTAGCGTATATTTCCATAAAGACAAAACAATGAGAGAATAAGCAGAAGCAAGCAACCTTTTTAGCAACCAAGCTCAAGGAGAAAGGTGCTCTGGATTTTGTTTTACAGATACCAGTGAAGTCATATCAGGTGCTCACTGAAGGGATGGATCTTACAAATAGCAACAGCTGAGTTTACATCTTTTTAAGGTATCAGAAAAGAAAAGTTGTGTTTGCAAGACTAGTTTTGTGCATTTGGTAATGGTGGGGTTTGGGATTTTTTTTTTTTTTCCCCCCAGAGGGATTCACCTGCCTTTGATCTTAAAATAATTGAAGGGAAGGCTTCTTTTACAGTGACTGATAAAATTTTATCAACACCTATTATAAATAGGAAAGCAAATTGGTAGTCTTGGAGGTTGTAAAAGCAATAATAGACTAACACAAACTCATTCTTACTTACTGCTACATCTTACCTGATGTGCCAGAGGCACTTTGTGACCATTGATCGTTACTTCCATCATACTCCATCTCCTCTAATGACGAACTAAAGAAGACAAAATTTAGTGGGCTAATTAATTATTCCAGTGCACTCTTATCTCCTGTCCGCAGCATTGCCTGCCAGCTAGGGCTGTTGCCTCTGCTTTTCATCACTAAGTGAGTGCAACTCCCAACTCTACCGTGGTAGACTTGAAATCCTTAGTGATGGATACGATGACAGATATGAAAGGAAGTATATTTTGAAGGTATTTTTTTGTGCTTCGGTGTTGCATTTGAGAGAAGAAAAGGTTGATACTTCCCTTTTTCTCTCAACATGGCTTTTGGAGGGCCCAGGGTGGAAGGGTGTAATTTGAAAGTGGCAGGTTGAAAAAGCACATCCAGAAACACCCGCGTTGAGGAGCAGTGCTTGTATAGGCATCACATTTCCAGTCTTCTTCCACCAGGGTGTTGTAGCTTCACTCCTTCCTTAGTGAAATGAGGTAGCGCACCCTCAGCTGCCTGACAAGGATATGTGACAATAGGGCCTTCCTCCCTTTCTTGCTTGAAGCTAGAGATTTGCATATAGGCAGTATTTTATCTAGAAATAATAGCACTTCTCCAGCATTTCAGTATATGTGATAAATACATGAGGGAAGTGATTCTCGATGTTCAAGGAAAAATAATAATGGATTCTGTGACAGTTGTAGCATTACTGAATTTGTACTTAATTACTCGTCTAATACGCTTTCTTCCCTTTCTCAATATTTGGTTTAGTATTTCCCTAAATGGCTGTACATATTCACATCAATAAACAGTTCACTTCTACTTAAGAAAAATAATAAACTTTTTATAATAGCGTGAAATTGTAAAGAGACAAAGTAATAGAATTAGATATATTGAAAATACTGTAGGATTTGAGGATTTGTCTCCATTTGCCTACCAAAGCACAAATATAAAAATTCTAGATCTGAAACAGTGGATTGGAAAGGAGAGCTTTTCTTTTTAAACAACTGTAGGATATCCTACAGACCTAGAGCTGTACTGGCAAGATGAGCTACAGGTCTTCCTGAGGAAACACTAGTCCAGATCTACTAGGAAAAAAAAAAAGAAAAAAAGAAAGGGGAAAAAAACCCCAAACAAGTCAGTTACTACATCTGTAATATAGTGATTATCATTTCACCAAATAATATTTGGTTAAAAATATTTTCATAGAAAAGTCTACCAAAAGTCACAGCTTTAATATATGTTAGGTCAGAGAGAAATGGAAGTTGTAAATAATATATGTTTCAACAGGTTAAACTAGGAAAATATTTTATATAATGTTAGATGTTAACACAGAAAAGTCTTTGGAAAGCCAGGATGCTTCAGATAAAAATAAAAATTAAATATGTTCTTCAAATACTAAAATATAGAAATGTACTGAAAGAATTATTTTGGCCACAATATTCTTTGTGCTTGTACCTTGTTGACTTGGACACAAAAATTGTCAGACTTCCACACTTTGAAGAATTCTGTAGCTGTAGAACTTTTAATATCTTCTCACAAAGTATACATGGAATGCTTTTTGTAACTGAATCAAAATTGCAGTTGTAGTTTAGGATGCCTACAGCATGAAAGAATTGAGGACAGTGTGGGTAATACGTAAAAATGTAAATAAAAATTGCAGGTGACATACAAAAAGTTGCACTGGAAATGTGGAGTTCTGTAAAAGATACTGTGTAACACAAACATAACACGTTCTGGTTTGTTCTTTTTGTATACTGAAGCATAGTCAATGTAATGGAAGTAAAGATAGTGAAGAAACAGTACAGCTGGGGAAATATCTGCAGACTGACCAAGTGGTTTTGAAGATGTAATGTTTGTGAGCTTAAAGCTGTCTACAGAATTGTGAGGAAGAATGGGTCAAACTGTACAACATTTGGTTTGGGAAACAGTTAAAGTTGTTTGGGAGCTACCTAATGATTTCTTCTTTTTTTTTTTTAACATTTAAAAAAAACTTTATTACTTTAACAGACAAACAAAATCTTAAAAGAAATAATCAACATGCGTTGTCATACCACATATGGCTTAGAAGTTGTTCAGTCCCGAAGATTCCCTTGGGAAAACTTTCTTTAGCCGAGTTCCAGAAAATTCATCATCTTTATATACTTCTACATGAAGTCACTAGGAAAGCTAGTGAGTCAATAGTATCAAAATTAAAGCCTCATAGAAAATAAGCCTGGGAGGGACTTCAAGACATGATCTAATTTATTGCCCTTTGTGTCATTGAATACCAAAGCAAGAAACTCCCCAGTGTTACTAGGTGCCTCAGTCACCATAGCAATACAAAATACTTTCAGCTGCAACCCAGCAAAAAAATCACCCTTTCATGATTTTAGACTGATTATTGCAACCCCTATGTGGAATAAAAATACATTGAAAGACCTTAAAAAATTACATGACTTGCTGCAGACCATAAGCTTGCTACAAAGCTCACAGTAAGCACATTGACCTAGGCAGCTTTTCTACCTAACGTCTACCACCTCTTCAATACAAAGCCAAAAGCGTAGTCTTTTCAGTGCCAGTCATTACATTGACTGAACTGTCTGAGAGACTGCATCTCTCTTGATTGTGATGTCCCACAGTACTTTCCCTTAAATGATTGTAGCAGAATATTAAAGATTTTGGGTGGGTATGGGCAACAATGCTTCGAGAACCCAGATTTAAACTGTGGTATTTGTTCCACTGGGGATCCTGGAGGGGTTGTGGCACTTCTCTGGTGGCTTTCAGAATTAAACACCGAACCCCTTGCTTTTTTTTTTTTACCTTTTTTCTTTTTTACANTCCATAGAACTGGATGAAAGAAATACAGGGAAACTTAAATTGTTAAATCTCCATTTTGGAAGAAGGGAAGGGTATCTGTAGTAACTCGGTGATGATGGTTATAAAAGGGGTTGTCAGACTTTGTATTTTTTCCAAAGAAAAGTTGTATTTTCTATTCAAAACCTGGAATGAGCACTATTTCTACTAACCAAATCCAAACCTTGTTTATTGTAATTATTTATATTTTGTTGTCCTGTGTTCTCACTGCTGTTTTGCTGGATTCGGTATCCCCTTACATTAAAGCTGATGTGACGTGAAACCTCTGTAGAAAACATGCTATCCATAATTGAGAATATTGTATCAAGTATCTTTTCTCCTTGTTGACACCAGCTCAACTCAATTTAATTAAGAAATCATGTACTTGGTTATAGGATCTGCTTGTTTTCTTGTCAGCAACAGCACACATTCTAATGTTTAAAAGTTGAATGTAACACTTGTTTTGTTGCCGTTGCCTAGATTTTGGCAGGATTTTAGTAGCTATTATGCTAAACAAGTTTTCCCAAGGCAGGATCAGGCTAAGCTTGTGCGAAACTCAAAAGACAAGTTCACCTTGTATCAGACAAGTTATTGTAGGCTTTGGGAATTTGGCTTCATCTCTAAATATTTGGAAGTTACTTTATACATTCCTTCTTAGTATATATTTATCCCTCAGCTGCCTGTCCTGTTATCTTTCTTTTTCCTTTGAAGCCTCAAACCTCTTCTCCAGCAGCCTACAAACAGTCTTCGTGAGGCCTCTGTAAGTGTCCAGCAACTGTTACCTGTCTCCTGGCACCTGGCAGTTGTTCCAGTTAGATGTTAAAAATGATGATGTCTTTAAGGATATAGTATACATCTGAGAACATGAGAATGTAAAGTTGTAGTTCGCCAGTTGCAGGAGTGAGAGAAAAATCTCCATGTAAAGCTGTAAAGCATGTGGAAGAGTGAATGTTTGAGGCAGCCGCAGAGACAGAGGAACTCCGTGTTCTGTGATCTATGAGTAAGGAAGAACTAATGTGCTGAGATGAGCAGGCAGCTCTGCAAGTTATTAGAATCCTCCTTTTATATTACAAAGGTCTCTCACACAGAGTTTTGTTTTAAAAGTGCTGGGGTACAAGGAGAATTTTCTTTTACGGCAGTAGATTGACCAATTGTAAAGAAGGTGATGCATGCAAATGAGTATGTTCAGTTGTTTATATCTTTATCAGAAAGTTCTTTGAAATAATTTAGCATTGCCATGTTTTATTTTTGCCGCTGCTGCAAGCATCTCCTCACCTCCTGTTTGTTACACAGCATTGTTAGTCCTGAGCTCAGACAGAGGTGTAGTTTGCCAGCACTTGTTCAATAGGAGACAGCCATTTTGATGAGGGCATTTGGTAGTAGTAATAATTCTTGCTAAGACATGGCTTCATCATCCCTTTGTTCTATCAAACAGTTAGCAGTGACTGAACTCACTTCTCAGAGATGTGTGTCTAACCTCTTCATAGAGGCCCCCAATGATGGGGACTCCAAGGCTCCCCAGGCAACTTGATCCAGTGCTTCACTGTCTGCACTGGTTTTTAACTCCAGTATCTGACCTGTTGCTCTTTCTGTAACCTAAGACATCATTTTTTCAGCCTTTCTTCATAGAACAGTTTTTTCTAAACCTCTACCTGGATTTTCTCAAGTTGCCACATACTTGAAATCTCATCGTCTTCACCAATGTGTTTGCATTACCTCCCATTTTGTTGATATCTGTGAAGTTAATAACCATGCTCTCTCTTCTATCTTCTATGTCATTAATAAAAAATACTGACTAGTTCTGAACCCAGGATTGGTCCATCAAGGAACCATACTAACTTTTGTTAAAATACAGATTTCAATTACGTAGCAGATAAGTAAGTTTTGACCAGAAGTCAGAAATCACTAAGCTATGACCTGTTGTAAGGATTTATTTAAATAGCATGGTTATTAATAAAAAGACATGGCATATATAAATATTTCTTCAGAATTTGTTTAAATACTCAGCACTTCACATGGGGATTTGTCCTTAGTACACTGCTCCCATTGTATAACAACAATGCTGGTGTAGAATTTTGCAAATAAATACATTTAAATATATATATATCTATTGAAACACACACGCATACATATTTTCATATTAGTTACATACAAATACCAATCTTGAGATTTAGCTTTCTAGGTACAATAAATATCTAGGGGTATATCATACTATACTGGAGGTCTTCAAGCTAAGAATGTGTTGAGCAGTGTAAAAGATGGGTGTCCAAATATTGTTTTGCTTGTGGAAAAGAAAAAAAATGGGGTTTAGTTTTCATATGTATGTTCTGTAGTTGCTTCCTCCTCAGAATATACATAAAATATTATAAATGTAAGATCTTTTACATCTCTAACCAACATGCCTCAACTTTGGCTTTCAACCTTTGGTTTCAAAAAAACAAACTCTAGAGTTGAGAGGAATGTTCATTTCAAGAGCCTATGTGTTATTACTTGTGCTTACACTTCCAGAAAGCGGTGTTTGTATGGCAGCGTTTTCTATGAGCTGTATGCTTAAGCTGCTGGCAGAAAAGCATATGGAATTTATTTTTCAATGGACAACTGAACTGCTTGATTTTGGTCTTGATTTACTGTTGAACTGGAAGAAAGTGTAGTTGACAAAAATGAAAGTTTTCTGTCCTGATTAGTCTTCCAAACTATTAATTCTTCCATGGATTTGTCATCAAAATAATCATTGAATTGTCCTTGCAAAAAAAGAGGTCCTGAATACTAAAAAATCACAACACAAGAGGAGCTAGTATCTTAATGCGTAGTGCGTTTTTAGTGGCTATTTCTCGTTATCCTCCCTGTTTGTACAGTGGCTGCACTCCAACTGCAGAAATGTAATAAAAACAACCTGGACACCACCCTTATAGGAACTGAACTAATTTGGTAAAAAATAAAAGTTCTGTAGTGAGAATTTTTTAAGCATGGAAAGGAAAGCACAGCAATGAATCACAGAATGGTTTGGGTTGGAAGGGACGTTTAAAGATCATCTAGTCCTGCCCCACTGCCGTAGGCAGGGATGTCCTTTATTAGATCAGGTAGCTGAAAGCCCCATCCAACATGACTTTGAATGCTTCCAATGATGGGGCACCCACAACTTCTGTGGGCAAACTGTTCCCGTGTCTCACCACCCTCACTATAAAAGATTTCTTTCTTATGTCCAATCTAAACCTACCTTCCTCAAATTTAAAAATACCGCCCCTTGTTCTGTCATTACAGGCCTTGGTAAAAAGTCTCCCTCTTTCTTGTAAGCCCCCTTTAAGTATTGAAAGGCTACAATAAGGTCTCATGGAGCCTTCTCTTCTCCAGGCTGAACAACCCCAACTCTCTCTGCCTTTCTTTGTAGGAGAGGTGTTCCCGCCCTCTGACCATTTTTGTGGCCCTTCTCTGTATCTCCTCTAACAGATCTATGTCTGTCTTGTACTGGGGACCCCAGAGCTGGATGCAATATTCCGGGTAGGATCTCATAAGAGCAGAGTAAAGGGAGAGAATCAGCTCCCTCACCCTGCTGGCCATGCTTCTTTTGATGCAGCCCAGGATAGGATTGGCTTTGTGGGTGGCGAGTGCACATTGCTAGCTCGTGTCCAATTTTCCGTCCACCAGTACCCTCAGGCCCTTCTCTGCAGAACTGCTCTCAATCCCTTCATCCCCCAGTCTGTACTGATATTGAGGATTGCCCTGACCCAGGTGCAGGACTTTGTGCTTGGCCTTATTGAACTTCATGAGGTTCGTTTAGGCCCACTCCTCAAACCTGTCAAGGTCCCCCTGAATGGCCTCCCTTCCCTCCAGTGAATCAACTGGACCACTCAGCTTGGCGTTGTCTGCAAACTTGCTGAGGGTGCACTCAATCCCACTGGCTGTGTCACTGATGAAGATATTAAACAGTGTCAGTCTCAGTACAGACCCTTGAGTGACACCACAGATGAAGGAATATGCTACATATACTGGTGCACAAAATGCAGTTTCTTGGGCACA
>VUYV01000069.1:3945880-3963380 GCA_008711295.1 Anarhynchus alexandrinus
GCTCAAATCTTGTCGATCTCCAGTTGCATCTCCAGCCCTGTCGATACGGTCCTGAAGAAAAAGCTGCTATAGGTTTTCTCTCACCGTAGGGGAGGAAATTTCTCTGTGACAGTTCTTTGATTTGTATTCTCCTAACATTTATATAATGGAAAAGTGGTATTTTTACTACATTCTGGGCCTTCCTTGGTGGCAAACTGGAGAGCAGAGCCCGGGCCTGAGATTTATTATTGAGGTACAATGTTTGTGGGGCAGAAAAGTCAAGGGGAATCAGTGGAAAATTGGTCACATGTCCCATTAAAAGTATAAACAATACTCGTGGGACTTATTGAGCTCCTAAATCCTTTCACAATTAAAGAAAGAGACCCTAAAACCAACAGCTACCCTCCTTCAAACTTTATTTTTACTTATAATGAAGTTTGCATAAATAACAAGAATATTGTGAGCGTAGATGAATGGCAAGCTATGGCAGCTATTTGCTCCCTACACAAGCATGCGTATGAGAAACGTTATCTAGGTGTCCCCTAGCACTCTGCCAAAAGTCATTTACAACATAGTTCTTAAAAGTTACACTTTAACTCTAATTATATAGCTGAGAAATGGTGGAACACAAAGTGATTAATGTGTCAATGTTAAATGTCTAAGAATTGTGAGAAGCTAAAACTCTTCCATTGACATTGAAGAAAACAAACCAGGCAAAATTAATGGGCTGTAGTTATAGAATGGGCTGTATGTGTTAGTGGGATGTTGCCGAAAACTTTCCACTCTTTCTTCTTCTAAGCAGTGTAAGGGCTTGGCCAGGCAGACAATCGGACTAATACTACTGTAAGTTAAAATACTATATTGCAAGTTTCACCATTGCTACTTGAAGCAATTGAAGACTGAATCAGGAGTGAAAAATCTTAAAGGAAAACAAATGAGCAAGAAATGAACATTGGGCAGGGAAGTAGGGGGGAGGAAAAGCTGCTAGTCTAAAAAAAAAGTCTTTATTCTAAACTTTTTATTATAATAAGAATTTTCATCCATTGTGCAGTCAAGCAGTAATAATAAGGGATGCATTTATTGTTACAGTCCAATTTAACACCCTACGCCTGAAACACCAGTAAAATCTGTGGAAACTATTCACGCAGATCAAAAGCACAGTGTGGCTCTAAATAATTTCAGTGAATACTCTTTATTTAGGTAAGATTTTTAAAGACCCCTGAAGGTAGACAACCTTGTAGTATGTAGCCAAATAAACTAAAACGTCAACTAGTATATCAAAGTGAAGTTTGCCTCTCATAGCATAGCCATAGTCTGTGGCTAAATGAAAGAAAGGACCTTAGATCAGACTGTGGAAATCAAGAGGTAATAAAATTTCTGTGAGAAAATAGGGACAAAATACTGCTAAAGGTTAAAAACAGTTTTAAGCTCTTGTATCAAAGGCTAATAGTCTCATTAGATTCTCTCCATCTGTGTTAAGTCAAAGCTGAAGCAAAAATAACAGGTAAAATTTCTATATTTTTTTTTAATACCACTGGTATTAGTGCTGGTGTGGTCGACGCAGCTTTTCAGCGGGTCCTGACGGCTTCCAAACTGTCTGAGGTGCAGCACACGTACTGCAGGCAACGGCATGCGGCTGGCGTTTACCAAAGCCTACAGCATTGACAGATTGCTCCCATTTTTACAGCAAATCTCTGACAAAAGTAAAGCTGTGCTGGAATGTTTTGTATGCTTTTAGATTTTTACTGAGATTTTCTTGTATTTTCCTAATGAACATTGTCATATTATCTCATTTTACCCCTTAGTCCCTCTCGAACTAAGATTATATCTTTTTTAATACAGTGAGCATTAATAAAGTGTATCTGTATATATGTGTGAATATATATAATTAGTTTTAAAATAACTTGTTTAGTGTGGATCTGAATCAAAACAAGATCAAGCAACACTGCCTATCCTTATGGTTCATTTTGTATTTCTCTAGCGTTTTTCCTGTCTTTAAAGAAGTGTTATACTGCGAAAAGAAGAATAGATTAAGATTTTCAAGGTCTTTCTGTTGATTCCTTTTGTCATATTTCTTCTCTCCTGTACAATGAACAGTTAGATCCAGTACAGTGTAGAGGGAAAACCTGTACTTCACGTAACAGCCAGATCTATGGACTTTATTTCAGAATTGTTTTTTGTTTATTGTACAGGAATATAGGACAGGCACTGAAATTAAATATTTATGGCATACATACATTTTAATCCTATTTTTATTTTCTGAGGTTAGTAACAAGAGTTTTAGTGCAGGAAGGGCATTTGATTGTAGTATCATCATTACCCCTGAGCCCGCAATTCATAACCTGTGGGTAAACTTCTATAACCAGCAGAAA
This sequence comes from Anarhynchus alexandrinus, assembly GCA_008711295.1. Lineage (NCBI taxonomy): Eukaryota > Metazoa > Chordata > Aves > Charadriiformes > Charadriidae > Anarhynchus > Anarhynchus alexandrinus. The sequence continues at coordinate 3,948,232 of VUYV01000069.1, forward strand.
CACGTGGTAGTTAATGAGGTTCAATAGATGCTGGAGACCATCTGTGGGCATTTATGGCCACTGAATGCAGGACTTCCCTCAACCCGAGCCGGAGTCCTGGGACAGTGGCAGAGTTCTCCAACCACCAGTTGTACCTTCCATTTGGCGTCATGGCATCATTCCTGTATGGATTTTCTTCTGCTAGAAAACTTCCATTATATTTCTGTCATCTTTTTTATTTAAATATATGCTCAGATAGGAAAAAAAAAACCCAACACCTTTTATAGATGAAGTAAAAAGCAACTCCTGAAATTTGGTAAGATTCTTATCTCAAGACTTGTTCTGTTTCGCCCATGTTTACGTTATTTAAGAAGACCCTCCGAGTTCCACTGTAAGGTACTTTGTGTGCTTTACAGGCCAGTTAATGTAATTTGGTTTGTTGAGAAGTGGATACATCTTGAAATCTGTAGTAATCCTTTCAGAATTTAATTCAACTTTTATGTTCTTTAAGGTAAGAAATATTTTAATAACATTATCTTATTGATTACAGGAATGTATAACAGACATCCCAACATGTGCTGATTTCTAGTAATTATCACATAACAGCACACCTAGTTGCAGCATTGATTCAGAATGGACATGAACTCGCGTATCTCTCCTCCCCCTTTCAGGAGGTGGGATACTTGTTAAATTAGTCAGATGGGAAGAGACAGCAGATTGAATAATTTCAAATAGTAGAAGAAAGCTGTAAAGTCCATCGGAGAAGGAAAGCCAGAGCTCCGAGACCAAGCGGCGACCACAGGACAGAGAAATTGGAAGTGGCATTCGGAGATGAGTAAAGTCAGTAGGACCAATTAATTAAGACAATGAACCGGAAGAAATTTCATTTACCCGAGAACATAAAAAGAAAAGGAAAAAAATTAATCACATCGCGAGCTTTCGCTCTGCTCCCTCTTCAGATTATATTATCATTTTCATATTGATGTTTCAGGAAAGAAATGCTGGAATCCCCAAATAAAAAAGCTTGTTACCTTTTCATTATGCCCTTTTTCTTTAGGTGTTAGGTAAGTTCTCAAGAATTACAGTGTATTCCAAAAACTAGAGAAAGCATAAAGCGACTTATAAACCCAAAGTAACCAAGATCTCTTAAAACTTGTTGGGTTTTATCAAGGATTTGGGGGGTGGTAGCATTTCACACTGTCCCATGACCTCTTGTACAAACGCTAACCCAGCCCAGGCATAGAGGGATGCTAGAGAAGGACTTCATTTTACTCCTTAATCACACAGCAAAAGTTAGAATAGAAAATTCAGACATTGACACCACGTTACACGTCCACAGAAATATTGGCTAAATGTGAGCAATATATTCTCCTTTCTCATGAAACCAAGTTTTTGAAACAATGTTTAATCTGTTCTTCAGTGAGTTTGATTTCCTGATGTTTATCATCACAAACAAAAGCTAAAGCTTTACAAGTACAGAGTTACTATGAAAAAAATAAAATTATCTATCCTGGCGTTTTCGAACTGCTGAATGTTCCAATTTGTGCGCTGTGACTCTGCATGTTCAGTTCTGTATTATTTTTTTATGCTTCCCACTCTGTACTTGTAAATTCATACATAAAGATGAATCTGCAGCACTTTGTCAAATGAAATTATCCACCAACAAAAGCAATAACAGGATCTTCAACACAGCATAAACAAGCATGCAGCACCACACATTTCATCTAAAATACCCATTACCGAACACAGTTGCCCACTTAAGCTCGAGGAGAGGAATTCCCTTCCTCAGCTACGCTAGCTGACTCTCGGATCTGCCTCGGAAAAGCCTTTCCCTGCCATTACAGAAACAAACTCAGCCTGAGCAGACACAAAGTAGAGCTGAGATGGCAATTTTACTTTGTATGCAAAAAAGAAAAAAAAAAAAAAAGAGCTATTTCAGAAGCCCCCCTTTGTCCAATACTTTCCGAATGTGAGTGGCCTTTCTTTTCCCCCAGCAATCCAATGGTTTATCTCCTTGAATTATTTTGATGGTTGCCCTCCCTGGCTGTTCCAGAGCTACCCATCAGCTCAGCCGTCTGCCGAGCCAGAGACCTGTACCCCACAGGGCTGGTGGAGACCTGACTCCACACTGCTTATTTTAAAAACGTTTATTTTAACAGGTAGTAAAATACGTACTGCGATGTCCACTGGGCAGGCTGGTGGCGAGGGCGAAGAGGAGAAGGATGCGATTCCCAACTCTCCTGCCCTGCTTGGAGAGGCTGTGGGGTGGGGTGAAAGTTAGTTTGACTTAGGCAAACTGCTGACTGTTTCACTTGAATAAACAAACACAGAAATGAGGCAAATTCTGCTTTCTTACAAGTTTTGTTATGAAGGGTTCACACATCTCTGTGTGAAATAAAAGTATGACGCTAATCAACACCTCCTAGTCATTAGCATACACATTCTATATATAACTTCCTTCCCTTCATGCAGCGAGATGGTAACAGCTCTTCTCCCTTTCATTCAAACAGAAATTCTTTCACTAGTGTACATTCTGTTTGAAAAATGCAATAAAAAACAGACGGATTTTTTGTTGATCCGGTGTTATTCAGTTAATCAGCCCAAATGATAGCAAAACAGGTACAGAATGGCAGAAAAAGCAAAATTAAGCACCGTGGAGTGAGTGGGCAGCAGCTGTATGTTATTTTTCACCTCCAAAATGTTATCTTTTCCACTCTTTGCATCCAACATAATTAGGTCAGTATATTTCTGTACAGGAAAAAGCTAGTGAGAATTAGGAAGACCGTGATCTAGATCCTCAAGCTGGAGTGAATCAGGGTCGTGCAATTACAGAGGTTGAAGATAAACTCACATACGTGTGAGAAAAATCTACACCAGGAGAGAAAAATCACGAAGTTAGAGAGGTTTATTTTAGTTGTCATTGGTTTTCTTTGGATTACACAGCTTTGTTTTATTTATTATATTATTTATTTTATTGGGATTTCACTTTCTGACTGTTTTTCTTATAACTTTCTCATGATCGTAACGTTTTTAACTTTTCAGTTGCTTAAAGTTCATTTCTTCTTTGCTTAGAAAAGAAAGTTAAAAGTCAAAAGAAAGACTATTTGGAAAGTGATTAACTGTGTTTCTTCATTAAATGTGCAAGAAGTGGAGAGTGACACCTTACAGTCAGACATTTTCGAGTCTGGACCCAATTAGGTGCCCTGTAAAGCTGAAAACACGGTTGCGTGCCGACGCAGGTGGCCCCACCCCGAGGCCTGGGCACTGCTGCTCATAGTCATGCTGTTGTTTTCCTTGATGTTGCAAGACATACGACCTCGTTTATAAGATGACAGCATTCCATTTGAAAATAATATGGTGTGTCTGTTTGGGGTTTTGGACTCCAGAGTTCTGCGGTTTGGCTTTTTGTTGCTGCTGTTCAGCTGAGTTACCCGTTCAGAGAAATAAGGACCACCTTTTGGAAGTGGAAACGGGCTCTCACGTGCATACAAGGAGCTTAATGAGATGCCAAACCCCTAATTCTGAACATCAAAACTTGTGGATATAAAATGTGTGTGCAAAACATAGGTCCATGCTGATGGCAGAAACCAGAACACACAACTCTGCTCACCAGCGACTCCTAAAACACTTCTCTGACGACTGGAACCACTGGAACCACATTGCATTTTTCACTCTTCTAAACTGATCTTGTTTCACTTCAGCTGGAAGAAACTCTGTTTAGAATCAACAAGATGGTCCATAAACATGGGGGAAAGAGGGAAGAGTGAATGTTACATGCCTTTGAGTGCATTTTAAAGGGTACCATGTAGAATTTATGCACTGAAAATAGGATGTTAACTAGCCAAGCAGAAAGAGCATGATGTCTGATCATATAGTCATCAGAGTTTCATTTTTCTTTACCAAAGTGCTTGTAGACTATCTGTCTGATCATCACCTGAGACCAGCTAATGCAAAAATTAGTCTTTCACATATCCTAACTGCTTCTAGGCTCTCCTAGGCTACTTCTACTGTTGAATAACACAGATCATTCAGTCTACTAAACCATTTCTCAGTAGAGAACTTAAAAGTTGCTGGTGGCTGATAAATACTAGAACGTTTTTTTTAACCAGATAGCATATAAATCCCTTTTTCTTCTCTATTAATAAGTCAAGAACAAAATGATCTTTTGTCTTATTGTAGTGACAAGTCAACAGAAGAAGCTATAAATATGGAGAAAAGCCTGTTGGGACAATGCTGCTTGCACTTTGGTTTTCATTCCGTTTGGCTTGCTCTCCCTGAACGCTCTTACGATAGTGCATAAGAAAAGGCTTTATTGGCTGGTAAATGAAATCCTGGATGCAGCTCTCCTCCTCAACCACGTAGCCCTCCAAAAAGAGAGGGCAAAATAAAGAAACGGGGTATGTTGCCTCAGTAAAAGGCTCCTTATCCGTTATTAAAATTAAACCCTTCGGAAGTGGTGTGGTTTAATCTCAGTTACCAAACCACCTGAGCTGCAGCCTGCGGCTCTGCCGGGCTGGGGTGCCACCCCGCAGGAATTTTTGCATGGCAGCACCCATGCAGGGCTGGGAGCAATGTACGGCGGGACCGGCAGCCTGCCCAAGGCAGGCAGCCCTCTCACTGCGCTGGCACAGATCCCCATGGGATGGCTGCCTGGGAGAGCTCGCTGGCTGAAAATCAGCTGAGGAACAGGTACAAATACACCAGCCACTGGTCTGGATCGGGCACCTTACAGTCACAACCAAAATGCTATGGCTAAGGCTTCCCTACTCCATAGTACAGTAACAGAAATGAATGTACAATGGACTTACTGTACCTACGAAGACAGTGCCTGTGGCTCCATAATCTTTGGCCGAATGGCCCCTTGAGACCTGCAGAGTGGTACTTTCAACCCCCGACCAAATGTTTGGCCACGCTGGAGAATAAAGAATGATGGAGAGAACAAAGGATGTGGACAAAGGTCCAGTCAGCCTGGAAGAGGAGTGACACATCCTTTCTTTTTGCTGGTGCCTGAGGATGGAGTCCTCTGAACCATGTTTCTGGCAGAAGATTTCACAGCTCTGAAGATCATACTTCTATTTCGGTAGAATACTATTTAATCCTTAATTAAGACCGAGGAATATCGGTTTTTAGTAGTACTAGGGATCTACCACTCAGTGTTTGGAAAAAAATATGTTAAAGCTCTCTGCTCCTAATCTATAAAAATTTGTAACTGTCACAAATAAATTGTTTCAAGGACATGGAAACAGGCTGAGCAAATAGATCAGATTTTGGATCAGATTAGGAGCTATTTCAGTGCAAGGAAACGATATATTTGAAACTCCGTGAGTTTAAAATTCCTTGATCCCCAAATCCCATTGATTTTCTCCCTTTCTCTGCTGTGGTCCTTCTGCTGCTTGCATGATTTTATGGTATTTAAATTCTCCCTAGAGAAGATCACAGGCTCAATCTGCTGCAGACTGTACAAACAGTGAAAAAGCCGTTCTCCAGAAGACTGTAAAGGCTCACAATCAACTTGGATGTAACAAAACTCAGTACACGAAACATTTACAAAAAGAAGCAGTCTGGTCAAGGTCATCAGAAAGATCCGTGGCAGAACCAGCAGTATCGCCCCAGACTCTGGACTGGGAATCGAGGGCTACAGTCACTACTCTGTAGTTGCTGAGTCTCTTTACACACAATATGACTTATAGCCACAAATGCAAATGTATCAAAATAATTTCCACTCAATTGTATTCTCCTCTGTAAATCAGGAACTAGAAGCTATTGCCATGCACTCAACAGCATCGGTATTAATTGGTCCCATTTCATATTCTTTTTGTCTGACCAATGCAGCTTGACAGTCTCTAATGGGATTTTCAGATGCACACCATGGATTCTTAAGTGATCACTTTTTCTCCCCAAACATATGAGTTGTCTCTTATTCAGACCTACTTCCACACCCTTCTGGTACCTAATTTCCAAGCACACAATGAAATGCTAATTCTTTTTAATCTTTTTTTTTCCCTGCCAGTAATTGCAGAAACATCTAAATATATAAATTAATCTAACAAACGTTTTTCTCTAAAAGCAACACCATTTCATTCACTCTTTTAAAGCTTATTTTATAAACTGAGTGTTTTGTATTTATTGATATTAGTAAAATTTTACAAATTTAAAGACAAATTAAATATATTCTCTCCACACCAGAGGTCATACTTAGTCCCTGTAGCTTGAGAGTATTACAGACAGATGAGACTAATTATCAGGGATCCAGCAAGGACAAAGAATGTAGTTTGCTTGGTGAAAAGGGAATGTTGAAACAATTTACTGAACACCCCTTATCCTTTGGGCTGACACTGTATTTCTAGGGTTACATATCTACATCCTTGATGGATATTCTCCATTGAGTGGAGACTGCCATTGCTCCAAAGGGTAGACATGTTTAAAAAGTACAGATTAAAAGCCTGCTATGAGTACCAACTGCAGTTCTAAATGGTGTGGAAAATAATCCAGACTGATCAATATTCTCATGAATGTTTTTATATTCACAAAAGTCCCAACTCTTGTAATGCATGAAAACAGCAATACCTTTTACTGAGTAAAATATCCTTTCATGCCTGACAAAGGAGCAGACTTTTTCTTTGATTGTTAACTCATTATTACAGGATGTTTACAACTAAATCTATATTCCTATGTAATGTTCGTGCAGTACTCCATTGTCTCCTGAAGTATTTAAAAAAAATGGATCACATTATTATTTTGGAAAGAGCTGAATTACACAAACATCACCACAAAGCCTGCCTGCTTAACTCTTCTCTGTGTTTATGTAACATTTTCTGTCCCATTTTGTGGCCTATGCTAAGGCCAAATTTGATTGTGAGATTGGAGAGATATAAGTCGGCATAGGTTTTTAAAAAGATTTGTAAGTGACATTATAAAAATGTTCAGGCATTCTTTCCAAAGTGAGAAAACCCGTGTCCATTTAATTGGCTCTATATTTTAAACCACTTAAATCCATTTTATCGTTACTTATACTCTGTGTATTATTTACTACACATTGAACAAACCAACAAATCTAAATGACAGTGCCCTTACTCCCATTTGTACCCTACACCTGTAGCGATACAAGTTCAAATATCCTCTTGTAGGTATTGTCTTCAAAGCTGCGATACCTATTGCATGAAAATACTCTGCCAGACTTCGCTGAGGCTCTATCTCAATCTTAGTTCTTTTCCCTAGCCTGTGGATCTTGTTTCTCTAACCTTTCTGAATAACTAAGATCATTGTATTGCTGTGGCACTCTGCTTGCCCTTAGCTGCACCTTCTCCATTTCTGTAATATCCTGTTTTATAATAGGGTGACCTGCACTGTGCCGTTTTCTTAATACGGACTCATTAGTCTCTTGGACTGTGCTAGGATAATTTCCTCAAATTTCTATTGAATAATCATATCTATACTTTTCCAACATATTGTTTGCTTTTACCTCTTTTTTGGCTGATAAATACTACACAAATTAACTCACTTTTTTTTTTCCCCAGCAATGTAAAAGCCCTTCTTTTCTCAAGTATAGTAGTTTGGTTTAAATCAGAAGCACAAGAAGGCCATTGGGATGATCTTAGTAGTCTCTTTCTCCCACTTCTTTCATCCTTTCTCCCCACTACCTGCAAGTCCCTCTTGCGTTGCAACCGAGGAGTCCGCAGTGAGTATTGAAAGCCAAAGACTGATTGGCTTCCTTAGAAGCTACATGAATATGAACACAGTGATGGGGACAAGAGGTGCAGAAGGGTGTGAGATTGATGGTGGGACGCGAGGAATGCTTCATAAGGAAGCAGAAGGGCAGCCGGTGGAGATGAGAACGCTGGGAGTGGGAGAAAGTGCCTCAGGGATGGATTTTACGGCGTCTAAATTCTCCCTAGAGAAGATAGCTGGCAAGGATGGAAGAGGAAGAATAGGGAGATCACTTGGTCGCTGTTAACATCCAGTTGGGCAAAAAAAGACTCACAAATCTGGACCAGTTTTCTCCAAGTGTCACCAACACAAGCTCATCTTCACAGTGCTTACATTTTGAACTTAACACCTGCTCATGAAGACAGTTACCAAGTCACCAAACCATTATTCAAATCGCATCTGTACATATGACTACCTAAAATGAGCTAAAATGAAAAAAAAAATCCCACAATCTCTCCCATGGCAGTTTTTTGTAATTGTTTTTGAGTCCCACAAGGCAACACATTCTAAGCATGTCACCATCTATTTTACCAGGTCAGACTCTCCATAGACAATTGTGATGCTGAGTTCAAAAAAAGGACTGGTAAACTGCTAGTTGCAACAGGTTTTGACATACAAGCTCCAAAAATGGGATTTGAGTACCAATACAAACAGCTCAGAAGGTGTAAAATGTCTGATAAAAACTGAGCGATGTTTTTGATATCAGAAATTCTGTGTTGCATGTATTTTGTAAGTCCCATATTTAAAAATTCAGAGCAGCATGGAAAAATAAATCCATGAACATTATAGTTCCACTGTCTGAGGGAGAACAGGATTATTTCTACTACAAAGACCATTTTTATAGCACTTACATTTCTTCTGTGAGGGGATTTCAAACTGAGTTTTGAGGTGGAAATTGGTCACATTTTCCTTAAGAAAAACCCAATAAAAATACAAAAGAGATTTTAATTTCACACACTGTGTTTTAATTAGACAAAAATTAAAGCAAGGGAACTCAGATCTGCGACAGGAGGAGGATGAAAATAAATAATTGGAAGTAATTTTTACTTCTTGCCCATGGTATCCTCTTGCAGGTTGGGGCAGGCTTTTCCCCATCTCTACCAACCTATAATGGTGATGGCAAGGAATTGCGTAGTTTCTTCTCTATCCCAGAATAAAACACATTTCTTCTGCCACCTCTAAGGGCTGAGTGTGCATGTGCCACCACCTCAGCAAGCTGTAAAGATGTCCATATGCTGTAGTCCCTCAGGGTAAGTCTCCTGCCTTTCTCTGCACTCTCCAGGTAGTGGAGCATGTGGGTGGCTCTCGGAATAACTACACCTTAGCTCTCCCCTAGACACTTCAAACTGGCACAGAGTACAGAGATATTCCTGGTTAGTTTAGAGGCAATTTTGTTTATTTTTTTTCTAAACACAGCACGTGTTTTGTGGGGTGTATGTCTTCTGGCATGTAAATTGTAGCTTTGGGAGAAATCATCTGCGCTTGTTTAAATCTGTGACCCTCCCATACAAAGATTCTGGCTGAGTAGGAAGGACCTGACAAGGTCAGATGGAGTCAACATATTAAACAGGAAAAGGGGAAGGCAACACAGATCTACTGCACAAAACCCCAATTGTTAATGTTGGATGTCCAAGTGAACCCACACTCCTTGTAGCTCTGTATCTGCTAACATTAAGGTTCTGCTTTGGCCATCCCAGCCTGGAAAAGCAGAGAGACTGGACAGCACAAGTGTGACAATGATTAAATCTCCTGTAGGCCTCAGAGCTGGACTATCTTTCCGTTTCAAAGGCTCTCTTGTGCTCTGAGAGGTAGATCTGAAGTTAGATTTGGACCCTGCTTGAGTATTCTAAATTCCATCTTTTAAAGAATATAAACCCCACAACATTTTCCAGTGCTGATCTTTAAGACGTTTGTGGCACAAAACTTGTTAGATCTTTTTTACTCACTGGTTTCAGCAGCTAATTTTTCATGCTTCGTATTTTCATTTTATTACATGTTCCTCAAGGTGCATATTAGTCAGCATCAAAATATTATTATGTAATTGACAACAGACAGAATATGGGTAGTGCCACACAGATTATTCTGTGTAGCTTTTTGGTAGCAAACACCAGGGAATATCAGCATGAGAGATATTGGATTGGGAATATCAATTTGTAATTACAAATGATATTTAATTAAAAAATTATAACAGATTAGCTATACCATTACTTTCTGTAATTTTCAGAATCACAACAAAAATATATTAGTGCATTATGCTATCTTATCTTCATATGTAGTGATTTGTTTAACAGCACTTTGCATAAATTAACGGAAAGCAGGAGAATCTCTACAAGCACGAGGGAATTCACAAGGAAAATGATAGGGAATCATTTCATTTCCAACCCCACTATGCTATCCATAAAGAAAATGATGCTCATGCTCTTTACTTCTACTGACATAGGAATATTGTCACAGAGAGGTTGCAGTATGTGCCTTCAAGCAAGTGAGCTTGTGAATTAAAAACCCAAATTTACATCCATGTTCAGTAATAACAATAGGTGTTGGCATATTTTTTACAGAAAACCTACTTTTTACCTATTTAAAGCTATTTTTTATGTTCAGAACTCTTAGGTTCACAGTCAAAACCTGAGAGTTTTGAATAGAAAATCAGGCAAACTTCTGTTGTTTTGCTACAAAGCAATTTTATTATGAGAAACGAAAGAGCACCTGATACAGATTAAGGCTCTACAACCAAAAAATATCAAACAACAAGCGTAGAGCCTACTAGGAAGATGATAAAATGTACATCCCATATTTTTCATGCTTGCAAAATTGGAGCTGTTAGCATCCAAAGAAATTTCTGGTTTAATGGTTCTTCTTGAGATGCTCATCTTCTTCATGCCTTTTCTGCTTTTTCCCGCTGCCGTGTTCTTTTCTGCAGGTGCTGGTGCACTTCTAGACTCTCTACAGTTTGATCGTGTCATTAGAGAAGCATCTAACCAGAAGTTCTCTCTGTTTGCTGTGCAGGAGGCCACCACTAAGGTGTATCTACAATACTTCAGTTTGTGCCACACCCAGCCAGAGGTGGTCTGGAGGCAGAGCTGTACACAAAGCTATTAACGTGCCCACTCTTTCTCCCATATGACAAAGGCTAATTAACCATATATATATATATACAAAAATCTGTACTAAGCCACTAGTTTAATATCTGGGATATTTGCTGGATCTCACTATTCTCGGAGGGCAAAAACATCTCTTATAAAGGTTTAAGATTATAACCTCAGTTTTTAAGAAATTAACCTCAATGCAGCTTTTTCCTAATGGTCGTCTTGGAAAGATGACCACTGCATTCATTCCATTCCCTTCTCTTCATCTTACTGCTGAACTGACTTCATTTTTCACTGGTATTCATAAAAATGACTTAACCTTAAAAAAAAAAAGAAAAGAAAAGAAAAGAAAAACCCTCTGTCAGTGCCAGAGTTCATTTATGTCTAAGCTTTATATAGCTATAATCTAGCTTCTACAGAACAAGCCCCTTGAAGGCCTTCAGAGGTTAAATATCTGTATTTAGATCTTTATCTTCCTATTACTCAATATCCCCATCCATTGCACTTTGAGCACTGGTTATGATTTGCCCTCATGTAAGACCCTTGGCACCTTATTCATTTTTGCCTAATGTGGTTTTCTTCATTGTTCTGACTACACATTTTCCACTTCTTATTATAACTCAGACATCCATCCAGACAGAGTGAATTTGACAATTCACATCTAAGATTTTATCTTGATTTTTTTTTTTTCTGGAGGAATATCAGATTGAGTTGGACTTTCCTACCTGATAATGATGTGCAATGAATCAGCTCAGTAAAAAGTACCTTACCTCATCTTTCCTGACTGTCCAGGTTGACCTCAAGGCTGAGACAGAAGGCGGAAACACCATGAGCCCAGGAAGGAACTCCTGCATGAGAGGAAGGCACCAACCACCAAGTGAAATTGGAGGTGTATGTTGAAGATGAGTATTGGGAGCAGATGTGTAATAAGCCAACACCAAATGACTGCAGAGGACAACAAAATGGGCTAGGATCACCAGAAACTACAGCCTGATTTATTCATAGTTATGGTGGGGAAGCGACTACAGAAATCCTCTTGGGGACAGACAGCCGATGTATAACACTGCTTTATCTGGTAGAAGATATATTAATATACTATACACATGGAAACTAATCTGCATTGATGTGAGCTGAGAAACCTGTAAAAGGTTTCATTTTTAATAAGAGAAGAGACTGGCTAGGAGACTATAGGCACCTGAGGTGCATTACCTCTTCATTGAACTGGTCCCAGTAGCTGTGGCCATGTGTGAAAGAAGGGCAGTGCCTCAAAGAGATTTCTGTATACTTAGTAAGAGACAATGAACTCTTGATGTTCCCTGGCAAATCCCGTCCCTGTCTCTCCTTACCCTCACTGTTCTCTGTCAGTCTTGTAAACTTAAAGAGCATCATTCACTCAGAATTTCTCTGGATATAGGTATCTGAACCACTTCAAGTTTTTTGCATATGTCTCTTGGTGAGAGCCTTGATAAATATAATAGCCTTTCCTGCCTCTTCCCAAATATCATATTCCTCTTCTTGGCACCAATTCGAGTAGTACTCTGACATTCATTCAAAATGCCATCGGTAACATCTATCTTCTGGTACATATGTTAAATATTCCTAGTACAAAAGGAACTTCTCTTGAATTGGTTCTTTCAAGCTGTACTGTACAACAAACAACCTAAATAAAACACAACTTCCAACAGGAACAAACAAAACATTGACCTAAACAAAACATTGACTCTTTGTGGTAAAAAAAAATGCAAAGATTTTTCAAACATGGGGAAAGACATCTTATTTGTCTCTCCTATTTCTTTCAGCAGATTGGACATTGAATGTAAAAGGACTGCACATCACCAAAATTTTAACTAAAGCTATTGGTTCAGTGTGAAATGTTAACTACTTACATTACTGGCAAAATGATTGTTGCAGAAATTGCAAATTTATATTTCAGACTTTGCAGCTGCACAGAAAGTGGAATTTCACTTTGAATAAAAGACAATAGCTTGGTTTGGAGATGTTATGCTACTTTACCAAATCTTTTAATACCAAGTCAAAATGTTTTCTCCTAGAAAAAAACACAGTTGAGTCCTGAAACACTCTGTTGGATAAAGAACTCCTGTTGAAAGGGGGAGGAAGTGGAAACAGTAAGTCTACTGTTTAAAGATAACCCTGTAAAACTTTTTTCTCAAGAGAAAATTCCCCGAGAATAAATGCCATTCATGAAGACTATAGTTTCAGTATGGGAACATTGTTTGTGAATACACTCGTATATAACAATATTATACATCCATAAGATGTTCATATTCAACAACCCATGTAAAATGCACAGAACGATCCTAGGCCAGCTACAACGGGTGGTGTCAGCTCCAGCAAAACTCCCTCTGGTCATGACACTGATTTTAGGCATACTCTATTAGCATGCAGGCAGACAGATACTGTCAACAGTTTCTTTTAGCTAAAAAAAAATATACTATGGAGTATTCAAATTGTGAAGTTGCCAGACTATGCATTAACGTCATCAAGAATCAATACACTGAAGGAAGGGGAATGTTGGTTTCAACCGTGACTGCTATTTGAAAAAGTAGCCATAGTCCTGCTAAACAAGCATCTGACTGGTTTCATTGAAAACTGTACTTACACCAACAAGTGTATAAAGGTCTGAGGGGTGAAATTCAGAGCTGATTGAAATCAACGGCTAAACTGCATTTGATGCTAACAGAGCAAGAATTCTGCTTGATCTTTTCTTCTCCATTCTGCGAAAGCCTGCATGAACTCCTCCTCTGCTGCAGCCCCATTGGATTCACCAGGACGCTCTAAAGCATCCCATTCTTCCCACAGTATTTTATATAACAAGACATAACTTGGCAGTCTTCAGTTATCAGGAAATGCTTTGAGGAAATGTCTGAGAAATAAAGAAGGACTACCTGCACATACTGAGTAGAGGTTTCAGCATGATTTTTATCTTAGAGATGATGTGTCTTAACCAGTTGAAAGACAGACAAGGGTGGCATGTTGCACAGCCCTCCCATTTTCTGCCTACCTGGCTGATTTGCAGCCATCCTGATGACTGCTACTTTCTTGGCTACTGAGACACCACGTGTGTTCCAGCAAAGGAGAAATCACATTTCAGAGCTCCTCTGTCTGCCACACAAATACATTTATGAGTCTGGTCTTAGGGATGGCTGTAGGAGAGCTTTGAAAATGCAGGGTAGGTAAAACCAAGCTAGACCAAGGCAACATCATAGGTCTTGAAGGTATCTGATCTCACTTAGACTGGTGAATACCAGAAATTAATCCACTGTGATCAAATACTTTTGCTTATTTTATATCACTTTAAAATAATCACATTAATGGAACTCCAGAAAACGAATTCATTTGTGCTATTTTAAATGCTTGTCATTTCAAAAAACCAGCAATGGTAGTTCAGAATTTAAAAATTAAGCTTGGTGTTTTTCTGATTAAAATACTATAACAGAATAATAAAATAGAAAATAGATAAGCAGAATGGTGTTCATGCCTTTGGGTTTTAAAACAACAAAATTGAAACAAAATCAAAAACAAAAAGTAAAACAAAACCACAATCTAATCCTACTCCAAGCACTTGCTAGTGAAAAGTGCAAAAATGAAAGACAAATATAAGAAAAATCTAATTTGTCTATTTAGAGAAACAAAATGCTTCATGACCAGCTAACAGGAAGAGCCAAGCTCACCACTGCAACAGAGAGGCATTTTAGGCTCCTGAGGAATGTCCTTCAGACAGAGGCCCATTCTGTTGAGCAGAAAAATAGTGTTGTTGAGAAGGCTGCCCTTTGAGAAGGCTCTGCTATGGGCACTTCCAAAGACCAGTTTTGGTTCTGGAAGGATTAGAAAGACTCGTTGTAAGCAGCATAATGGGTGAAAGTATACAAACGTAGCCTAGAGGAGGAAATGAGCTGTTTCCCTGGAAGATTTAGGAGGAAAAGCTTTCATTTTCGTAACTGAATGTTTGAAGAGGTGTGCAGGTTCTGGTTTACTTTTTTATATGAATACTTTGTGTAATATTTTCTTTCTTAATAGTAGCACTTCTCTGTATGTGGACTCCCTTTTTAATTTGAGAAACTCCGTAATGTTTTATTATGAGCCATATGAGGAAAGGCTGAGAGAACTGGGTTTGCTCACCCTTGAGAAAAGAAGGCTCAGGGGAGAGCTTATCACCATGTTCCAGTATTCAAAGGGTGGCTACAAAGAAGGTAAAGACTCCCTTTTTACAAGGAGTCACATGGAGAAGAGGAGGGGTAATGGGTACAAGTTACTCCTGGGGAGATTCTGATTGGACACAAGAGGAAAATTTTTCACAATGAGAAAAAAATTAGCCATTGGAATAATGTCCCCCGGGAAGTGGTCGATTCCCCAACA
>VUYV01000069.1:3968380-4037431 GCA_008711295.1 Anarhynchus alexandrinus
TTTATGCTGACGTGGTCTGATAGCTCTTCTCTTTTCTTAGTGTTCATTTCCATCAGATATTTATAAAGAATATAACATCTCCTTTCACTTCTTATTTTGCTGTGCTTAACAAACTGAACCGTTACTGATTCCCCTCCAGGAGAAAGCCATGTATACTGTTCTGATTTTATGCTGGTCACTATACATTGTCACTGTCTGCCAGGACATAACTATTCCACAGCATTTAAACGCAACTGGTTTCTCTTAGGATGGCTCCGTTATCTTGCTGTTATGATGATGACAAGAGGAAATGGACTCAAGTTGCACCAGGGGAGGTTTAGCTTGGATGTTAGAAAAAATGGCTTGACTGAAAGGGTTAGCCAGCACTGGAACAGGCTGCCCAGGGAAGCAGTTGAGTCACCATCCCTGGAGGTATTTAAAAGACATGTAGTCATCACACTGAGGGACATGGTTTAGTGGTGGACTTGGCAGCATTAGGTTTACGGTTGGACTCGATGATCTTAAGGGACTTTTCCAACCTAAATGATTCTATGACAAGGCCAGGCTCTTTGCATTTTAGATTACTGCTACAGATCCTATAGCAGAAGTGGCCTCATGAAGATCTCTTTCGAGTTTTTTTATTAAAACATGGCAAAGATTTAACAGACATAACTGATAAAAGATTAGCCAAGAAGCATTGATGGATCTTTCTCAATATTTCAAAGGTTGAACTTCACATTTTTTAAAAATTCAGAATGAATTGAGCTAGTTTCACCAAAAAGAAAAAAAAAAAATCCAAAAAAAACCCCGGTGATTCATTTCAGATTGAACAAAGCATTTTAATTAACCCAAAATTAAGCAAAACTTTTGTTACTTCTTTTCACAGGAAAATTAAACCTGTTATTTACATATTCTTTATTTCCCCCTACTCAACAGAACATTAAATGTATTAACATTAACATTAAACCTATTTTCTTTTTCTCTCTGACAAAACTATTCATACTCTGGTGTCTGACCCTCTCTGCAATGAAGCAGAAGACTTTTTGAGTGCAATTAGATAAGAACAGACATTATAAATCTTTTTTCTTCTTGCTGCTTTCAAGTACAAGTCCTTCTCTTCTTGTTATCCCTATAACAGTAGTTGCTCTTTTCCTAGGGTGGTTGTTTTTTTTTTTTTTTTAATACTCATAAAAGATTAAAAAAAAGACTGAAATGACCTTTGGTATGATGTAACAGGGCAACTGCAGTGTTTTCCTGAGACTTTCAAATGGGTGTGAAGGTCTGCTCATTTTCAGAATACTTTTTGATGGGCAAAACCTTGTGACAATGGAGATTACCTGTAAATCAGACGAGTTTTCTTCTTCTCTTTAATTTTGGTTGATGAATAAGAAATGGCTAAACCCCATCTCTTCATGTCCCTGTATCAGTGTGATGATCTCAATGTATGTGATTTACAACAAATTCTGATGATGAGACTTCAGTGTAGTGGTAAGTACATATGCTTGACACATGAATTACTCTGTGATTTCAGTGGGTGGTTGTCTGTTAGTACTAGATGTTCTGGGTTCAAAAATATTCCATGAACAATACTGGAAGTTATGCCAAGAAACTCTAGATGGGATCTCAGCTGGCATAAGATGTTATAACGTCATAGGCACCTGTGGACCTACGCTAGTATGTTTCCTCAAACACGATATTTTTTCTCTTTTCTGCAATTTTTGGCCAGGAAATGCCAGTTTTAATGCTTCCTGTCTTATAAAAAGTGACCATTAGTATTACTACAGCTTATAGGAGGTCTAGTTATGAGGTAGGACTACTTGGCATGTCTTAGGACTCAACAATGGTTCCAACTCAAAGTGTTCATGGGCCAAATATGGTGGAATTCAAAGAAAACCATGATAGTACTGGTCAAGGGCAAGGTTACCAAGGGATGTGGGGGCTAAAGAGGTGTGCAGTGAGGTCTGAGGCCCTGACCTACCACCACTACATTCCCTGCCCGAGGAAGGACTGGCAGCACAGATAGCTGATGCACCATCCATGTAACCTGTGTTCGGGTTTTGAAGCCTAAGGGAAAAGAGAGTTTTAAGGCATTACTGGAATGCACTAATGAGATGAAATTAAGACCTGTTAATGTTTTGTGTACATCTATGGTTATAATTCCACATGGAGTAGCTACTTTTATGAAACCTGTAAAATAGTTAACTGGAAGAACCAGCAAAATAATCCTCTAACATAACAACATTGCTTCCCTTTGAGTTGATGAAATATGTGACTTGTGTGTCAGCATGCCTTGTGATGTACTCAGCATGCCCAGTGTGCCAACACATGGAACTTTCAAAAAGCAGCCAAAACATTGTCTCTCTTTGTTCTTCTTCTGCATCCCTTTGTGCTAAGTCTCTGTGACTTTGTTTCATTGCAGAACAGGGAAATTAAATCTGTTTTTCTATGCTTGTTACTCACCTCTCAAATCAATTCCAGTCAGACATATTTTCCTTTCTTTCCTTTTTATTTATTGTTAATTGAGCTAAAAATATGTACAGATAATTGTGAAATAACTACAAGATGCTTTCAGTGACATGCTCAATAAAATAAAGGTGAAATCCAGCCCAGTGTTCTGCTTTGGGCTATAGACAACACAGAGTAAAACAAATAGCATACTGTCAAAACAAACTAGAAAAGCTTACCATTCTGTTAGTTTTATGGATGACGTGTTGCCCCAAAAATATGCACATTCCCCTCAGAAATGAGGGGTACCCCCAAGTCTGGGGTAGGCATTTTTTTTCTAAGTCCGTTTGGACCTTCTCTAGCCAAAATCAAAACGTTCTGATGCAGTTTCAGACTGGAGAGCCTATTGAAAACTCATTATCTTCAAATAGGATTACACTCAGTTAATATGAGAACATGCACATTACAATATCACATAAAATCAAAAGTTCCAATTTGCTCACTACATGTAAATCCAATTCAAAATATTTCCATAACATATATCCGCTGGATGTTACACTATTTGTATGTCACTCTAGAATGGATTAACTCCATGACAGGCTAGTCTCAGTTTTTCTGCATTTGGTGTTTTTAAACAGTTTATATTTGTTATCATATCAAAGACAGGCTTGCAGTTTTCAAAAGGAAGAAGAGAACACAGCGCCCAAGGCTCTTCCAGCATTACATTTCTTATTCCATTTTATCTTTCTTGGTTTTGACTAATGTCAGTAACAGCTACTGGTAATAAACTGCTTGTTACAGCTTGCTCTTGCCTTCAAGCACTGGCTTTGATACATTGTCAGCCAATTGGAAGCATTTCCTGATTACATTTCCAAATTGCTTGTTTATTGATCGAAAGTTAATAAAGCAAAAGACAACTTTACGGCTTAAATTAAATGAAAGGTTCCTTTGATGTTCAAATTATCCAATCAACCAACGTGCAATGAAATGTAAGCATTTGAAAGTTTTATCTGGAAAGCAAAATGTACTAGATAATGGTTTCTAGCACAGACGCTGTATCGAAGAGCTAATGAAAAATACCCATAACTTTAACATACGAAGATTGCATTTATTTTCTGTTGAAAAGTAAACGACGCTGAATTTTGCTATTTTTAAATAGCTGAAAACATGAAAGTGCAGATATTGTGTATCTTTTTGACAAACTCTAATTCCTACTACAGGTGGTTTTGGTTAGCTGCAGTAAACAAAGCAAGATGCATTATAATTTCCTCAGAGTCTGGCCTTTGCTTGTCAATCTATTTGCTTCTGGTGCTGTGTTAAAACTGCTGTGCTCCGTCTACTATTAACATCCCATCCAAGAGGATGCTGTGGCCTCCCTGGAATATTTAGCTGTGCAAGAGACGCTTGTCTCCAAAAGTGACCACAGGTCTTATCATTACGCTGGCTCTTCAGCAGCTTTTACTTACATAGTGATATTTATTTAAAGCATCTAGACTTAACATCATTGTGTTTTTCAGAGAGTTGGGCACTTCCAGTACTAACAATTTGTCAGGCAATGGTTTTCAGTACAGTTTAAACTGGGAAAATGGGAGTGGCCACAGTATGTGGTACGTACCTTGAGAACAAAATAACAGATGAGAGCAAATGTTAGTGAGTAAGCAAGAGCGACACCAGGAGAGGTACAGCCACATTGTAGCTCTGGCCTCATTAGGAGATTTAGATGTTTTATGCCAGAATGATCTTGAAATGGGCACTTTCTAAAAAAAAAGTACAATTATATGAAAAATGAACATGGGTAATACTTTCCGTGCATCATCCTACGATACTATAACAACATTCGGGTCTCTTAAGCTGAGAGCTATATTTGTATATCACATCACTGGACACAAACTTGTTGCGCTAAAGCAATGAATGTGATACTTGTCCTGTCAAATGATTAATAACCCTTTTCAGGTTTTTTTTTTTGTTGTTTAGAAGTTTATTTTTTCATTGCCATGGCACAAGCTTTGCAGCAGTAAATGCAAGTGTAAATGTACTGATGCATGAGGTCTCTACATGTCAGAATTAAAATCTCTCTGTTCCTTGAAATGAAAGGCCTAATTGAAATAGATTTGTAAAAGCTGGAACTCATTCTGCCAAAGACAGCATGTTGAATGTTTTTTTGTCCTTTTGACACAAACCCACATAACATCTCCGGAGACCTTACTGCTATATAAAGTTTACAAGCACAGCCAAAACTAAACAAAGAAATTTTTGATGTAGTGATGATCTGGTCATCAGGAAAGGGAAATATGGATTTTATTTTATTAGTGTGGCTATCGAAGACGTCACCTATGTTGTAGAAGACCAGCTTTATTTGGTCTGCAGTTCATTTTTTTTCTCTTTTCTGTTTCTGTGCAGATAGAGAGATATACATTCAGAACGGTCTGTGTAAAACAGAAATTGATTTATGTTAGAATCCACTGCTGTGAATGCCAAATATAGCGGCAGTGGTCCAGACTCAAGATTCACCAATTTTTTTATCTTTTGTGAAAGGTGATCGACATGAAATGCGAAGACAGCAGGCAAACCAGCATTGAACTGGCAGCAGAGAATTAGCATCACAACTGTTCATTACTTGCACAGAGCACTGGAGAAGACGGTGGTACCCACTAACTCCGGGCTGAGTGCGTGAGCGTGGGGTGCTCTCTCATTCTGCTCCTGCACTCTGCTTCCTCAGCCTCTGCTGACACCACCAATCTGTGAGCCGTCCTGAACCTCAGCCTTTATGGTTCCTTTTCCAACATCAGCAAACGTCAGGCTCAACGAGATACAGCCTGCAAAGTGATTGTATCTGGCAGTTCTCGTGAATATAGCATCTCCTGGACAGGCGAGGCGCTGCAGACATGCAGCAAATTCCTTCATATAGGGATCAATGTCTGCACCCGGAAAACTAAGCCGACAGGTACAACTCTAAAAATACAGGGATAAGTTTTTGCTTGTTTTCTCCACAACAGAAGAGAGGGGAAAAAGTATTAATGACAGTTCCAAATCAGGAGCTGGGTATTGTTTTTTGATTAATACTTTTTACTAATATAAAGGTATTTTATCTGCACTCTGTTCATGAGCCTTTATAGATCATGTTTTCCAGATTATTCTTCAAAGAAAAGAAGAAATAGAAAGCAGGAAACCTACCTTTTTGAGTGAAAATTTATACACACATGTAATCCTTTTCATGTCAAAAGCTCTATTGACTGATGTGAATGAGTCACTTTCAGCTAACTGAATCCTTAGCATTCATACTATTTTTTTTAAAAAAATAAATAACCCTGTGGATGTTTAGCTACCAAATATTTTTATTGTTAATAACTTCACAGTGGCAGCACTGTAATTAATGGATAAATATAGGTTTCTCTACTTGATACTGTAGGTATAATTTGCACAGTAAGTTCCCCTTGCAGCACATTTTGCGCTGTGCAGTCTACGTCTATCTGGTATAAGGAGATATCCAAAAACATGAATCCAGGTCCTTAATCACTTTCTAACTTCACTAATCTAATATAGCACTTTAGGGATGTTTATTTTTAATGACATAAAAGTGCAGGAAAATGTTCTATAATATTCACATATTTCCTTATTCTGGTCTTCTGAGTTTTACGAGACATGCATTTTTTAAGGATCTTTGCATTTGGTGTGTGCAACTTTATACTTACAGTTCTAAATCATTTTGAGAAGATACTATATTTTTAAGAATAAACTACTTAAATGATGCAACTTTTTTTTTTTTTTTTCAGGAGTCATCTCACCCTTAACCAATCTTCCAGCAAACAATTTCCCTCTGAACCACAGATCAACCATATATTAGATTTAATGGTGTAGTTAGATTTAATTCTAAAACACGCGCAATACCAGAGGCAATTTGAAACTCAGGCCATTAATTGGATGCCGATTTTGTTTAATTTTAGTGAGAGTAAACTGCTAAGTACTGACAGAAGGCAGAAACTACTATATGCAACATTAACCTTTCTCCTGCCACATAGGAGCTGTGCCTTGGGGTAGCCACTCTAAGGTATTGACTTAGAGTGTTGTCATTAGAAAGTTGTCCGGGCAAAGTCCAACGCACTCTGTGTGCACAAAGCCACAGGCTTGTCCTTCTGTTTGATCTGTAGTGGCTGGAAATCTTACATCGCTCAAAGAGTTAACCTGCTTAGACGCATTTGTGAATTTTAGCCACAAGGGACTTTTGTTGGCACCTAGGCAATTCTTTTAAAAAGCTGCTGTCTCCGAAAAAGGCTTCAGCAATGCTGACTTGCAAACTGTGCACCGCTGCAACCTGCATACTCCTCGCTCCTCCTCCTCCTCGCTGTGTAAAGAAGATTGTAAACAATATTTTTATTTTAAAGAAAGGACTTCATGACTGCTCCTGCATCACACAACCATTTAGCCACCACGCAGTACCGGGCAAACGTATTTCTCTTGTGTAATTCGTCATATAATCACCACACAACACTCAGTCCTTCAGAGGGCTGAAGGAGTCTGAGCTCTCTAATAAATTCACCCTTTGCACAGAGAAAATGTTTCACAATGAAATAATAAAATGGGGTTTCAGTTAGGAAAAAATGAGATAAACTAGTGTAGCAAATAAGTAAAGATTATACACGTAGGCAACCCACTGATCAAATATTTCTTAGGGCTATCGGGAATCTATCAAGGATACTGAGCCAGTTAGATAAAGAAATTACTGAAGAGTGATTTACTGAGTTGTTTAAGAGTCATGTTAGAAAGATTATTTTGCTCACAGCAATGTGCTAGCTCTGTTTTATTTAATGATTAGTTAAAAGCTGTGGTGGAATATTGCATGTATATGGGAGCTTCAGTCGTTTATTTAACTATTGGTTATGCTTACCTCTACACTGTCAACCTGAAAATATTAATCATGCTATCAAAAGCTTAGCTTTACAAATATTTTCTCTACCCAGGCAGCATTAAAGCAATACTGTACATTAAAGAAACCACCAGCATGTCTCAGGACATTTCCATTTTGGTGGTAGAATTCTGTCATTTGGACTTCTGACCAGCGATTTATGGCTCTGAAATGATTCTCATAGGAAAGGGCCTTTACTGTTGGTTACAGATAAGTCAAAACATGAACTACAATCAGTGGGTGCTTTTAATTTCTTGGCTCCTTTAATAAAATGAAAACATAGGTTTTGTATTCCAACAGTGTTTCATGCCTCTTGAGCAGTTTTGCAGGGTTAATCCCAGACAGCAAAGTGACACCCCCCATCTCCTGCCTTCCTGTGGCTCCCCCTGTAAGGCGAGTATGGACACAATGCTCATTTTGGGAAAACAGCTTGACTGAAGTGCTTTTGATTTTGAGATTTGGGGTAAGGATTGTCTCTACTTTTAGTCTCAGGAACGAAGAAAGGACAATTATGACATTGATTGATTTGTCTTTGACATATTCTGATAACCTCCATTGAACAGGCAGAAGGACAGAGTGCTATGGAGAAAAATCTCCAGCTGGCACCTCCCTGTTCTGACAGAGGACCCTTTCTGCACATCGCTCACCTCCTGAGCTCTGCAAATTCAGCTCTGCAAGGAATGGCTGGTCTCAAGAATCAGCATTTCCCTCCTGAGCCCTTTCTCGTCTGAAGCCAGCACCACCTTCCTGTGCAGAGGGGACCCTTTGGCCCTGGTTGGCGCCTATGATTTCAGAATTTCTGAACTGAATCAGCCTCCATCACTACTTGAACTTCATACTCCCCTTCACTTCTATGTTTCATCATGCAAAAGGACAAGTGGGAATTTTTATTTGTGTCGATTTTTTAATGGACAGCAGAGCTTATTTTTTTTCTCCTTCTGCTTCAAAACTTTAACATTTTCCCGAGTTTTTTTTTTTTTTAATTAATTCCACACTGGTTTCCTGAAATATGGGAATCTAAAAACATAAATGTTGGTTCTCAGTCTTCAGTCTTTTTATTTTCTTTCCCAGTATAAGTTGAGACCTGAACTTATTTGAGACCATGTTAAAAAACTTGTAACAAGACATACTTAAAAAGAAAAAATGAATTTGCCCATCTGCAAAGGTAACTTACAGCTAAGAAGTAAGTATTAGCATGTTTGATTCCCACAGAGTGCTCAAGTAAAAACATTCAGTTGCCAAAGACTCCTAATGATTTCTGGTAAATCATTAACAGGTAAGGTTAGCTAAATTCTCGATACATCTCATCTTAATCTTCATGATGAGAGTTTCCTCACCTGATTACAGGTGAGGAAGACATTAACCCCAATTCTGGAGCCATTTTTCTTCTAACTTGCTTTCTTTTGGCTCAGACTCTAAGCTATGATGAAGCACAGGGGCAACTTTCACACCCGCCTGCATTTGCAGTATTAGTTTGTTAACTTCATACAGGTGAACATGCTCATTACTGGCAAAATCATAGGAAGGGATCTCAGAAGCTAATTGACACCAGCATTGCAGCAAATCAACTTAAATAGCAAACATACATAGTAAGCTCTGGAATGAATGCACTCTAATAACAGACATTTCCAGGCTCTGGATTATGATGGATGTACCCAGCAGGGATAAATTACTTCTCTCCACAGCATGACTGTGCCTAGGAGACACATGCTCTGCCTTGTGTACTTTTATCTTTCACTATACTTCACAGAATCAGAGCAGCGCCAACATATAAATGTTCTTGTTTGCTTGCCCCACATAAAAGACAACATGCCACTGCCCTGTTCTTTGCAACGCAGGGCTATACCCGCTGAACTGGATGCTCATCTTCACAGGCAAGTGCACAAGCGCATTTCATTTTGCTGTTAGGTTCGCTCTGCTGTGTTTTAGTTATTCCCTTGGGGCTGGTATGTAACATAGGGGAGCTTGACAGTTAATGGATGGTGTACATTCCGGCTTCCCGAGCCTGATCCAGCAAACACATACGCACAGTGGCTGGGCCATTTAAAGGCTAGCAACGGGGAAGGGAAGTCTGAGAAGTGATGTCTTTCAGCTATTATCGTTACTACGTAGCCAGGAGTGCTTAAGTTGTGTTTTCTTGCCTCTGGCTGGAAGGGCGAGACTAAGTGAAGAAGGGAAAAATACTGCTAAAGACCAGTGAAAGTCCTGTACTTGCTGAGAACTTTTAAGGTGTGCAGTAGCCTCCCAAGAGGAATAACAAAGGTCCCTTTGATTGCAGCATGTAGGTTTAGAAAGTAGAGAATGTGACAAAATGTGCAAGAGTGAATCGTTCTCTGTTCCTAGGAAGACAATAACAACAAAACAGTGCAATAACAAACCTTCCCATCTTCTAGTTTTATGATGTTAGTTCCTACTGGTGTAGCTCTAGATTTAAGAATCTTGTTAGCAATCAGTTCTTACAGAGACAATGTACTTCCTCAGTATTAGCAGGCAGAATGGCAAATCAGCAGTAATATTCACCTTCCAGTTCTCAATACTACATTATTTTCATGACAACTTCCACTTTGAACAACCTTCTAATACAAACCCTCAGTGTCCCGGGTCATAGGACACCTAATTTCTGTCACAGGTAAAGAAGAAATTTTCCTGATTTTACAGCGATCATCAACTACAAAATTGCTTAACTTTTCCTTTAAAACACAGGGTAAAACCCGGCTTTGCTGAACAATCGAATAAAAACAGTTACAGTCATGAACAAGGTAATACAGAAGGCTAAAAGTATCAGTAATGGTGATAGGGTCTTCCTCCACCCAAGCAACAAATAATTCAAATAATCTTGTTTTTTTGCAACGGGGGCATAAAGAAGGAGTTGGCAGAGAATAACCTAGTATCAAATGATCACCAATTTATTCAGTTTAATTAACTGGAAGAGAAGTAGCTTGGGGGTGGGGTGGGGGGGCTGCATCCTTTCCCATTAGCACCACTGGGTGCGGCATGGCCACCGACTCACGTGCCGGCACAGCAGCTGCACCGCGACGCAGCCGCCACCCCCACCAGCACAGCTGCATCCGAGCTTGTAAGGATCTCAATTTCAAAAGGATAAACTTTGAAAAATTAAGGAAACTAGTTAATGAGGTCAACTGGATTAAAGAGCTTAGGGATTTTAATGTGGAGAAGGCGTGAAATTTCTTTAAATCAAAGGTGTGAAAACTGTCTGGAACTTGCATCTTAATCAAGGGGAAAATCTTGTAGGGAAGGGCTCCAGAGCTGACTGGATAAATAACCACTTCTGAAAGGGCAGGAGAAATAAGCAGATAGCCTAAAGGGATCAGGAGTATTCTGTGTCTGAGAGGCCAGGAAATAGAGAAGTAGAGATACGTGCCAAAAGGCAAGCTGAATTAGACCTTGTAAATTAAACCAAACAGTATAAAGTGGTTGGTGTTGGGTTTTTTTTCTGTCCCCAGCCATGTATAAATATAAAAGAGAACAGAGAAGCAGAAGCTCAACGACAGTGTAATGAATCGGGGGTAAAGGATAAAATGGTTCAGGTGTGGCATCAAATCTAAATCAAATGTCTTTTTTTCTGTAAGGATAGAAGCGCTGACTATGGGAGGTGAGGACAGTCAGAAAATTAGAATATCCAGACTGAAAGTAAGGCCAGAAGCCCAATGTGGATATGTCACATAGGCCTAAGCATCTTTATCCCCAAAACACTGAAATTAGTAAGTGCATGAAAGTGCGGGTACAGTGGCAGTGATCTGAGCACATCTGTCAAGTGGACTGAGGAAGTTCCTGACAGGAATCAGCAAATAGAACCCTTATATTTTAGATGATGGTGGGATGTAGGGCAGCTTAAACACTGGAGGCCCATTAGTCTCATTGCAGTATTACACGAGGCTATAGGGAAAGTCTTGAAAGAAAAATTAAGGAACAAGGGATAACGCATAAAACACAACATAGACTTTCCAAAGGGATGTCTTGCTGACTAACGTGATCTGCTTTTTTGATAAGATAACTGATTTCCTAGACAAGGGAAATACAGCAGGTCTAATCTCTCAGGAGTTCAGTAAAGAATTCGATTTCATGCCACTTGCAAAGTGGTTCAATGAATTTTAGTAAAATGCAGGTAACCAGGCTCCCCAAAATCAGAAAGAAAAAATGTCAGTAGGTCTGACACAAAAGCAACCCGCTCTCCCTTCCCCCCGAATCAGTTCATCCTATCGAAAAAAGCAAAAGTAAACTAAGCCCATCATACTTTAATTTTGTTTTGCACTGTAACACAGAGCTAACTGATATTGAGAGAAATGTGTGTTGCATTAACCAATTTCATGTTATATTTATTAATGCACTAGCTGGACAAAATATTGCTTGTTTTTCAGTAGAATTAATGGAACAAAATGAAATTACATCGTTAGAAAAATACGTACATTTTAAGTGCATCATATGGAAAATAGAAGAAAAATGGTTGCCTACCCCAGTGCCCAAATTAATCAAGCATAGTAATAGATTGCAGAAAATCTATGTTTTTGTTTAAATGTATTAACTAGAGAGGCCAATTGAGATTAGTATAGGCAAGCCATCCCTGGACACTGTCTCATTTACAACACTGCCTTGGAGAATAACGTGCTGGTGCATATTTCTGTGTTGTTGACTATGGTTCCACTCACTCTCCAGCTGGGAACATGTGCTCAATTTTTTATTGGTAATGGGTGTTTTCATGCTTCTACTTTCTCTGTTTACCTGAGTGTTTGCGTGAAGTCTATCTAATTTATGGCTGGAGGATTGATTGTGCTCAGAAGAGTTCTAAACACTTTTGGTAAATCAGTCGTGTTCCTTGGTTTTAAAAAAAAGAGAAATAAAAAGAAAACAGAAAAAAGCCTCTATGTGTGTAATCTCACTTCTCACAAAGAGTCTTTTCCCTCCCTTTCCTGTATTACTTAATAGTTTTTGGTATATCTGCGTTTTTAAAAGCCTGGATTTGGGGAAATAGCCAGTGGTATTGTGAAATTTATCTACCTCAGCAACAATTCCTGAAAACAGATCCCTAAAGAGTTTTTCTCCTGCTATAGTCTCCCACATATGGGACAGCAAATGTGATGGGAAATCCTGAATATTTTTAAAGTACTTAAAGCTTGCTAAAATGCTTTGTAATTCACTTGCTTGCTGGAGATGCTCCGATGCAGATTATGTTTCAACGGATAGTGATTTGCGAATAAATACTTGGCAAACAGTTGGGAGGCAGAGATGTGAAACAATCATAGCCTTGGCTATTGCGTTAGCCACATTTTAATGATTTTTTTTTTTCTTTCAGAGGGAAGCTCAGCAAAATTATAATTTCTTTAATAAATAATTAACAGTGTATTATTTCAATAAATAAATTAGTGTTTATATAGTAAAGAATACAAATGTTTTGTGCATACATTCTGACCTACTTCTCCAGTCCTTCTTGGCTGTTTCCCAAAGAATTATTTTTAAAAATTAATGATGAACATCAAAATATTTCTGTTTATAACATCGTATCAATGGTAGTTAAATCTATAAAATAATTCAATCGTTTATCCTTCTTATCTTGGGAATGTTTAATCAAGCTTGATATTTGCTTTAAATTAGCACTGTCAAATGTACATTTGTATAAAATCTCCCAAATCATGAAAGATTTATAATTTGAAATGTATTTGGATTATTCTCTAGTTAATCAGCTAGATAAAAATTAGTGGTACTGTAACTAGAACAATTAATTGGATTTAAAAATTAAAAAATAACTGACACATGCTACTTCATGTACTACTTCTCTTTGGAAACACAAATAATACCTTAACTACATCAAAGGAGTTTTGTGAACTGTTCACTAAATCCTAAACCCCTTATTTTTTTTAACAGGCAAAAGTTGCATTTTTTCTAAGGGAGTTTTTAACCAGAAAGGGACAAATATATTCTTCAGGTAAGGATTCTATAAAAATATGTATGTGTTACATCTCAGTAAAACACATATGCATCAAACCACAGATGAAACTTTAAGTATAGAGAATTTCATACTGAATTTAAGTCTAGGAGTGGGTATTCCATTATTTGACGTTGTCTTAGAGGTTTCCAGGAGGTGAGGGCTATCTACAGAATCTACTAACTTTGCTCTGTACATTATTTTAGTTAAAAACCCTTATGTGCTTAACATCGTTAATGATCAAAATCAGCCTGTAAGTAAAGCACTAGTGGGCAGACTTTGCTGTACATCCCTGAGAAATGACTTCCCTGATGACTTGCAGAGAGTGCCTGGTGACCAGTACACCCCATTTCGGTGAGAGCTGGGCTGGACTTGTCGGGTAGTGGCAGCATGGAAAGCTTCAAAGCCAGTACTGCCCATTTCTGGGCTATCCAGAAGAGTTAGCCACAGAGGAGGGAGTTTGGTGTCTGGCAGATAGAGTCAAGGGGAAAAAGGAGGTTTAGAAGGGAGACACGTGGCTGTTCTTGCTTGGGAGAGACTAAAGAAGCTGGAAGGTACTGGCGTGGGGGAGGAGACGCTTAAAAATATCCTCTGCTCTTTATACAGCAGGAAGGCCAGAAATTATAGATTCTGGGGGTTTTGCGAAAGATAATGAAGAAAAATACTAAGACAGGAGAAAGTAAATAGGATGGTGGTACATTTGTAGCCTGATACTTGTCCCAGATCCCCGTGTCTCTCATGCCAGCCTGTATCTCACAGGACAATGAATATACTTCTGTCTATCTCACAATGCATTTGTTTAAAGGAACCATCAGGGGAGCTGCCATTGGGGTGAGTGGGACTTCAACCTTGGTCAGAGTTTCAGAAGACCATTTTGATAGAAATGATCATTTATGTGCCACATGACTTGTGTTCTCCAGAACTGTTGCTATTTCTTGCTGTTATGAGCAAGTATCAATTTATTATCCTTGTACTCCACTGACCCCCGCCCCAAACTCTTTCCTTGTAGTCCCAAATGTTAAACTGATAAAATGTAGGTCTCCTCATTCACAGCAGGATGTGCCTTACTCATTCTAGCAGGCTAGCTATGCTTTGTGCTTTTAAATTATTTAGACCTGCCAGATAAGTCAGAATCTGTTTCTTCTGAGCCTTGTCTTGTACACTATTTTTTTCATCTCACAATACTGCCATTAGTCATCACAGGCAAGCCTACAGGCTAATACAGCCCTTCATTCACCTTCTGGCACTGTAAATGCTGCCTTGGGCCTTCTAGAGCATTGGAAATTCTTCAGAGGCCCCTTCCAGTCCTCCAAGGCAGTTCAGAAAATTCTCTGGAGATTTGGGAAATAAACAAGAAAATACCGTATACGATAGATGGAGTTTCTTTTGATCACTATATATACTGGGCAAGCTTTCTGCTGTCGGGTCAAAGTCTCATGATGTGAAAATGACTATAGATTTTCATTTGTGAAAGTACATTAAATATTCACAATGCCAACTAAAACGGATTTTTCCAAACCCCAAATTAAAATAAACACCTGTAATAATAATGGCCTTACACTATTGAAATGACAGAAATATGGATCTGGCTCTCCTGAAGGAGCAAGGAGAAGGCCGAGTTGTTGTAAGGGATGTCATCTTACAGCCACAGAACATTTAAGCAGGCCAAGAACTCCACCAGGGTCCTTTTGCACTGCTCTGGTAGTGAACGAGAACTATGAACCTGTCCTAAGTAGGCAAGGGAGTATTTTTGGATTGGGCAGTATGGTCAGGCAATGGGAGGGACATTACTGTGCCACTCTCCTCTGGCTGGTGAAATGGCTCCTTAGTGGACCCATTAAGCCTTGAATATGGAGTTTGCAATTCAGATTATCTTCCTCCTCCTTGACTAGTGGAATTATATTTTGTGTATTTACAGCTAATGCCAATGCCTTTTTCCTGGCTCTGTGATCTCATGAATTATCAATAGCTTCTGGACAGATGAAAGATGCCCTGCTAGGTGCCATGTCCACACCTGCAGTCTAGCACATATACCTCTGCCTTCCTCGTGGTCCAAGTGCAGCCCCTAGCTCAGCCTTCAGAGTCAAATGGCTTGGAGAAGTCTATCAAATTCTGTTATGAATTGCAGCGAGGGCTGAAGTTGTCTCTAAGCAACCTAAAACCCTGGAAAACCCCAGTGGACACAAAGTACTTTCTATTTACTTTCTGGTTCTCTACCCAAAAAACCTGATTGGGTGTAAGGGCTGCAACTACAAAATGGAAAGCTGCAGTCTGGCCACCCTGAAGTATGAATGTCTGGCCTTGAAGGTATTGTGTTGTTGGGATGTGATGGTGCCTGCTGAAGTCACACAATTCCAAGGAGCAAGGGAAGGCAGAATTGAGGACACAGTGTTTCTCCTGAGCAATCTGGTCTGCTCACAAGAGGAAATCATGCACGCAGCAGGAAAATGCCTTGAAAACATTTTTCAGATACCTCTAGAAGGTGCTTTATTAGTTTTGTGGAAAACTAGTTTATACTTGGATCTGCATGAGGTTTCAAAAACGATCAAATAGGAAAAACCTAGCGCTGTCATGCTAGCTGAGGGCTGCCACGTCCTCAGATGTGCTTCTCCTCTCCTTAATTTTCTTGAGTGTGAAGGATTACCACCTGCAGACAGGCTGCCCTCCAACCCCTTCAGCTTCAGAGGGCCCTGCAAGCCTCCCTGCCCTTCCCCGAGGGCAGCCACGTGCTGCGTGCAGGGACCTTGCTGGGTGTCCCAGGCTGGCTGACATTGTAGGTCTCACCGGGGTTGGAAGGCACAGTGTAAATGAGGAGAGCTCTGGTCCTCTTATATTTCAGGCAATATACAAATATCCATGCGTATCTTCTACTGCTGGGAAAGAAAAATCTCACACTGTCCTGTTGGTAGAATACTGTCTGGGGTCTGCTGATCTGGCAAGCTGTATTTTTCATGGCAATGAGTTCTCATTCATGTTATCCATTTAAGAGTAAAGAACGCTGGTGGTTGGTTTGACTTTTTTTTCCTTCATTTTCCTTGTTTTGACTGCCTAAAAATTCAATAATTTTTTTTCAAAGGAAAGATAGAGGTTCATGTTTCTGAGATCAACGGCAAGATGCAACGGTTCAGTTTTCTTCCTGGTGCGTATTTGCTCTGTGGTGTGGCAACCGCTGCACCACAGCTGCTGCTCTGTACTGTTGCTCCCCAGACTTTCCTTATTCCCGGCCATCTCTTACTAAAACATCTCATCTCAGTCGGCCTCAAAAATGAGAACATTCCCACTACTTTTTTTTCATGTAACTGCATGAGAGAGGGCTGTACATCAGCAGCAAGAGGCTGCAGTACCAGTGCTCAGGA
The DNA here is from genome assembly GCA_008711295.1 of Anarhynchus alexandrinus. NCBI lineage: Eukaryota > Metazoa > Chordata > Aves > Charadriiformes > Charadriidae > Anarhynchus > Anarhynchus alexandrinus. The sequence goes on from VUYV01000069.1 coordinate 3,985,005, forward strand.
AATACTGCAAAGCAGAAATATTTACCGATGTCACAGACACTGGTCCTCTGTCCTCATCACAGTAGCTTGAGCTGAAGACGAGGACATGGCACACCTTCTCCCTCTTCCCGGTGGTATTAAGGTCAGAAAGCAAAGTATGAGCTTGGGAATTAAGCTTTGGAAAGAGGGGCTGAGAGGTGGCTTTCCATCTCATGTCCCCATCCTCTATGCTTGACTAGCTGAGCACCCAAATCTGCTGTCCTCCAGCTGCAGGAAGGACTCTGCAGACCAAGGGGTTTCTACCACTGTGTTACGCTTCAGCCTGCAGTGCAAAGTTCTCAGCTTTCAGCGAGAAGTTATTAATGCTGTGACATTTGTGCTGCAGCCATTGATCAGCTATGGTGTGATTTTTCTCAGTGATTTCCTGGTCAAACAACCCCTAGATAATTTAAGAAAACATGACATAGTTGTGCTTCTTTCTGCTGCTTATGTGACATGATTGTTATATTGTCAAGGATAAAATCAACACCAAAACACACCCATGGTTCTTCACAAGTTTTGGAAAGAAATGCATTTTTGGTCTGTGATTATTTTTTTTTTATTTGTTTATTTCACTAATATGTCTGTAAAAGCAGGTTTTATTCCCTGGATGCTGTATGTGTTCTCTCTCTAACAGACCAGCAGTCCTGTGTTACATCTGTGGGTTTGGATCTCGATTCATATTTTAAGTCTCACTAAAATTCAGGGCCTCTGGGCAAACTGGGGTTTGTTTTTTTTCTGATGGCCATGCCTGTTTCCCTGTTTAGAGAAAGAACAGCTCAAAATCTACATACAACTAGTTTTCCCAGCGCACGGGTTTGCTTTGTTTCCAGTCTCTGTGATAGTGGTATTCTGACACTGGATTCTGCTTCTCTTGTAATTGATAGCCCGGACAACATCAGTCATCCATCAGTCGTCTTTATCTATTCTTTATTTTGTTCTTGTTTGACTGGACCTCTTTGCAGTTGAAGGAGAAAGAAGGGGAGCTTTCAAACACCAGCCAGTCTTTACCTTTATTAACCACCTTCACATTTCATCTGGCACTTTTGGTTTTCACCATGGGAAGAAGTATGATGCATATACTGTCATATATGAAAAAAAAAAAAGGATAAAAAAGTGTGTTGCAGTGGTAACCTGCAGTCTCAAAACACTGAAAATATTTTGGGGAGTTGTGTCCGAGGGAGTGGACGTTTACCTGGGCTGTTTGTAGCAGTGGGCAGAGCTGCGTGGTGGCTGGGAACGGACCGGACAGCCTGCAGAAGCTGCTGGTATTCACACAGGCTGGAAGAGCAAGTGGGATGAGGAACACCAGCCAAAAAGCTGCAGGGTAGATATCCCTGACACAATTGCACAGCAAACTCATAAATCAAACTTATCTCAGAGATCACGCAAAGCGTGCTTAGTTCACAGTTTTCAAGATAAATTATTTCAGCTGCTAAATTTGTTTTTTGTTATTTCAAATTAATTTAAGCAAAGGATTTCATCTGAGGAGCATGCACTGTCAAATGAAAGCAAAACTTTACCTAGGTGGTTCCAGAGGAGATTGAATGTTTTCCATTTCATAAAAGTACAGTGCTAAAAATGTTTATTTCTTAATACTCTGTTGCCCATAAAGTAACGAACACAACTATGGTATTTCAAAGTTTATTGCTCTGGGTGGGCTCGGATAAAAGGCCATATGTTTCTAGCAGGGTCTCTCCAGACCAATAAACGTAATGTTGTTTTGCTCCTTCAGAGCAGTGAGATTCAACTGTATAACTATTTCAGTTTACTACAGAAGCTTTTACTGTAGAAACACACCTTTATCCATGGGAGTACTCGCTTTGTTTCCGTAATGCTAATAATGTCTTCCTTCTTTCTCGCAGTGTTTAAAGATGATTATTACAGCTGGCTGGCACTGCCTCTGAATGCCAAAGCCGCCTCAGCCTTCTTAAAAATTCTGCATTGGGTATTATTCATTTAGTTTTTAATTATTAGCATTTATATCTGGTTTTATATCTTTTGCATATCACTCAGCTGTTCAAAGGGAGTATTCCCACGCTGCCGGTCTGAAGAGCTTCTGTTTGAAGGCACCGGCAGCCCATGGAATCCTCCCATACGCTGGCTGTGGCCAATCCAAAGAGCTGATGACTGGGTTCTGCCAGTGCACATTAAACTGATACCATTTTGGAGTCACTTTATCTGTGATCGTAAAATAACGAGCTCAAAAAGATAATTTCAGTGTCTTTCTAACGCATTATGCTTGCTTTGGTCTCTCTGCTATTTCTTTTTACTCATATATGCCTTATTTTCTGTTACATATTTACCCTTTATGGCCTGATAATCTGTTTTCCAAACAAGTTGAAGGCAATCTATTTTCCAAATAGAGGGCTGTTGTGATTGCTATGGCTGGGAACCTCCTGCAGAGGTTGCTAGAGAGATAAAGTGCAATTCCCAGCATTAGCTGGATAACATAAAAACTGTTAGATGACATCTAGAACATTTTTCAGATAAATTACTCAGCATTTCCACTACCCCCTCCTCCAGTTTCTTTGTACTTGGAGAAGTAATTTCATCCATAGCTTAAATGAGATGTAAACAAAACGCTTGTGACTTTCTCCCTCGGTTTCAGGGTCAAAATTAAATTCAATTTTTTTAAATTGGCCTTTTGATATACACCTGTGCATTTTTAAATCTCCAAAGGTAATCTCTCTGCCAACTCTTGATTTCCACTGTTCTAGCTTCTGCTAGCTTCTTTTGTTCTCATTTTCATCTTGTTTTCTAAAAACTCTGTCTACATTGTACCCATTCAAGCTACATGTATGGGAGATCCAGGAGCTCTAAACCCTACTGAACTATTTCAGTGCGTACCTGTAAATGACTACCATCTTCATCAAAATACTGTACCAGACAGATCCTGGTAATTCCTCTACTGCAGGAACAGTTGCAGAGTTAATAGATAAATTAACATCAAAAAATCATAAAAACATAAAAAACATCAGAAAAATCAACATTTAAGTTGTGCGGAAGGGGGAGAGAACTTTTTCTAAAAATTAAGGATGTCTGTAAAACTGAAGTCTGCACTGTATTACAAACCAAACAATCCAATCTTCAGTTAGGTTTCTCTGCCCTGTGTATTTATTTCTTTTTTCTATTGGAGATCGTATCTTGACTTACATTTTTGCTATGATTAGGTCTTTCTGCTATTTTCTTCAATATGGATTACTTCGTATCTAGCCTTGGCTTACACTGCAGCCTTAATATAATTAAGTAAAAAAATGTGAACCAACACAATTTCTTTTGAAATCAGTCTGTCCTAGTTCTACCGTTCACGCAACTTCTTAGTTCCTTCCATTTGGTTTCCAGTTTCCTCTAACCCTTGAATCCTCTAGCCCTTTGGTATCTTTATATCACATGATCATCTGTTGACTAGAAAACTCTTTGCATATGCGAGATATTTTGTTCTAGGTATGCTGTTTGACTTGAACAGTTGAATAGCTTCTCTGATGTTTAACACAAGGTAAGTCTCTGCATGGGTGTTAGTTCAGAGGAGTTAATGAACCACAAATGTGCACATCTGTATACCAAATACTCATGTGAACGGAATTTGTTCTACCTTACCCCACTGATTCTGTCCACACGCTTTCCATCATTCTTCACAATAACATATAACCAAAACTTAAGTTTATGTGATTTTTTAAAAATGCTTTTGTCTTGTCTGGTAGAAAATTTTTGACCAGCTACAATTAGTGATGGAACTTGCGGAATAGCATACTGCCTGTGTTTTTCTTCTTGCTTTCTTATAGCTTTGTACTCTGCGATTTCAGAAATTTTTTGTGGGTGTCACTGCCTGCTGCAGTTGCTGTGCCTGCGTAATGAACTGCAAAAGCCCCGCTGTGTGGGTGCAGCACAGGTCAGCAGAATTAGATTTTCTGTTGATGAAGTTTCGTCAGTTTCCTGAATGTAAGCTCAACTCACTTCAAATCGCAAGGCTCTGTCAGCTCTGGGGTTTCATTCTTAGGACCGTGTTCTGCAAACACACCTGTATCAGTAGTATTTCATGTAGCCTTGCCCTTTTTATTTGTTGTCATTTAAGAGGATCTATTTATAAAAACTAAACCTGGCTACAGTAAACATCAGCCATGGCCAATCCTCAGTGCATTCCTTTGTACTCACAAAAGAAACATCATTAGAAATGCTTGTAAGATCAAAACTTAAAGTCTGCATTATGTTGCAGATATCTCAGGTGGTTTCATGTTGCTCAGAAAGCTCACAGGGGTGTTGTGTGGACATGATCCACTTGTTGGATTGCAATGAAAGATGCCGAAGTATTTGGCATCAACAAAATGGTGTAGAATCCCATTCGTTCCTTCTTGATCTACCAAGTGCTATTTTTGTCTTCACAATAGGTAGCTCTTCTGGGTTTTTGTACGTCATGGAGATAATTTTTCAAAAGAAAGATCCTAGTCAGTTAATTTCATTACTTCCATTATTACTTTTATCACCCTATGAGGTTTCAATATCAATTTGAAATGTTTTGTAACTTTGAGACAAGGGACACCATGTAGCATCTTTCAAAGGAGACTAATAAAGAATTTAAGTGTAAATAGTAATTTTGTAAAAATGACTTGAAATGTTGTTTTAATAGTTTTGGATGCATGCTGTTGTTTTTACCTGGCTACTTTCAGTGGCTGCAATGCTAAAATAGGAATAAATGTTAAAGCCTTTTTTACAAGTCCTTGAAATTTTTGGCAGTTGCGCCAAATATGATTATGTAGCAAAAAAAATGCACATGAATTCTACCATATGTTATCTCTGGTACATATAGACGTCTAGCTATAGCAGAAAAGAAAGTGTACTTCAAGTCTGTACAGCAATGGTTTCTTAAATGAGAGAAACAATACCTACAGAAACATATGGTTCTTCTGAACTTCCATTCTGATATGTCTAATTCCATTGTGGACATTGATAGAGAGGAAGATAGGGAAAGACAAATTTACGTACCACCCAGGATAGGATATGAAGAATACTGGTATCTTGGAGTTTAAGAGAGTATTTGAGTTCAGGATACTCTAACATGAAAAAGTAAGAGATGTGGTACAAAGCTGATAGAAAGGTGAAAGACAGCAACATGTAGAAAAAAGAAAATTTATCTCTAAGAGGAACTGGTTCAGAAACGCCATTTACTGTGCCTAGTTAACTTACTAGTGCTTTGAAAATCTGAAACATGTGTGATGCACACCATCAAATAGGGGATTTCTTAAATTACAGTTGTATGCTAATTACTCACTTTAGGCAGTGGTTTGTCTGAAGCAGTAAATGATCCTAGACTTTTTGTCTTAGCAAGAAAAAAAATCTTACCACTAAAATGTTGGGGACTGTTAGTCACCAGTGCAGGAATTGCCACTTTTCTAAACCTTGAATAGAAATGAATTCAATAAAAAGAGACATAATGACAGATTTATAAAAGCAACGTTCCTTTACATAATGGATTTTCTATTCTAATGTTTCTTTACTGTAATCCTTTAAAATTATGCAAAAAAAATTTATTATTTAAGTGATAGTAAAGAATTCATTAAAAGATTAATAGTTCTGGTTTACCAATTCGCTTACCGGGTCACTTAATTATTTAGTTCATTAATTCTGCAAATGTCAGACTTACCATGAACTCTAGTGATTTGCATAAGTAAGGTTATAGTTCTACGAGCAATTGTTGTCTAACAACTTCAAACAAGAATTTGGCATTATTTTTACATTTCAGATGAAAGAAAGTGTTTGTGTCTAAACACACACAAACGTATATAAAGATGGGAAAACCAATCTAGCTAACTGATCTATCAGCATTAAGAATGGCTCGGGGGGGGGGGGAANGATTTTTCTTTCCAAAACAGCAAGATAGCCTCCAAATTAGACTGTATGAGTGGGACTTCTTTTAGGAACCATTTAAAAAAAAAAAAAAATTGGCCTTTGAAGGAAATATGAAGTCTTCTAAAGCTTTATTTATTTATTTAAAAGTATTACTCATTGGAATAGTGACATGATGGTTCATTGCAATTATGAAAAGGATCCCAGTACTGAGGTGACACTTCAGATAAAACAAACACGCTATGCTAATGTGATCCCAACATGTATAGATTTGTACGTATACACACACATATATATGTGCTTAAACATGCCTAGATGTACAGCAGAAATAGTTGTAAGAACATTGGAATTAGTCTAAATAGCCATTAGCTGTTATTTAATCTAGCCATCAGGGCAAGACACTGTACAGTATGGCACGATGAACCTTCCTTTTGCACAGGTGAAGTTTTCCATTCACTTGGCAAGCCTGAGTGGAGAACATCAATAGCTGGTCATTATGCACCATGTAAAATAATTTGATGCCCTATGATGCATACAGGCTAAGTAAGGCCATCTTAAATAATTTTTATTGTGGAATGATTTCTTCCATTACAGATTCTATGCACTGTAAAATAGCACGGGGCTGTAACAGTCACAAGCCAGCGTGTACCCATGTATCTTGCTGCAGAAAACGGTCCGATGTGAAAATGAATCCTTTCTGGGAGGCTAAACTCACGGCCCTCTGTATTAGTGGCATTTGCTCTGGCATGTGAATCAGCCTCGCTCTTAGTGGGTGCATGTCAAGCCAGTAGAGGTTTCTAGGCAGCAATACATAATCCGTTCAGACCCACTCCCACAGCCCCCATGAGTGGATCCATTAAGTACAATTAGTCTTGTAATTAAGGGCCACAGTATTAAGCCCTTCGAGCATTATTTTTTTTCACAGAATCAATCTTGTGACAGCTTCCCTGACATACAATCTCAGACCTTGATAAACAAAGTGCAGGGATTACAGGTAAGATGATGTGAAAACCAGTAAAGCACGAGGTGCTCTTACACCAATCAGACTCATTCAGATCTGTGGAGAAAATAGGTATAAATAGGAGAAGAATAAGTCGGTGTTATGTATAGACAACAGAGGTATAAAGGTGTAAAAATGTGAGCTTTAGAGACAAGAATCTGCGTATTTTCACCTAAGACATTTGCATGTGTTGGGTATTTCCTGCCGGAATAAATTGCATCTTTTGCAATGTCAGTAATTTTGGGAGCAGTAGTGTGAGTTTTTGTATGGTCTTGGGAAACACTCCATATTTGCAGTACAAAGAAATGTAGAGTGGAAGTTTTGTGGATTAATCAGCTACTATGTGATTGCCTGTGTGTCTTTACAGACAGAGAGATAGGGAGTGGGCTGATCTCAGTGACTTCGGGACTTAAATGGGCCACAAAACTCCTATGTTCTTTAAAAAGTTTTATTATATTAAAGTGGAATCTTTAAAGGGAAATAGCTAAACAGAAAAAAATCAGTGTAAAGTCATCTAATATGAATCACCCCAGAGCTAGCTCTGAATAGGACCCAGAGTTTATAGACATTCAACAATGTTTGCGGACAAACCAAAGTGATCCTCAAAAAATGGCACATGTCCTATAATCTGATCCTGTTTTACTTACAGCTAAAAGGTCAGGGTTTTGTCTGTTTGGTGGTGCACAATAGTTACTCAAATATTTTTACTAGCTCTGAAACCTTTTGGGGAGAAGAACACAAACCCAAGCATACTGAAAAGCATTTAAAAGTGTTCAAACATGGTTACGTATAAGATACTGTAGCCAAAATAATTTAAAATTTTCTGCCATATTTCATAGTTTAATCAATGCTTTTATTGCTTAATTGAGCACTTGCTTTCAAAAAAAAAAAGAAAACCAAACCCTAACCGACCAACAAAAACATTACTGTAATCAAGACAAACCTTTGTGACATTACGTTAAATCCTAGAAATCTGAGGGTTGGATCCAACCTTAAGTCACAGTATAAAAAAAAAATAATCTGAAGATCCTCTAAAAATTGACCACAACAGTAGATTTTAAAAATCACCACAAAATCTGGTACAGTATGACAGCACTAGTGGTCTTGCTTGAGCTTCTGGTGCTTTACTTCTTTCTGTGTATTGTATCGGTGGTAGCAAGGAGATTCTTTATGTAATCATATGAACAGTAACACAGCTGGTGAATAGGGCTGAGTCTGTTAACATTTGATTTAAAATTAAACCAGCTGCCTTTACTCAGTTCCTCAATCATCAGTGAAAAGGCAGGTAGAAAGATGGGCTGACAGCAACCTCCCCCATTTAGGTGAGAGGAACCAAGGCAGGTGGGATTGTTGCCTTACCCTACAAAAAATACTGGCTGATAATCCCCAGGTGAGTTTACTGATGAGTCGTGTCTCAGTTAAAGTTTATGATTTGTCATTTTCCTGCACGCTTTGAACATTGACATGAGTTCTGCCAACAGAATGGCAGAATACAATGCCAAATCCTCTGCAGCTCAAACTAGTTGCTGTGATGTCCTGTTGCTAATAACCATTAATTTTCTGACTCTACAGGGCTCACACATGCAGAAATCCTCTAAATTTTCCTTACCCCTAGGGCACGTAAGAACAGCAGCATTTTACTTAAACCTGTAACTGTTTGTGGCATATTGGCTTTAAGCACGGCAAGGACTGAGGTGATACTGCACAGTCAAGAACAGAAATAGTCCAGATACAGAATTTGCCAGGCGGCCTTCTAGTTGCTTGCAGATGCAGCTGGTTTGGGTTGGAGGCTGCAGCTGCAAATGAAGTGTGGCTGGATGCGGCTTCTAAATGTGGTGCCAGAAGCCCAGCTGATGTGTACTGGCACAGCTCCGCTCAAGTAGTTATGGTAGTTTATGCCAGTTAGGCTCTTGCTCAAGAGCTTTTCTGATGTGCTAACTCGGTGTTGTCGGCGTTTGTCTTTATTGCTCTTCTGATCTAGAGAAGACAATCCTGATTTCTTAAAAATGCTACATTGGCCTTCCCAATGCAGGGCTTGTTTGTACGTGGGACATTATCAAAGTAAAAAAAAGCTGACAAAACAAAAATTCTACTTCAGTGTGGGAGAAATCCCACACAGTCACTTTATGTTGAATTACCCAGCTGTGTTGCAAAAAAACAGTAGTGTCTGGAGTAATTGAAGTGTCATTTGTAGGGTGTATTTGGAAATATGGTGTATTTTGAAGGTGATGGACATCAACGTTTCACCAGCTTTGTATTACTGAAAAATGTGAGGATTTACTAATGACTGTTAATAGCTGATGAGTATATATTCTTCACTACCTACTGGTCAGCAGATTATTTTGGAAATGTGCTTCCATCTATTTCAGGAATATAGATCAGGTCAAAACTCTGTCTCCTCTGTTACTCAGTATTAGGTGCTTCTGATGAACAACCGCTCAGGCTTCCCAATTCTAAGAGTGCTTTGTAATGTGAAGATTTAATAATGTTTGTGTATTATGCAGTGTACAAACTTCAATGTTATAGATTAAAATTTGATACCATTTGCAATTTTATAAATGTCTGTATGCTAACTGTTTACTTTTTGTTCTACATCGTGTAAAACATGTATCTTCCTGACATGTATTTCAGGTTGTTGGTATAAAAGGATTTTAAAATATTTTTTACTATGAAAACTGAAACTGGAAGCAAAAATATTTTTTCTGAAGAACTGGAAATAGCTAACATTTTCTATTCTATTTGGAATGATAGAGATTCAGCACTACAAAATAATCGTAGGATTAGTATTCAGCCTGTGACTATTCAGACTATTGCTGAGACAAAATGACAAAAACAAATGTGAAAGTTCTATGAAAAAACATCCAAGGCTGTGAAAGTCTAAGTACAGGGGACATATTCTTTAGTATCTGTTCCCCATCTTTCTATGGTTTAATCAAATACCATGTTAATAACTCTGATACTGTAAGACCTTTTACTAGCTTGCTCTGATGTTTTTCTGTCAAGGGCTAACTAATAGTTTTAGCTCTCCAAAGAACAACATAACAAAGATAAGGCAAATGCCAGGAAATGTATTCATTAAATAGTCAAGAGAATGCCAAGGACAAGCTCACTGTATAATGTGTTAGGAGAACATCAATATTTGAGAAAAGGAAGATGCTGCTTTGGTATAACATATTTGTGAAAACTGGAATAAGCATGTTTTAAGCAAGGCTTCTCTTTAATTATTGTCTGAGTTTCACATAAAGTCTGCTTCATCAACTGGATAAATATTTGACTGCTGTTCAGTAAATTGCATTAGTTTACTTTAACTGTATGCTCAGCCTTATTCAGGCATCCTACATTAGGCAATGTAGTGTGTAATGCATCTCTGCAGGTGACCAGAGCTATTCTCTGTATGAGGTAAATTAAAACTCATATTTTAAAAATTAAACATTCTTGCACTTCATGATTTCAATATTTAATTATAACCTGTGTCAGGGCCTAATCTCTGACTGAGTCAGGCATGAAATTAATCAAAAGCGAGGCAAAAGCTTAGCAGTTCTGCTGCACTGTAAAAATATTTTTTTTCAGCAATTCTGTGATTCTTACAGAAGTTTTATGAGAAAGATGCTCGTGAGCATGTAGTTAGGGCAACAGTTGAAAGGTTAGTAAGTAGCCAAAATAATGATGGGGTTTGTGGTTGCCTTGAAAAAAACCCGGCAGAACAGTTTAATCCTGAGATGTGAGTGCACTGAGGACGTCGTAACATTACAGACATGATCAGATAAGGAAAGAAATCTTTGACTCTTTCTAAATTTATTTCAGGAAGAAAGCCCAGCTACATTAAGAAAACACAGCTTTGTCATTCTCATGGAAGTTGCATCAGGCTACTAATAGAGGAGTCGATTTTATGTGAAGTTAAGTATAATGCAGCTATAAAGAATACAACTTTATTTTACTTTGTAAAGTCCTTGTGCAAATTAATTTGCTGCAAAAGAACTATTTCTGGTTATACCTTTTTGACTGATGGAAAAATCTGGTGCAGAGCAGTGAGTTTCTTTTTCACTGTGCATAATAATCTTATCTTTCCCCCTTTTAACCTGCTTTTTTAAACCCAGCAAGTTCAGCACCAAACTTTGTAGCTGAGAAACAAAGAAAATGGTGAGGCGCTGAAAAAGGCTGAAAATAATTCTTGACATTTCACGAAGTTCAAGCTTTTTCTGCAAACTCGTGAGACTCTGCTTTGGTTTTACACGAAAAACATAAGTTCGGTGGGGTTTGGCTTATTTTGATGAATTTATGTAATTTTTGTGGCCTCAGCACTTCCTGAAACGAATCATCCATAAAAACAGGAAGTGCAGATGCCGCCAACAATAGTGGAAAAATTCCCAAACGGGCTCCTAAAAGCTGACTGAACCACTTTTAGGCATAACAATATAAAGCATATAAATATATTTGAACATACAGTGTAATTGGTAACTTTCTCCCACCCTGGCACAAAGCCTTCTGAAGGCAGTCAGGTAGCAGGACCGGCAATTTTATTTAGCTGAGCTCTATATTCTGCTCAGACACAAGCTGCCTTTGTGGTTTTAGACTAATCATGTGTAACCTCCTTAGTTTTACCTGTTGTAAAGCACTTCACATTGCTAATGATTTGTCTGAGAAATAGGAAGGTGTTTGGCATATGAAAAATTTCTTATTATTGCTGGAAGAAAGATTTGGAAGGCGGTAGCTGAGCACCAACTTAGCTGCTGGTTTATTTATTTGGAAGAAGGAGCTGTTTTAGCGGGCACAGGTCTCGAAGCGCTGCATTTTAAAAAGAAAAAAGTATTTTGCAGAGTTTATTAATATGAGCCTGCTGCCCAAGATGGCCAAGAGCAAGTCTAGCCCTTGGTGATAATTCGAGAACCACCAACTTACACCCACTTTGTTCTTTTGTTAAGGTTGTCCCTTAGCCCTGGAATCACCCTGAATCTCATCACTGAGAAGATTTTACACCTATTAAAGTACCTTGGCTAGTTGCAAATAGAAATCTACCTGGCTTCACCTAGCCAAGCTGGTGTTCTCAGGGAAAGCCTCTTGCTCCCCACAGACACACAGTATAAGATAGCTGGAGTTGGTATTGTGCCGCTATCATTGCTTTAAATGCAGGTGGGATCACTGCTTTTGTTCCCCCCAAAATAAAGTAGGTAAATGCAGACTAAATAATTCCCTCCTGTATTCAAAAGCCAATCCAGTTGTCCTTGGGAAGCCAAATCTTGTGAGGGTTGTGATGACTTATCAGGTGGGACTTCCCAGGTCTAACTCTGCCTTGTTGCCTGGGCTTAAGTGAACCACACCACCCAAACAGGATTTGCGCTCATTAACATACCTCCTGGTGAATCTGCCAATTACTTTAATGCCACATACCCACCCTTTATAAGTAATTTAACTTTATGATAACATTTCAAAAATATACAGAAATACTGCATGAAAAACAAGCTATGTGATCTAATGCACTGGTAAAATAAATTATTACAAAGTATATTTGTTTTTAATAATGTTGGACAGCTTCCATTATGTGACTCAAATATTACATTTAGTCTTTGAGCTGAATCTGTTAAGAAAGGTTTAGCAGACTTTCTGAGTATATATTTTTAGTAGACTGGACTACAGTATAGAAATTCAGAAGCTCATTTTTCAGTTGATTTAAGAACATTTTGGTCCCATTAATACACTTTGCTGATTTCCTTCAGGCTTTTTGGGGTTCTTAGAGATCTGGAGTTCCTGTTGTACTTTTGGTTACAGGATAAAATTTGGTTCTTTATAGGTTTCTAATGTGCAGTGAATGCAAATGATTTAAAGCAGTTTGGTAGGACTATATTAGCCAGCATAACTGTTGCTGTCACTCGAGTCTCCCCGGGCGTTCCTCAGAGATGTCTCAGCTGTTGATCTCTTCAAAATCAGAACTACACATGTCATGCATGCTGCTCCCTTTTCCATGTGGGGGAGAAAGGTTTAGACCCAGATCTCACCTCCAAGAAAAGATATTTCTCCAACACGTTGAATAAAAATATCAGTTTAAGTGAACTCAAATAGTTTATTCTTTTTTAAATAATGAATATTATCATTTGCCTTTAACTTTTTTAGAGTTGAGTTGATATGCTGAAGAGTTATTGCAGAGTATGTGCGATTGCATTTGGTGAGCCTTACGCAATTAGATTTGTCAAAATATGTTTTAACTTTTTTCTCATTTTAAATTATATAGAATACACTGTACTCAGAATGAAAGCTGCTTTACTTATAAAACAAGATTAATGACAATGAGGATATTGTTATACTTATTGTTATGCAGTAGTGGAAGGTATATAAAAATGTAGCCACTCTCTTTTTCATTCAAGTCAAAAAGACTTTTCTTAGCAGCCTGAGGGTTATTTGGTATAACACCCTATTTACTGGGAAACTTCAATAATTTCCCAATATTTTCATTTCTAATAATGGCATAAAACAATTACAGTTTTAGGAGTTCTATAGCCCTCACTGCTCTAGAGGTTTTCTAAATATTTTCATTATCTGATAGAAAATGGCTTTCTGCTCAGTATACCATACAAATCTGACCATGAAGTTACTTACTAGGGTAAGTGAAAGGTGTTGGTCTGTGCTTTTATTGCCCTATTTATGGAGTGATTGCTAAACCCAACAGTACCTTATAACCTCATGAATAAATCATGGAATCAGTCACTGTATTTATAAAAATGTCTGATACTTCTTTCCAGTTTCCAGCATCTGAACATCTTTGGGTGACTGAAATATATAATTACTAAGTGGCGAGCATATGAAATTATCAGAGCTGGCTTTTGTGGCTCAAAATGTTTGCAAGCAAGGGCTCCCCTGAACTGAGGAACTCCGAATGGCAAAGCTAATTCGTCCGTGTTTACACATACATACGCACGTTCGTATTTTCGTGCCTGTCTGCTGGGACGGACTTCATGGTTCTTTTTGAATGCAGAGACGGTCTTGCACTGAGAGGCAAAAATCTCACCTTTGAAGGGAGCCGTGTCACAGCGCTGTGTCTCCTACCTAACCCTGCCCTTCCTGCGCCGTCTGTTGGACCGGAGGACACAAAGCTCATAGACATGAGCAGCGCAGGCAGCTCCTTGGGCCGACTGCTGGAGCAGCACAGCAGTTCCCACGCGGGGCAGTGACAGCACTGCTGACCGCACACCTGGTCCTGCGGCATGCCAGCTCTGCTCCCATCCCCTCCAGCTCCATCCCACCCCGTGGCATCAGGGGATGGGAGCCGGCAGGGACAGCAGTAGGGCTGCTGCATGGCAATACGGCACTGAGTTCACGTTCCTCTTGCCCCGTTGAACCTCTAACCTGGCTCCACCTGAGGCTTGAGAGAGCAGTGAGATCTTCTTGCTAACATGTAAAGGTAGAATCAGAACCACGGCGTGCGTGTTGGGAAATCTAATGGTGCTGCCAGATCCTGAAAGCTTTATCATGCTCCGCTCGACACTTACGTTGATATTGCCAGCTATTTCCCATTGCATGGCTGAGTCCTGCAACAAAATGACTACAGCAACAAATCTCGTTAGACGTCACACAAACATAATGCTGCATTAATGTCCCATAGACCCCCACACTTGCTCTGAGCTATGTTTTGTACCTTTTATTTAAAACTCCATCACCCCTGTTTATGACTTTGCTAATGTGCTCCAGACAACTGTCGCAACGATTGACAATGTCTCAATTTAAAACAAACTGGCAGTGCTCCCCTGGCTTCTTGTGCTACCTCTTCCTAGAATACAGCCTGGACTTCCTAGTGAGTCCTACAGGTGGTTGGAAAGATGCTGGAAGTGGTGTAATTGGTACTTGCCCTTAGGCACTAATCAAATAACCTGTGGATCCTGTAGCAGGTATCACAAAGCTATGGCCAAGGCTATTCCTCTCGTTCACAGATTGCATACATGAGACAGTGGGAGACACCACTTCTGTTGGTTCTTTGACACCAAAATATAGGAATATTGCTCCTTCACACAGCTGGGCCAAAACCCTGTTAACTCTCCTGTGCCTAGTGGTAAGACCATAGTTTTAAATGTTGGTTTCGTTTATTGAAAGCAAGTAAAAAATCCCATAGAGGAGACTACGTCTACTCGTCGCTTTTAGTTCAAAATATTCTAGCTGGTTAAGTCTTTGTTATATCCATGTGTGGTACATATTTGGCTGTAAATAGTCCAGTGCTGTAAATAGTCCAGTACTGTAAATAGGGAAATGATAAATTATTTCTTTTCAATGCACCAAAAATAAGTTTAGATGATTTACCTGGAAGGAAGTGTAAACATTTCCACGCAAATTAAGTCAACCTGGGACTCATTTGAAAAGGATATAGGAACATTTATTTCTTTGAATGTCAAAGATATCTGACCTAACATGACATAGATTCAGTGTTTCTGACAGGCACAGACTGTTCCTCGGAGATCTTGTGAACAGTTTCTCTCTGTGTCTGACTCGCCAAGTGTAATTCCTTATCTATCTCCAGCACTTGCGGCATTGTTTCACTCCTTGTGAAACATTTGTTCCGATCCTATTCTGAATTGTTAGATGTCTTCTGTATTATTTTGTTGTATATTTTAGGTGCCTGAAAGTAAATCACTAAGACACATCTTTTAATATATGAAAGGCTGTGTGTGTATATATATATATATATAAAGTGCTAAAATTAGATACACAGATAGGTAACTGAAACTTGGACTTTCACATCATGACACTTTTTGTGCACTGCTGGCATATTTTTAGTCTTTTTCAGATTTGACTTCTGTCTTTGGATACACTAAAGCAAAGTAAAACAGGTAGAAATTCAGTGAAAAGTCCACATTTGTCATCTTTTTTCCACCTCTACACTCTAGTATTAAAGGTATACACTCTAATATTAAAACTAATGACTGATTGGTTTTGGAAGCAATGGCAGCATTCATCCTCCACCTGCTGGTATCCTTTCAGTGACAATTTCTGTGCTGTAAGCATTTTTAAATAGTTCCTGATACATAAGAACAGAATGGACTCAAAAAGTAGCAGTTTAAAATGTATGAAAAAGGAGTGGTCTTCATATGTAACCTTCACTTATCAAAACATCAGGAATGTAAAAAGGGCATTTCTCAAGTAACTGTGGTAGTACATATAGGTAAAAGTATAATTTTCCATGTAAATGAGGAAAACAAACATACTGGCAGTCTCAAGCTTATTCTCAGATAACTGAAAATCCATTTTCATTTAGATTATTTCAATTACTTGTTAATATTCCATTAATATTTGGAGGGCAGAACCAGTATGAGGGGCAAACACTTTTTTCTCAGGGTTCTTCATTACTACTGTCTTTCATTTCATATAAAATATCTATTGACAAAGGGAAAGGTTGATTCAGAAACCAAGAATGGTTTATACTGCATTTATCTTAAAAGACAGAGCCATTGGGTGAGTACATGAAATGAATATCAGTCTTTGTTATTAGTTTCTTCATATGCTCGTGTCCACATCATGTGGACAACCTATTACTGCTTTTTTTCTGATTGCCACCTATATCAGCAGTGTCAGTGGAAAGATATTAAAATGAATGAATTTAGGGACTAAAAAAGTCTGTCTCCAGTTCAGATTTAAGGCATATTGGCAAGGTAATGTGGATGAACTCCCAGAGGCAAATAGACAGCATGTCTGTCACGTGAGGAAAAAAACCCTGGAAGATCTGACTTTTGGAGCAGCATTTGGGGCAATTTTTGGGCAGTTAGGCATAGGATTGCAATCTTTTAGAGGGAATTTTTTTTCCCCACGGAAATACAGGTCCATGATCTGGTTGTGTTTCCTGCAGTGAGACTGTATGTGGATGTAGAGCTATGTGATTGCAAGAGGCTATTAGGATTCCCCAAGACCTCTCAACCTTTTGGATGTTTCCAGACATCAGGAATATTGGATGAAGTAGGATGAATCCTGCCCAAGCAAAACTTATAGTGGGAAAATCACCAAGACCAGGAAAACTCAGACATACAGTAACTTTATTAAAGTTGTTGTTTTTTCTTCAGAGTGTTTCTGGTGAGAAACTCTGGTAAGAAAAAACATAATCTGTGAGATTGTTTGTGGAGAATTTGTATTGTTTCAAACCTGTATTATGTTAATAAGCAAATACCTCTCTATATCAAGCTAACATGTGTTTTCTGTCTTTTAAACTCCTCTGTATTAGTCATAATTGAAAAATTTTCATCTCTGAGTTTAAGGTGGGTTTTTTTTGTATTTATGGTCAACAGAAAGCCAAAAGCGTAATTATTTTCCTAGTATGTCTTGTTACTCTACCCTGCTAACATTTGTAATTCATATTCATTTTAAATATCAAAAATTAAAGAATTATGCATTCATGTGACTGAAAGAACATTCAAACTTCCATTTCCCATGATTTCCAGCTAGGAGAGGTGGCAGTCTACAAAACAAAGTTACGATGATGTGGGACTTCATTTCACATATTGAGAACCTTCAATGAAGAGTTTAGTGGAGAAGTACTTTTACATCTCTTTAGCCTCTTTATTCCTCATGCAATGAATTTTGATTAATGTTTCTGTGGCGATTACAACAATCAAGTTTGAAAAAAAAGGTTCTAAGGAAAAGCCTGTAATGTGTGTTCAGCTATGTTAATGCAGTGGCACTGAAATAAATGAGAAGAATCAGACTAAAAAACATAAGTTGGCATGAAGTAGTATTTAGAGCGTGCAGTAGTCAATCATATTTGCTTCAGTATAACTTATATTTGGCCCATATTTATTTGGCAATCTCTGTGAGTAACTTGCTTGTCATGTTCAAGTGGTGTCTGGGTTAGAGCAATGACCTTCTGCTGCCGGACCAGGCGTGCTGGCTGCTGGGGTGGGTGTTGAAGCTGGAACTGGTGGGTGCTGCCACCCCTCAGCTCTGCGGGGCTCGTGGAGAGACGCTCGCTTACCGTGGCAGCAGCTGCCTCCCTTCGCTGCATCATTGCTGGCGGTGCGCTATGCCTTTGATTTTACTCTAGCAAGTCAACAAAGGCAGGCTTAGAGGCTGGACAAAACCTGACTCTACACGTAAGACGTGTAAAGCAGAATTAGGCAGTTCCGTCAGTGGCCTCTAATTGGCTCCGTTTATCTGCCAAATAGTAAGCAAGTAACATGCCGTGGGCAACGTTTTGCTGTTGGCTTTGGTTTTAGCTTTTTAATATATACTGGCATGAAGCATGCCAGAAGACCTTACGGGCTGCCAGACTGGGAATTACTGATCTAATGGTTATAGCAGAGATTGCAGAAACAGGACATCTGGTGCTTCTTCCTACTATTTTCACTAGCTTTCTGTATGACCTTAAGTAGATCATTTCCTTCCTCTCTATCTTAATTAACTCCCCATCTATATTCTAAAGATATTAATTCCTACCCATCTTGGACTAAATATCAGGTATTATTATGCTGTGGCTTCATATGAACGTGCATTTTATAAGTAAGGGATATTCCATAAATAAAATTATTTGAATGCCTTTCTTTTGTTTTGTGCTATGTCAGATAGATGCTCTCTTCAGATCTGCACATGGTTGATTGTCTCCTATATCTTAAATGATTCTTCTGTCTGACTTAATCAAAAAGAGTTGTTTCAATGATGATTAGAACTCCTTCATTTGTCTCTAATAGGACCGTTTTTAAGATTGGAAAAGCTGTTAGCCCCTCTTCCGTGCAATCAAACAACCTTTATCTGCCATTTGGTATCACAAGTAGCAGTTTTCTTTATGCCCAGAACGCACCCAGATGCTTTTGGTACATGAAGGGAAATTTTATTCTTTTCCTCCATTTTCTCTGCTTCATTTTCACTGAATGAATGGGTGGGATATGCCCTTGTTCTCACAGAATGGGACGTTATAATGCCTGAACTTTATCCCTCGTATTTCCAAGTGATTGGACCATTTCTTCCGTTCTACTAAAACTGGACAGTGTACTCAGGTTTTCATAATGCCATGTTATAGACTGGCAAATAAACCACAGGATGCTTTTTTTTTTTCCCCCTATTTCAAAGTGACAAGATCATCAGAAACTCAGTAAAGAGACTTTGCAAGGGGGTTAAGAACATTTTTCAGACTGTTTCTTCAGGAAGATAAAAGTAACACCCTTTTTTTTTTTTTTCATTTGGCTGTGGGTGGCCAATTACAAAGACTTGTCTTGGGATGAAAGAAATAGGAAGAGTGAGGCACCTGCCTACTCGGATCCACTTCGTACAGAAATATTTTGCACTATGTGGATCCTCGGCCCAGCTAGGTGTTCGCTCGCTGTGCGAGTATCCAAGTGTCAGCCAGTGAGCAGGGTGGGGTGCTGATGCTCCTGAGTCCGGCCACTTACCACCTGCCTAAATACCAATAAAATCCTCTAGTTTGAGTCCCCAGGTTCAAACCTCAGGAATGTTCTCAGACCTTACAGGAAATAGCTGGAAAGAGACACTGACTTGGCATGTGTCTCAATACACAAGGCAGGACCTCCTTAAGATGCTGCAATTAGTGTAATTTGAAACAGGAATCTGAAGCCAAATCCTCCACATCTCGTGTGGGAACGTCCTAATCACCACGCTTCTCGAAAAGGAGGTAGAGCTTCCTCAGTGTTTCCTGTTAAGGCTATTAAATGCTGTACTAAATAAATAAATGTGAATTAGGAGAAAGGTTAAGGGGTTAAGAATCAAGAACATTCTTCTGGGACACACGGGACTTATATTCAAGTACCTGTTCCAAAGAACGCTTAATTATTTACGTGAAATGCAGGTCACTCGGTAGAGAGACTAAGTTTCACCTAGTAACAGTCAGATAAACATACCGAAAGTGGGAAGACTGAGCAGGAGACAAATACGTGGCTGTTGTCACTTCAGCCCCTGTGATACCGCATCTGCTTGTTCGGTAGGTAATTTCCTCTTGATAAAATAAATGGTGAAAAATAAGTCTTTCCGTATTACCCATTTAAGCTGGAAATGATTTCTCCCCACCCCCTTTTTGAAACAAAGTAGAACGTCATCCTGGTATTGCGTGGAGGGGCAGCAGGAGCCGCGATCTGGTAAACTAATTTCATTCCTGTAATTTCGATTCAGTCGCAACCCCTTATTGTGGAACCGGCACTCCCAGTGAGTAATCAGGGAAAGATGGTTTACCTTTGAGTTTATACCAGTATGGCTTAGGCTGAGTAAATGCTAGGTGTGCAGAGTATCATCTAATTGTCTAGTTTTCCCTACAGGGGTCTGTCCCTGTTAGGCAAACGCTGTGCCGGCCCAGCAATGGCTTGAACCTAACCTGGGTAATAAGTGCACATGAAATTTAGTAGCTCAGCAGAACCCAAAGCTTTTGACAATCAAATGGTTAACCCTTTCACAGATCTGTTTCTTGGGAATTGAATAAATGAGGGTATTGTAATGTAAAGAACATTTGTTGGCTGAAGGCCACCATGAGGGAGATTAGTGGGGGGTATTAAAGATGAAATTATAAAGTCTCAGTGAAAGAGATTCAGTTGAATTCAATGATAAATGACAGTGAAAGGAAGAGAGGGATATTTCTGAGATGAGCTGTATTTCCCTAAAGAAAAATACTTGTGAGATCAGATTTTTAAAGAAGGAGTATTCTTTTTTTATTATTGAAAAGGTTAGATTATATCATTTTTGAGAGCTCTGTTCTACTGAATGTAATAAAAATTGACATGAAGTGTTTTAAGTTTGTTGATAATTCCATACTATTCTGACCCACTTTATCTGAATATCTTAAAATTCAATTTCACTTGTAGAAGGTATTCTCATATTATCCTGCTATATAGGCTACAAAAGGCTGGTAAATCCATAGATGTTCACGACCACTCATGCAGAAATGAAATATTTAACTACAAGGGTATCTTGTATTTCAGAAGTTATTTGCTGACACTTCATTCTCTGATCCTTGTAGTCCATACAAAATGATTTGCACATAGGAAATATAAGTAAATGCTTTACAAATTGACTTTTTGAATATTTTGTTACTACTGCTAATAGATTTTATTAAGTGCTTTCTGCTCAGAAATGTTTCAAATGTTGTGGGTTTTTTTATCATTTAAAAGCACATTGCACGTATTAATCCTCTTAAAGGATTCCTCGGTTTTCCTCAACAAAAACAATAAGAGGATAGGGGTGTACATTCTCATAACAAGACATATGAAAGCTGATGTGTATTAATTATGCTTATTAATTTAACTTTTGTTAAAATAAAGATTAATTATAATGCTTTTATTATAGGAAAAAATCCTCCCATATTTTACCTAAGTCTAAACAGGTAGAAGTCAGTGATTTTTTGCTTAGTTTGAGTGGTTATTAATATAGAAATCTAACTAATCTTCCTCCTTTAACATTTAGAACAAATTACAGTGCACATTTCGTCGAGTAAAAATGCAGCCTCATGTCATTCTAAATCACATTAAGAATCAGTTGAAGTTGGGGAGGTGGATGTCGAACTGTCAGATTTTAGAAAGAGTGGAAAAACTTGAGATCAGATTTTCAGCCTACAAATTCAGATGGAAGAATTTAATCAGCCACTTTCCGTGTGCTTCACTGACTATCAGAAGTTCTGTCTGTCACATACAGATGTGGATGTGAATGTCTGATGTGTGTTTCCCAGCTCTACCTAATTGGATAACTACAGAACTGGTATTAGAATAGACAGTTAGTAGTCAGACCTGTAAACTGGACAACAGCCAAATTTGGGATAGGAAGCTATATATTTTCAGTGTAGCTTCTGTGTCAATAAACTGGTAAAAAATATTAGCACTGAATGGATTTTTGGATACCATTTCTATTATAAAAAATAGGTTTCTGTTGTTTGAAGGCGTAACTCTTCAATTTCCACGTGTATTAAATAGCCCTTATTTTTAGTTCGTGCACCCTGGAATTGAAGGGGAATAGACTGACCCTTAGCAGATGCTAAGAAATGCCTATGAACCACCTCGCCCCAAAGATTTCCATTCTGAGTCACATGCCCTGGTAACCCAAAGGGAATCCCAAAGTGTTACTGGCCGCTGTCGTGGATGGAAATGAGAACATTACAAATTTTGCCACTGTAAAACACTTTCTGAGCCTGCTTCTTGTGCTATGCAAAGGCTGTTACCCCATCCAACTTGGCAAACACATCGTCCTTTATTATGTGTGCGATAGCATTAGCATCACAGACAGTGTTCATTTTCTTGCTGTTCCCCACTACAGGACACGTAGAAAAAAAGATCCGTGATCGGAGCAGACACCGTTCAGCGGGATTTGAGCGTTGACAGAGCAGGTTGAATAGTAACATACGTTTCAAACATTATATTGTAAAATTCCTGTAACACATCTGGTCAGTGCTGTTGCTAGAAGTCACAGCCTGACTCCACTGGGCACACCGTTTTGCCTCAGTTCAGTTACTCGCATATAAATACAGCCTAGGCAGAATGGAAAGGCAGTGAGATTTTTGAATAATTTGCTGGAGGGCTTAAAATATCTTAGTAGAACAAGACGACTATCTAAAAAAAAAAATAAAATTCTCCTGGGTGGCACATTCATGGCTTCATGACTAATTTGAGATGGCATAATTTTAGAGATACTAAGAAATCCTGTGACGAGGACAGAGCTGCCACATCCTAAGATTTCAACCTACTGTCGTAATGTGAGGGTATAAGGACTCTAGAAGGGACACAATACTTGTCAATTAAATTAAAAGTGCCAGGATGGTTGTCCGTGTTGCTGAGTTCCTGAAATGGCAACGTGTCTTGTTTTCTTTCAGATGTTACCAAAATCCGTACTTTCAGCAACTAAGCTATGGAGCATTTCAGAGTCTCTCTGGGGAGATACACTTTAAATCGAATTGTGAAGTAAGGCACAAGGTTAATTGGTTTCCGGTTCCTATTTGGTTTTGGGTAGAATTTAAAGTTTTGGGTTATGTAACCTTAAACAGTTTGAAAACAAATTATTTGTCAGCATTCTATGTCTCTCTGAGACACAATGCCAAAACTCCCATTGGAAGGATGTTTAAAGTAAAGTTTATTCATGTGAGCAGGCGATCTGGTACTTGGTGTTCTCCAAAATAGTTCTTCAAACTGGCTTGTTGCCTTGGTCTGAAATAGTCCAAACAGACCAGTTTACAGGAAACAGAGGAAGACCAGATCTTATTTAGGTTCTGAGGAAGGCAAATTATGATGCGGAACAGCACTTTAAGCTATGATGGAAAACTGGTGGGATTTTTTTGTGTGTTTTATTTTCTCTTTTTTTTGAAAAATATAGTATCACTCGTTGACCTCTTTATACCTTTTTTGGAGGAAGTGCATAAAGAATTTTTCTTTCAAGATCAAAACAAAAAAGAGAGAGAGAGATGTCTAAGTTAGGCGAGGCCCTCAAGTTAATATATTTAAAGTGAATTTATTAAGGGGGGAGGGAGTAAGGGGGTTGTAGGCCCTCTCCCCACATTTAGTGGTATGACATGTACAGTGTCATGACTGCTTTGCTGTGACGTCCTAGTGTGTCCCCTCCATCCACACACTCCTCCCTGTCAAGTACACTCTGCCTCCATCTTGAACATATTCACACTTTACTAGTTGTAAAACTAAATAAACAAAGAACAAGGCTTTTTAGCACTTTCCTGGAAATCCAAAGTGTTCCAGATTCTTAACTGTAATACCACTTGAGAGTAGGGTGTGCCTTATTAAACTAATGATACTACACAACCTGTCTGAAATCTTGATATTGAGGTCTTCCAAGATGCAGCTATATTTATTCTGCATAATAATAATGATTTGAAAAGAATATTCAGCAGCATTGAAATGCTCCTTCTCTGGCAAACAAATCCTGGGTTTCTGATGGATTATTACTGCTGTTCTAGGGGCAAAATGGGTTGAATGTATTCTTTTACTGTCTTACCAACCACCAGGACACAGCAATGCCAGATGGTTGGAGTTTATAGCCAGCACTTTATGTACATTAAAAAATATTTAATGACACTCTAATCATGCTCGAGAGTAGCCTGGATTCAGAAATAATGTCTCAGCCACCAATCACCTGCAAACAATGAATAACCCCTGAGAAAGAGTGCCAGAAAAAACAAGAGATTGTGTATACCTTCCTGGAATTATGAACAGATTTTTGACTTGATGGAAATTCAAGTAGTGTCGAAAGTTGTGGAAAGGAAAGGTGTAGAAGGGCCATATATATAATAACCCAGAAACACAGCTATAATATCAGGAACAGAAATGTTTAAGTTTAGCATGACAAGAAGTGTGAAGAAATTGAGTTGAAGTGTAGCTAGATACGGAGATAGTGTCTCATTGAAAATTTTCACCTCATGCCTGGAAAAGGTCTTTAGAAACTTTAAATAAGAAGAAAAGGACACAAATATTATACTACTTGAGTCACACCAGATTTGAAGATGACATTTTCATGTCTTCTGAAAGTGTTAGAGACCTTGAAATTATAAGTAAAGAGCCAAGTGCAGAAAAATAAAGACAGTAGAGTAAGGATAAGTATGTGGGATGTAAAAAATTAGGCAAAGGCAATTATTTTTAAAAAGTTGTTCATGTACAACCTGTTTACACTCCAATAGAGAGAGCTCATCAATCATTAAAATTGCTTCACGCTTCCCAAAATAAGAGCCTGTTTTCATTACTTGTAGTTTTGCCAAGCCTGAAACATCTGTTCTAAGATTTCCCATACAGATTGAATTTTTGGAAAATTTCAATCCCGATAGATAAGTTTCTTCCAAGAACAAGATTAGACTGAAAAATGTGATGACTTATCCAGGGCCACAATGGAAAATTGAAAGAGATGAACTAAGTCTGCACCTTAGAAATTGTAGCGTAGTGTCTCAGTCACGAGGTAGCTCTTCTTTACAAATCAACATGGTATGTATGTTTCATAATTCAACGTGATTTACTAAAAATCTGTGTCCCTGGAGAGAAGCACCTGCCAAAGTTATTTTTTTGTATTAACCCCGCCACACTTTAAACACAATAGTCACGTAAAATTGCAAGAGCATAACTAAGTAGCTGTGGTATCTCTTGGCTGTAATACGTTGCCAGTTATCAGGCTGTGATAACGTGGAAGCTAGAAAGGAGGGAATTGATCTTGAAGGTTTTTTCTTCATGTATATCTCATTATTATTAATTACCATAAATAATACAACTGCATTTGTAGTTGTACAGTGTTGGAAAAATAGAAACTGTGTCAGAACATGATAGAGCTGCAGAATTACTATTAGGAAAGGTTTTATTTTTCTCAAAAGAAAGTTAGTTACACCAAGAGATTTCAGTTCAGTTGTCAAAAGAGCCATCTAGAGTTCATTGTTAATAGAATTGGAGAGGAGCCTTATGTAAAACCCAAATTTAGCCCTCTCTATTAGGAGGAAACCTGGATCATGAGCCCAGCTTCACACTTTGGGCCCATTTCCATAAAATTCAGAGGGGCTTAGTTCAACATACACTGTTTAAGATGCATGTAATTCAAATAGCCTTCTGTAGAGAATCTTCGGTGCATTCATCCTTCCACAAAGAGGTTCTCCATAAAAGCTCTTTCTTTCAAGCCTGATAGCTCCTGCACATGAATAACTTTCACCATAGGAACTCACTGAGGCAGCAAACCCTGAACTTAGTGTCTTTTCAGAAATAACAGGCTCTTGGAACAATATTCTCTTAGCTCCCTTCAGAAGCAATTAACTGCTTCAAGTACACCTGGAGCTTATTAAGTCTGGGAGAGGCCTTAAAGCTACAGTTCACATTTCACTTCAGTCTGGTAAGAAATCAAATAAAAGGGTGATTTTAAGCAGTCAGGTAATGCTTATTCCATATTTCTGGAAAGCAAAATATTCTATAGAAGGTGCTTGCTTCCTTTGGCAAAAGAAACCCTATTTCCAGCTTAGGAAGCTTCATATCGTATGAATATTTCATTTCCCTTCACTTTAACTGGAGAAAATGTACAGTAGGACATTTTAAAGGCTTTTCTCAGTTTCCAGCTGTGTGATCTACACAGCCACATAAAGATCTATGGCATCTGCCAAGACTGCCTGCTTTCAGAAGTGACATAGGTGTAGCTATGGTCACCGGCTTGTCGGGACTGTGAGATGGCTGATTACGGCACCGCAGTATCAAGTTATTAAGTGATAATGATACTTGATGATATCCATTAATTAAAACCACCAAAGTAATGACAGCTGTGTCACTCTAAATATTCCCATTTTGGCTTTGAGTCTATTCTCAGCACAAGGATGATTTGGAGAAAAATCTAATAAAATTATGTAGTCACTTTGTTTGGAAAGTGCATGTATGCTCTCTGCTGAAATTTGTGTCCCTCAGACTACACCAATTCACAAAGTGTGTCATTACCTGGATGTGAATTTCTTCTTCTCTTAGAAAGTGAATAAAAACAGAAAATTGTTTGGAGAAATTAAAAGCAATTAAAGAATATCTAGGGCTTTAGCTTTCTTTGAAAACTAGGATAAGGTTTTTTGATGGTCCAAAGTCCTGATGGTCAAAGAGGACAAGAAATGGCAGGAGTAAGTACATTTGAGTATCTGGCATTGAACAGACAGATTTCATACTCTGATCACACCAATGACATCATGTGACAACTTCAACGTGACAACATTTGATCACACTCTAGGTAAAATCACAAAGATGTGGATGAGGTAACCCTGAAATAAACTTCTTGCTTTGGTAAAGTTGCATGGCTCTGAGACAGCCAGAGTCAATCTAACTGGGATCTAGCAGAAAGAGTAAAATACTGATTTCTAATATGAAAGAGCCAAGAGTTAAATGTAAGCATAATGCACTTCAGAATGAATGTGCCAAATCAATGTGGTCAGCTTTATTAGCTAATAGAGGCTGTAGACAGCAGATCAACCCCTTCCTGGAAGATGGATGAGAACTGACCTGCGTTTCACTCTTGGTCCATAGCTTGCCTTACAACTGGCAAGGAGTGTTTATACCGGTTTAAAGAATAGTGGTTTTTTGTTGGTGGTCTAAAGGCTCCACATAAGGTCCAGATGATGTTCTGTGAAGTGGAAAATAATGCATGATTGAGGAGCCAAGGACATATAGATATGTATGAAATTTGGGTAGATAGCCTTTCATCTGGCATTCCCTAATATGTGAATCCTGTCTGAAACACTGGCTATTCGACTTTAATGTTCTTTGAACATATTTAAAATAAGCACAATATAAATGATATTCGCTTAAATTGGCACTTCTCCTGGGACTTGATTGCCTTAGAGCATTTTTAATAACTTACAGACATTATATGAATGTAATGGAAAACTGTCTATTGTTCTTCCACTGGCCAAGGAGCATTTGCCTTAATAAGAGTACCAGGATGTTTTGTGACTCTCTCTCCAAAAAGCAGCTCCAGCGGGCTGAGAGCAGAAAGAAAGACTAGGGTGACCATGGCATTGTTTTAATCCCATCAAACTGGGCAAAGACATCACAGTATACACACAAGAGTAAACTAAGTGAAAATACCAACCTAGCTCAAAGTGAGACATTCACCTGTGTTCCTATTATCAGTAACTCTCCCAAGGTTGGCATGGGATCGCTCTGTATGATTTCAGCACACTCAGGAGAAAACACAGAGTCACTCTGGGAACACTGATGAGAGTGAGGACACGGGTCTCAAAGAAAGCAATGGTAAAGTTGGGAGGTTATTCTCAGAGCATGACTGGTAGCTTGAAGAGTAGCATCAGGCTTGTATTTAAATATTTTCTGTTCTCATCTGTTTATCTGGTGTTTTGATAAGTAGCTGAGCACTGCCATAATGAAAGTGTCCTGGAAGTAGTGCTACACTGACTCTTCAATTCACATTTTCTCAATATCTATTGCATCCTAAATTTAGAAATGATTTTATTAGTTAACTTTTTTTTTTTTTCAGGATTTTTCTAGTGATGGTGGTGGGTGTTGATCGCATTGATCCTTTTTACTATTTTTTCTTATGTCAGTTGAACTGGTTGTGGTGTTAATGGTGAGTAACAGTCTGAGCGGTTTTTTTTTTTTTGGCTGTATAACACAGCACCCATTAAAATTAGGTAAATTAAACTAAGATAATAATAATAAATAAATAAAAATGGGTAATAATTTCATAGGTTTTTTGTTTCCGATTTATTGTGTAGATAACTGTTGAGACTTACTGTAGTTTTTTTAAAGTTAATTGTTACAACATAACAGGAATACAGTATAATACTTAAAAGTAGGACTGGAAAAGAAAAGTTGTATAGAAAAAACAATGCTATGTGAACAGCACAAGAGAAATAAGAGAAATGGGAAGAAAAATATTTGAGAGGCCTGCAAATTCATTTCACTACGGCTTTGGGAAATGTGTGTGTTTTTGTGGGATTTCGTATTTTACAAATGAGACAGAAAGTGAGAGCCTACATATTTGACAATTGACTTTATCAATTGTATATATTTGCATTTATAACTGAAGTGAACTTTTACTTTTGGAAGTGTTCAACTACAGTAATTGCTAGGAAGAAGTTATGAGTCAACTTTATGTTCAACTATTACCAATAAGGTTACATTTTCCATGTAATACGTTTCTTTCTTTTTGTATTAGGTTTGCTGGAGTCCTTCTCCCCCGCTCCCTCAGATTAGCTTATTTCTGTTTTTTAAAGAGACTTTAGCAGAAGAGAGGAAAGCAGTTTAGATCCAGTCTCTGTGAAAGCAGTTTCATTCAGTAAGAAGTTATCTTCTTTTAGCTTGCATTTTTGTGCTTATGCCAGGCAGGAAAAGGATGTGGTGTTGGGCTTTGAAGATTATTGCTTTTATTTTGTCTGCTTTATGCGATGTTTTGCAGCTATCTTGAAAAATCATATACAAAATAAAAATGTTTTAGCAGTTATTCTGGGTGTTGGTTTTATATCTAAGAGTGTCTAGCAGACAGTCTTTCAGTACCAATGGATTTTTCATGAGTCTTAAGCTTTAATGCTTCCAGAAGATGTTCTTCAGGTAAGTCTTCAGGCCCTGCTTCTGCAATTTAATCCACTCAGGTGAAATCATGTGAAGGCCCATTCACTTCAAATAACTTGCAGGTACCTAATGTTTTCAGGTCACTATTTAGATCTTCAAAGCCTTTGCTCTGCTGCTGTTGTATGGATCCAAGGGGCTTCCTATACTTGACATATATTTCTGGATATCACAACCATAGTCTAGGTGGTGCCAAACAGGCTAATGGTTAAATACCTGAAGATTTCGCAAATTCATCTTTTGCCTCTTACATTTAATCATGTAGATATCCTCAAAACATACTTACTGTATGATTCCTTTCATGAAAGGGACCTACAAAGAATTTGGTTTTGCTCCCAGTTGCTCTAAGCACTACACCATGGGAATGCTCTCCAACGACCTGAGAGACTGAGTCAGTCAGAGGTGGGATTTGAGTGTGGGTCTCCTGCAGTCCCTGGTGTGTGCTCCAGGTGAGTCTACTGGGCGTAATACCTACACTGTCTAATTTATTACTCCCGGCTCTGTGCTGTGGTCATGGGGATTAACCTGTATTAGGAGCCTGAAATGAGAAGAGAGTTCACATCTGAGAACCTCAGCAGGGGACAGAGTCAATCAGTGCCCAGCCAGGAGATGGGTGGCTCCCTGCCTGGGAGTGCTGATAGATATCCTTATTCACATTTCCTACTTTGTGTCATTTCCCTGCCTTCGGTGGATGTTATTCTCACAAGCCTATTTCTTCGGGAGCTTCAAGGCAGCGGCAGCCCATGTGCCTGTCGCAGCATTACAGATTCCACCAAGCAGCAGGGTAATTAGGTTCAACGTTGCAACAATTTACTTTGAAGTCCATTACGTGGACATAGCCTTGTTAGTTTATCTCTGAAGCCTGGAGAATGGAATACAGGGATAATTATCAAGAACGGTAGAAAAGACAGCCCCAACAAATAATGTCAGGAAAATTAGGAGGTCTCAAAATAAAGGAATTGACCTTGTAGTGTATAAATAATGACAAACAGTGGGACAAAGGTTGCGCTTTTATTTTGAGAAATGAGACAAAGGACCTGACAATACTCACAGATAAATAGAAGCATAACATCCACAGCAACCCCAACTGTCAGAGGTCATTCTGGAGTCACATTTTACAAGTCACAGGCTTCAAGACTTCTTTGGTAATATTTCAGCAAATAAAACAAAACTGAACTTCCAAGATTTCTCACTAACCGTAGCAGCTATTCATCATTCTAAATCTCTACCGGCATTTTCAGAGCTTTTCTGTCACAGCCACCGGAGTGGCAGGAAATTCCTGTACGGAGCTTGTCGTTTCACCCAGCAGTTCCAATTACTTCGGTCCTTGACTGCAGCTTTGACAGCATCACTTCTGAGCCATCCAGCAGTGTGATAAAAATTAGGAAACAACAAAAACAATGCGTGGCTTTTGAATAGACTGTTCCTTAAAAAAGTGTTTGAATATGTGTCAGTTAATTACCATGCTCCATGGTCATAAACCAGAGCGGATTTTACCATTTGTATTTCTTTTATCTGTAGTTAAGCATTTCTTCTCTGAGACCTGTCACAATAACTGATACCTGTGTCTTCATTGTGAGGTAGAGTTGGGTTTTTTAACTATGATTGGAATTATCCTATACTTTATAATGAGTATAAATGGATTTTTAAAAATAACCAAGTATGGTCAGAAATTCCTTGAGGTTTTCATAGACAACACTTTTGCATTTTAATCATGAACAATTTGAGGTACATGTAGAGAACTATTTTGAATGTATTAAAAATTTGAAGTAGAGAATAGAAAAAAAAATAGAAAAACATGAAAGTAGAAAATTTTCATCAGAAAATACTGTTGCTGTTTTGCCACACACTTGTAATTAATTAATAGTCTGTGTTTTGAGTATAGTCATAGCCTTGCTACTTGAAAGAGTTCCTTGGGAACAGGTTTTACAATAACAAAATTTATTAACGTATTTGTGTCCACTGGACTTGCAAAGATCAATTTCCAGGAGAGTCTGAATAAAACCATGACAGTCCTGCTGAATTCTGTGAAGCCTTAAGACTGAGTTTCCCTTTGTTAAAAATCAAAATGTGTCAGAAATCTACTGACTCAGAATAAAATTGCAGGTTACATTTTCACCCTTGGGCTTAATCAAACATGTGGTGTAATATCAAATTTATTGTGTACTTTTGCTTTGAGCTTTGCTGACATTTCAATGCCATCAGCTGTAGAAATGTCGAAAAATGTGATTGTCTTTTTCTGCATTTGGATATGGTGCCATAGTTCACCTTGGCTTTAACAAGTTTCATGATATTGTCCATTTTTTAAGCTGATAGAGGCCATTTTAAAGATCATATTTGTGTATATAAAGAATCTCATATTACTAAAGTTATTATAATGAAAACTACTGTACTACTTTTCACATGTTACTATATTGTTGATTTTAAAGTCCACAGTTCTTGATTACCATATTTGTGAATGCAAAGATTATGAGATGGAATACGATAACTATATAAATATATTTTTTGCTATTTTCTTCCTTCCAGATATTCATAGTTGTTATCTTTAAGACCCCAAAGCATATTTTTTATCTTAATCAAACAAATAAATAAACATATACAAAATAGATGCATTCAGTGTAATCTTGCAGTTACACTTTGTTTTTCAAGCAGATAAAAAGCTGTCAAGTGGCCAGTATGCATGCATTATGCCCACATAGATGTATAACGTATATATATTTTTTTAGTGTATGTATATAAAAATGCATCAAACAAAGTAAAGGATTGAAATCTTATTTGCTTCCTGTATTAGTTATATTGTGAAGAATACCGTTCATCTATATTTGGAATGAGTGTTGAGTTTTCTGCTATTCATTTCTTATTTTATTCAGGCATCTCAATTTTGTGAAAAAATCTTAATAGTGATTAGAAAAATATAACCTTTTTTGCATTTGATATAAAAATGAAAAGAAAGTAATTCTTACTCAACAACACCCTGTCTTCAAGGATCTCAAAGTAGCTCATATATGCTGGAAATGAATGTTTGCACACACTGGTGATGTAGGTATTATTACCGTATTTAAAAAACATGAAAGTTGGGACATGGGAGGACTATATGGTTAGATCCACGGATCTAGGTGACTAACTGCATCCTTATATTGAAAGTCCTCTCAGCTCACATGCTCACATACAGAGGTTGTGGCAATAGCAGATCTCCTATGTATGGCAAACCCTGCTTGTCCCAGCTGTCCACAGGGGACATAGGGATGGTAATTCCCTACATTGGTGGTGTCTTTCAAGACCCTTTGTCATGAAACCATTCCCTCATCTGCCATCTAATCAGGATGGTGTGTATACTCTTTTTAATAGAAGTTTCCACCAGCTAAGTTACCTGGACACCCATTTTCAAATACGTCCAGACGTGTTTGTCTCAATACTGCTGACCTAGTAGACACTCATGTGCTGCAATATCGCAACTAAAAAGATGTGTTTCAAGCACAGCATTAATATAGAACTTACGCAAAATTTGCATCAGCTTGCACAGGATCTTATGCCATAACTGAGAAAATGCAGCTCTACTGAAAGCCAGTGCTAAAACTTTAAAGCTGTTTTTTCTTCATGTTTTGTTGCTGATGCCCTTTAGGAAATCAAATTCTTTATTTTCTTTCTGTAACTATGAAGTCCATATGAATTGCTACTTATTCAGTGCCATGTGAATATCAGTGATTACCTTTTAACATAAGTGCAACTCAAAAGATTATTACACTCTGATTAGTGCTTGTTATTATTGTTTGTTTCTAGGCTCCTGTTTTTCTGCAGACCCTCATCTGCTGCCTACGGAGAATGCTGGATAGCATATGAAACAGAAATGAGCTTTAAGTGACATTCACACCTCCTAATCTGAGCTATTTGCAATTATTTTATAATCTTACAAGAGAAGCATTAACAGCTGATTGAGACTACAAATGCTGCAGGTAACAGCCACAAGGATAAGTGATGGAGAGCCTACTGTTGCAGGTCTGGCTGGGATCCTTCCAATTGTAAGCCAAATGTTAAACACACTCTACGACTGACTACATTCTGAACTGTTTTTTGGCAGTCCTCCTAAATGCAGAGTGACTTTGCAGCAGTGAGTATTGAAAGCTATCACGTTATCCAAACTTCTGTGTTTGTGCTGGTTTTAGCTGCGGTAGAGTTAATTTTCTTCATAGTAGCTAATATGGGCCTGTGTTTTGAAGTTGTGCTGAAAACAGTGTTGATAATACAGGGATTTTTTAGTTATTGCTGAGCAGTGCTTACACAGAGTTAAAGCCTTTTCTGCTTCTCACACCACCCCGAGAGCAAGAAGGCTGGGGGTGCACAAGAAGCTGGGAGAGGGCACAGCTGGGACAGCTGACCCCAACTGATCAAAGCAATATTCCATAGCATACAACATCATGCTCAGCATATAAAGTTGGAGGAAGAAGAAGGAAGGGGCAGACATTCGGAGTTATGGCATTTGTAGACACGTGTAGAATTAGTAGATGTGAATATATATGATATATTGTGTGAGGGGAAGCTGTGTGGCTTTTGTAAAGCAAAGTCACATCTGAAAAATTGAGTATAGCTCACTGGGGGAGTCAGCAATCACACAGACAAGAGTAATCCAGCTGCCAAAGCCATCTTGCAATTCCAAAAGGCATTTTACAATGTTCCTTGTCGAGGACGTGTAAAACAGACTGCACTGCCATTGAGTAAGAGGGAAAGTTTTTAAATGGATGAATAAATGCCCCAAATGTAGAGAAAAAAAAAAAGTTTATATAGTCAGTTTTCTCAGTCTAGGGAGGCTGCTAGAAGAGACCTACAAAATTGTGTGCTAGACCTGTGCTCTTCAACATAGTAGAAAATGAGGTGGCAAGGTGGGTGAAAAGTCCGCTGGTATTACAAAGTTATTCAGGACAAGAAGGATGAGGACCAACTGACAAGAGCTGTAGAACATAATACTTGGTAATAAAAAAGCAAGTGAAATGAAATGTAAATAAATGTTAAGCAATGTCCATGGGGAAAAATAACCTCAGCTTTAATTATATATAAATCTAACTTAACATACACAACCTGTCACTCAGGAATGAGATCTTCAAGTTATAAATAGTGGATAAACGTAGAGAAACAGTTCTATGAAAATGTCAGCTCGAAACAGAAAATATCATTTCGCCTCTCTGTAACTCCACAGTGTGCCTTCATCTCAAACACTGTATATACCTCTGGTTCACTCTTATCCCCTCTTTCCCCAAGTCAGAAAGATACCGAGAAGGTAACAAGGATGATCAAAAGTACGAAACAGTTTCAACATGATTTTTAATTAAACATATTAAGACTCTTCAGGCTAGAAAAAAAGACAAGTGAAGAGGGATGGAACAGCAGTTTATAAAATCATAAAGATTATAGAGGAGTTAAAAAGGGAATGATTGTGCACTGTCTATTCTAGAGAGAAAAAGTAGCTATCAGATGACCTTAGAGTATGGCAAGTTCAAAACAAACAAAAAAAAGAAATAACTCTTCATGTAATCAAGTTGATAGAGGCTTGAAAGAGAATTGGGAAAAAAATCCATGGACTACTCAAAAAGGCTATTGAATAAGAAGAATTATCTAGTTTAGCTAGTTCTGAACTGCAAATATGTGTGGCCTGGAAAAGCAGACCTAGGATATAGTATTGTTCTTGCATAGGTGTCTGCTGCTGGCTAATGTCAGACGCAAGAGAATGAGCTACTTTGAACTTTGTCTTACCTAGTACAGGCATGAGGGGTCCATTATGTTCTCGACTTATTTTTTAAATTTCATTACACAAATATTCTTTTTCTTATATGTTCCTACGAACAGAATTAACGAGTGCTTAATTCTGCTTCATGTTGTATTTGGTACAGTTTTCTTTGTAGACAAATTTATTTAAGTTATTAAGATATGCAAATATACCTCAATTTTCATGCTATGGATGGAGCACAGGACACTGCTACTGTAGCCATGAAAAACAGTGACTTGGTTTTGAGGGATGCATTATAAAAAATATTCTGTCGCTATTAATAATTACCTTATGTTGTGTTGAATTCTTGCTTAAGACTGCTCATGTTTGAGGAGGCAGGGGTTTCCAAGCCTTTCTTTGTTTTAAGGACTCCACTAGCCCCACAAGTTAGAATTCAATAATCAAGTGGAACATGATATACGGGTTACACTTATGTAGCCAAGTTGATCATCCTTTGTTTTGCTTGAGAGTCAAGTTTGTCTGATTATCAACTCTGTATACACGTTAATCTCCAACCTCAGCTCCAAGCACTTTTGGCAGAGAAAGTTCAGGCGCCAACGAGAGAGAAGTTTATGCAAGGCTCAGCACCTGACCTGCTGTGAGGACATGGAAGCAGTCTGCACCGACTTGGGCTGAGGGCCACAGAGCATTTTCCACTGTGGACTGAAAAGATGAGCCAGTCCCTGAGACCCTTTCCTTTCTGCCCTGATGTGCTCTCTGAGGAGGCAGTGACAGAGCAAGGAGGTTAAAGTCAACAGAGCCAACCAGGCACTTTCTCCTGAACTGTATGCTAACAGCACCATAGCTGCCCTTCGCACTTCCACCACTAAGATCTGTTTCCCAGCACATTTCATATTTCACATGGCACGCAAACGAATTAATCTTCACAGTGTTCCTATGCAGTAGGTAAATGTTGCCCTTAAATAAAAAAAAAAACACACCAACTTGTCAGGAGTGACAGGAAGGCTTCTGAAGTTACCCTGCGGCTGGGCTCAGAATTCAGGAATTCTTTTCATTCCTGGTATTGCGTTGAGGTCATCTTGCTCTTTGATGTAGCCTAGAAAATGAAATGAGCTATTAAAATCTGGATACATTTCCCCATTAAATTAGAAACATTTACAAGTCCAGCATCGCACATAAAACTTAGATAGCATTTCTTGTGATAAAGCCATAAATGCATTTTGTTTCTCGTACATTTTGGACTGTGTGACCTGTGGTCTCTCTTTCTCTATTTGACTTGTGGTTTGCTTCGTTATGTAATTGTTACATCTACTTAAAGGTCAGCCAAAGTACAATTATATTTTGTCGGAGGTGAGATGTAAACAAATGTTTGATCTTGCCCTGCCGTTTTTCTTAGGCCTTCTGCAGAGCTGGGTTACAATGTGCCAGTATTCATAAAAGGAGATTATATTTTAGAATCTGTATTGTATTATTCATAAATATTTCAAGGTACCTGCAAACCTAGGTTAAGAGCTATCATGTCTCAGGAAGCAAAAAAGGCAGCTACTGTGCATTCATTGTATTCTGTACCATACACCCATGTTTATGCGCAACTGGACGCATATGAATATGTATTTACAAAGCCCACTTTCATCACTGCTTCTCCATCTTAGCTTGAAAGTAACCAACTAAACTAAGAAAAGGAAGCAAGGAATTCTTACAAACCTTGTTGCTCTATATCTAAAATCTAACCCCTAAATATAAATTATTGAATACTTTGTTTTAAGAACTTAAGCATTTGCTCACTGCATTTTTACTTTAAACAGATGCTGTAGATACAGATGTAGTCTTTTTGCATTTACATAGGGCTGGTGTTATTAAGAATATCCACATGAGAAAAGGTTATAAAGATGATCCCTGTAAGAAGGTGAATCAGATAGCATATATTGTAATATAGAGTACTTTTTGCTGTAGCTGACTGACACGTTTAGAAAAGCTGATACTTTGATGAGAAGATCAACTGCACAATATTCTCCCAGCATCTTCTCCAGAGTCTCAATGCAAACTAACATAAGGATGCAACGTATGTGTCAAGAGAAATAAACACACATTAAACCAGACGTTCATTTTCCTCAAACTAAGCTCTGAAAGCATATGCAACAAAATACTGGGAAAAGGTAAGAATGCCAACTTTACAGCAACAGTCACATTTCAGATAAAGAAAAGCTTTTATATGAAGTTGTATCCACAGTCCCTAGCATAAAATATTAATAGTTCTAGCTACACCACTTTATAACTGAGGAAGAAGTGTTCCTAGGAGGGAACCATTTGTTTAAAAAAAATCCTGCAGTTCAACAAGTATATAGTATTTGTAATTAAAAATGTTTATCTGTTGGCTAATACATAAGAAGACTGGTGATATATGTTTGATGATTGTATTCAGGTGCGTGATCAGTTTAACACAAAGCAGCCTCATATACAATTGCAGAGGACTACTGTTGAGCTCATCTACTGAGGCATTAAATGATCTTACTTTTAATAACTTGATTAACCTAAAGTGATCTTCCTGTTTTTCCTGTGAGGAAAACTCTGGTTAAATGTTGTATTCGTTTGTCCTCTTTTCTTAAAATAGCCTGGGAGGAACTGAACGGCATTGTACTTCCCCTCTCTATAGGCTGGAGGTCAGGGATTTTTGTCTCGCACAGGGCACCTCTGCTTTGCTCTGCCTCACCCCCCTACAACGTCCAGAAGAGGTGGCAAGCTGCTTTTGACAACGCGAACCTCGCTACGTTCAATGTGAAAAGGGAGCTGGTCGTGGTCACATGTGGGCAGCAAGTTGTCATTTAGAAAATAGTTCCCAACTAATGGATAAAGTATTTTTAAGCATGCTGGAATGGTTCCACAGCCAAGCTGTTACAAATGAATAGGTCTTTTGTTGTGAGCCTTGATCTCTTCCCTCCTTCCTCCCTTTCTCCCTCCCTCCCCCCTTTGTCAGGATGAGTCAATAGCTTTCTAATTGGGTGTCCTTTCTGGACTTTTTTTCCAGGTTTTAGGCATTAAGAAAGTTCAAATCCTTAAACACATAGCCCTGGTGCCCAGAAACCATTTTTTCCTTTAACAGATTTATTGCTTCAAGAGGCATTCATTTCAGAAGGCTCAACAGTATTGTTATGGGGTTTTTTGCTGCACACAGGAAATGTAAAAGGAACTCAGTTGTACTTCAGTGAAACGGCATTATCATCCCAAGAATGAACAAACTGATTTGCTATGTCCTTAACAAGAAGCCAGTCAACTTCTAAATAGTGTTGTGGGATTGTTCTGAAACGGTGGCCCAGTATGCTTTCAGAGATAACTACCCTGCTCTCTCGGCGGTAGCTTTTATTTTGTCATCACATCCTTTCTGACTGCCTGAGGAAAGCGAAAGTGGGTAAAGCCATCTCTGTCAATAATACCACGGGTGAGACAGGCCAAACTTAACGCTGATTAGTAAATTAACCATGACCCAGCAATGTGCCCTTGTCACCAAAAAGGCCAACAGAATCCTGGGCTGCACAGGGAAGAGTGTGGCCAGTAGGTCGAGGGAGGTCATTCTCCCCCTCTACCCTGCACTGGTGAGGCCACAATTGGAATACTGTGTCCAGTTCTGGGCTCCCCAGTTCAAGAGGGGCAGGGAACTGCTGGAGAGAGTCCAGCGTAGGGCAACTGATTGAGGGATTGGAGCACCTCCCTTATGAGGAAAGGCTGAGAGAGCTGGGACTCTTTAGCCTGGAGAAGAGAAGGCTGAGGAGAGACCTTATTATTGCGTACAAGTATCTAAAGGATGGGTTGAAGGACGATGGAGCCAGACTCTTTTCAGTGGTTCCCAGTGACAGGACGAGGGGCAATGGGCACAAGTTGGAACATAGGATGTTCCATTCAAATACAAGAAAAAACTTCTTTACAGTTAGGGTGACAGAGCACTGGAACAGGCTGCCCAGGGAGGCTGTGGAGTCCCCTTCTCTGGAGATTTTCAAGACCCGCCTGGATGCAGTCCTGAGTAATGTGCTCCAGGCAATCCTGCTTTGGCAGGGGAGTTGGAAAATTCTGTGAAAATTCTGTGATTCTGTGATTCCATGATAGTCAGGCAAGACTGAAAATCTGGCAATGGTGCCTCCTAATGGCACCATGTGGAAGACATGGTCATGTGGTAGATGATTGTCAGGTGTATTGGCGGATTCTCCAAATTCTTGTCTTGAGATTTTTAACAAATAATTACCGCTTGGAATTCATTGGTACCTGCTGTCCCAGGATCTCAGGCGAATATAACCTTCCTAGGAAGCAAATACCACCATCCTTATTTCGTAGATAATAAAAAAGAAGGCATGCAAAGACTAAGTGTTTTGCTTGTAGATACAGTGAAAGTTTGTGGTAGATTTTAGAAGAGAGTTGAGGTTTCCTGCATTAAAAAAAAAAAGAGAGAGGCAATGGTAGATGCAGAAGAAACTGTGTTTAAAGAAATGCAGTTGGGACTCAGAATTTAGGTGCACTGAGACTGGATTGAGTTTGAGGCTTGAGTGATTTTTAGAGAAAAAAATGGAATCCCTCTCCACATTAGAGTGAAATTTTATACATTTCTTTGAGAAGAACAGAATGTAATGATTGAACTGCATAAACCATTTATGCATAGGGATTAGCTCTTGTATGGACGAAGTCTGATGTCTGAGGTAAAGAAAAAGCAGCTCTTTGCAAATTAGTATAAGATCTCATTGTGTGTAGATGTGAAGGAAATATTCCACACGTTTATTACTGACTTCTTGCACTTTTCCCTGAAATACCCAGTGTTGCCTGCTCTCTGAGACAGGCTGCTCTGGCAGAGTCTCTGAAGTGACTCACCACGGCAGTTCCTTGGTTCTGCCCTCTCACCGTGTGACACCATGTGTGTAAGGCAGTTGTAGAGCATCTGTGAGCAAAGGGGAGTGAAAATCAGTGCCCCCCTGCAACGCTGTGTCCCTCTGTCTTCCTACCTCCTTCTGAAATGACCTAGGGTGAAGAAACTAGACGTTGAAATTAGACATCTAGCAACTGTAAATAGTAGTACTTATGTATTTTAGGGTGAAGTAATAGTCCATCTCCAGTCCCTGCTATGATGCTGTTAAAAAACACTGTTAGGTATGTTCAGAAATCTGGATTTCATCCTGTTTCTGCAAACCATTGCTAGCGGATATGAAGTGAGAAAGTCAGAAAACTGAAGACAGAAAATTGTTAGGGCAAATGAGGCCTTCTTTTCTTTTTCTCCATAACGATCAGCGAGAAGGACAAACACTTTATGTTTCTTTTCTGACTAGCAGTTAAGGAAGTTCCAGCTTGCCACCACAAGCAGTGTTACCTGCTTTCTGTGTAGTCTACTTGGACAGACTGTCCAAACCTGCCTGCTCGACTCTCCAGCATCTTCCTTCCACCTTTTTTCTTCATTTCCACTTAATGAAAAGAGGGTTGAATTTTATACCACTTTAGACTGACACATATGGGTTCAGAGGAATAGGACGAAGGAGAATGATGATCAGAAATGTCACCTGGCATGTACAGGTTGGTTGCCCCAGTTCTGGAAGTCACCAGATTACAGCCTAATGTTACAGCCTAACATTCTTGTGTTTAGTAGTTCAGGTGCAGAAGATGTTACCCTGTTTTTACATGAGTACTAGTGATGCCTCCTTTGTAAAAAAATAAAATAACCAAATATTGCTATTTTGTGTTTTGCAGACTACTGTATGGGATCTCTGAATGATTTGAGTCTCTTGGTATTCACTGTCTAAATAATTATGGAGCAGCATCCCTGCATTGGCCTTTTACTTGTGACTCATGGCATTAACTAAAAACAAAAATCAAAAAAATACCCCATATCCTCAACTCCAACTTCCTCTCCAACCTCTTATGAGGGTTTCCCAACAAAGCCTCCCTTCTCCTAATTCCGTAGTGGCCTCTTCCTAAGGCGTCATTCCTTACTTCATTTATATTTTTGGAGGTATAAACGAAACAGGCCTGTTCCCATGAGACCAGAGAATTGCAGCCTCTTGGGACTTGTTTCCAACATGTGCTAACAGGCCAGTTTGGCAGATGATAATTGTTACTCATTTACAGTAGCATATATGAAAATGGGTCATAAATCCTAACTCAGATAACGTATGTTCACACTGCAGCCTCAGCCCTCAATTTCTCCACAGATAACTCCCTCATGCAACTATTTTTCCTTAGCCCTGCCCTTAGGGAGATAACATATTCCTTCTGAATTCTATATACACTTTACCTATACCTGCCCTTTGTGGGACACGAGTGGGGGTTCTCAACTTCAGTTACATCATAGAATTTCAAACCTTCATTTACCTAGAAAAACCTGTCTTCTTAATGATGTTTGTTAAATGTGCTTCTCTTACTGGCTGATAGGAAAAATGTTCATGTGGCTGGAATATTCCAGCAATAAATAGCTCTTGTGATTATCAAATGCCTTGGCTCCACTTTAGCATTTAATTACCCTCAAAAGCCGTAAATTGCCTCATATACTCCTCCACTATGAACATTGTCTCTTAGTCAAACTGGATTAATAAGTTTAAGAGAGATTGCCCATTTATATGTGAATTTTGGTAGGTCATGAGAATAATGAGCCAGATATACAGGAGATGTAAATAGCAATATAAGTTGCAAGTCCATAACTTAAAGCTTATACAACATGCAGAGAGCAGAAATACGTGATATTAGCAGAGAAAGCTACCAACAGGTTCATGGTCATTTGCACTTGACGTAATATATTTATTTACATTCAAAATGAAAATGTTGACCTGTTGGAGTGATTCCAGAGGAGGGCCACAAAGATGATCAGAGGGCTGGAGCACCTCTCTATGAAGCTGTTCAGCCTGGAGAAGAGAAGGCTCTGGGGAGACCTTATAGCAGCCTTCCAGTACCTAAAGGGGTCCTACAGGAAAAATGGGGAGGGACTCTTTATCAGGTCTTCCTACCTATCAGGTAGTGATAGGACGAGGGATAACAGCTTAAAACTGAAAAAGGGTAGGTTTAGATTAGATATAAGGAAGAAATTTTTCACTCTGAGGGTGATGAGGCACTGGAACAGGTTGCCCAGGGAAGTTGTAGATGCCCCAACCCTGGAAGTGTTCAAAGCCAGGCTGGATGGGGCTTTGAGCAACCTCATCTAGTGGGAGGTGTCCCTGCCCACGGCAGGGGAGTTGGAACTAGACGGTCTTTAAGGTGCCTTCCAACTCTAACTATTCTGTGATTCTATGATTCTCTGTTTACAATATTTCTTGTCCCTAATGGGGTCAAAACATGCTTAGACCTGTTGACAGGGGTAGTTTTCAGTACTGTCTGATACTCAGTACTGCCTGAATTTTTACTTGGAAAGCATTTTGTATCCCAAACCAGAGCTAAAGGTTTGCTCCAGAAACCCTTCACGTATTGATTTTTTTAGCAGTGTGAAACAGATTGCTTAAACAGTTTCATTATTGACATTCTTGAAGTTTAAGTTTAGATATCAATTACTGTATATATGTTATTTATCCATACTTAAAGAAAATAGCCCAAATATGTGCTTATTCTAGGTGCTGCGAGCATTCTTGCCGATAGCTATCCACAAACATCTACTGTACACACACCTTGCCACTGCTCATTAACTGTATTAGAAATTAAAGTTTTCAACCGCTTGCTTATTCCAAAGTACTAAAACTCAACTATGTGGGCTATCACAAAGCACAACATGAGCAAAGCCCATCTGTGCACGGCAGCAAGGAGTGGGTGGGTGTGTTTGTGTTTTGAACCATAAAGTCGTAATGAAAATATTTTATAGTAGGATCCTCTCCGTCCCAGTTGAAGAGCTTCAGCTCTGTGGCACTATGGTACAGGCTGTGCTAATCTAAATAGAACACTCATTTGGTACAGTAGCGTATGTGTTTACAATTGGAAACCAAAAAGCAAGGTTTTGCTCGGGGATTGCAGGTGTTGCCTGTGGTTTGCAAAGATAAGTGAGATACCATAAACTGAACAAATTTAAATCTCCTGATTTTGCACAGAGTATATCACAGTTGACAATAGTACAACTTTTCCGGTCTTAATAGAGCCACGTCCCCTTTAATTGATTTAGTTATATTATCAGTCTCCCAAATTGCACATGGCATGCACAAAACTGATTCTTTCCCAACAGCGATATTTTATGAGATTGCTTGTGGATCTATAAATAGCCAGAATGTTTTAAAATGAACCCAAAATCCAAAGACTGAAAGGAAGACTTAAGTAGAAAGAACCTAGTCATAAATTAATGAAATTAAACATTCTTCATACATTAAAAAAAATTAATTGTAGTATTGATTAATGCGGTGAGCAGCACAATTCCATCCCATTGCTACCATATTATTGTCACTTCAACCTGAACTTGCAATTTTTACAAGTTTCAGCATTTATCTTTGGAACTGTCACCTGTCATGCTTAATGAAACTAAGTGACAATTGTATTTCTTTTAGTACATTAATATAATTAGGGTTTTTTAAAACCCACTTCAGGGTTAAAATAAATCATAGAACTTCATTAACTATTGCAAGATAAGAAATCCAGCTTGCTGCTTTTTTTTCCTAATGTACTGTAGGTTTGCCTTACTGTTACTTTGTCTCCTTTAATAAATATTGATTAGGATTAAATACTTCATAATATATCTTTTTCCATTCATGAGTTCTAGGCATCCACCTTCACAAATGAGGATAAATGTATAATCTCATGGTCTACTGTAGCATATCCTTTACGCATGCACATTGTGAGTGTAGTTAACTACGGGTGTCTAGACAGATACTTAGACAAACATTAATGTATATGTACAGAAATCTGTTGTGTATTTCTAAAACCTTCACTTCATTTTACCAAATTCCCAGATCATGTATTTCCCTGCAAACTGCAGAGCAAATTAATGAAGTATTTTAGATTGCTGTATCCGTGGGTCAAGATTTTGATGTCGTTTGCAGCAATGTGAGGCCAAAGTCACTCCTTTGTTCCCAAGTTCACCCATTTACGTTGAGAAAATGAGATCAAATATCTTCTGCTTTATTTTAAAAAGTATTATACTGTCTCCTTTG
Organism: Anarhynchus alexandrinus; assembly: GCA_008711295.1. Lineage (NCBI taxonomy): Eukaryota > Metazoa > Chordata > Aves > Charadriiformes > Charadriidae > Anarhynchus > Anarhynchus alexandrinus. The sequence continues at coordinate 4,028,640 of VUYV01000069.1, forward strand.
TCATGGGAGCTTGTTGATGCTATTCACCACTTCTCATTCCATAACAAATCCCATAAAGGAGAATTTAAAGTGTGACAAGATATTAGAAGCTGTGGATGTCATACAAGACAGTTCTTTTTGGTATTATAAAGGAAAAATAGCATACCTTCATATTTCTGCTTACCCTTGTGTTTTGTTTTTCCCAGCTACAGTTTTATAAAAAGGAACTTCAATGGCTGATAACTTAGATGTTCCTGAAGATTTAGGGTTTCTTGTACAAATTCTTCATATATGGAACCATGCTTTTACAGTATGACTTGCATAATTTTCACAATCTTAGAGATTATTTAACTTTTTTTTTTTAATTCTTATCATATTTGATCCCATTACAATGGCAGGCAGAAGGAGATACTTATTGAATATAGGCCTTGAGTGCTCCTTCACATAAATCTCCAGGTGTAAACTATTTTTTTCCTCAAGAAAATAAGACCTTGGCGATGCTGTGGTGTTTTGAGAGAGCACTTCAATAACCCTTTTATAAACTTTATAGGATTCTTTTTCAGAATTACCCAAGAATGGTCATACGAGGAGGAAAGACACACTTCTGGTGAAAAGTATTTACTGTTTTGGGTGGAGAGTGCAGGATGACCATAGGAGGAGCACTCCTAATCCCAGCCTCGGAACAGACTGATGCCGAGGTGGGGAAAAATGGAGTGGGCTGGGATGTCTCATGTCCCCGCTGGAAGTGACAAATGCCTGAGAAAAAATGGCAGTAGCATTTGTGCTGCTCCCTTGATTTACTCCTTAATTATATTTATGGTGTAAACGAATTAAAAGTATACCTTTTCCCCTAAAAAACAGGTGTCAAATCTTCTTGAAGCCCACAATATAAGTGTGCTTGAAAGTTTAACTAGACACTAGAGAGTAGTGGATTAAGCTCAGGATTGATTTACCATTATTACATTAGAAAATCTGACTTTTTTTAAAAAAAGTTATTTCAGTAACATAACAAAATTGGGCAAAAATCGGGGAACTGGTCAGAGATCCAGGACTGGACTGGACTGGAACTGGACTGGAGCACTGGACTGAGACACCAGAGATTCTACAGTGAAAGTTGCAATGCCATAATTGCTTCAATTTTACTTGGCTGTAGATCATGGTTATAAGAAGTTTACTTTTATTATAATAGAGCGTATTAAACTGAAAATCCAAATAATTTATTGAGAAGGCATAAAGCTCACTTTGGAAAATCACAGAAAAGTATTTAACTTGGTTTTGTTGATCACTGATGATCAAGGTAAGTTACGGACAGCGGGCATTTATATCTTGAAACAATCTCTGAGAGAGGGCAGCTATTATGTTAGAATTATAAAATAATTGAGTACAAACTATCTTACTTTTATTTACAATCATAAAATAAAAGAAAACAGCTCAGACCTCAAAATAACTGCCTGTATAAGTTTACAGGAGCCTGTTTATAGGTCTTATAATGTAAAACAATGTTACATAAATTTATACTTTAACATTATGACTTTTACAGCATTTTCATTAATACTTTAAAATGTTTGGAATAAACCACAGAAAAAGGAAGAGAAACGAAGGAATTTGTACAGTGTAATAGGCTTCCTCACTAAACTAAAATCTTGCCATTTCTTTTAAAGGGAGAACACTAAAATTCCAATGATTTTTATGTCCATATACACACACACACACACACTCCCTCTGATATGTGGCAGATATTACACGCCATAATGGGGAATAGAATTGTGTCCATCATTCAGTGGGCCGGACTGCATCCCCATACATGTGATCCAAAAGCACCAGCTATATGGGGCACCTTTTGAATCCAATTTGTGTTTTACGATTTGATTAATATATTAGCTTGTTGTAATGTATATATATGTAATATGTATATGTATATATATGTAATAACATATATATATTGTTATATGCATGCATAAATATTTGGTTCTCAAATGGTTGGTAGTTTATATTTGCCATTAATTGCCAGAATACTTCCCTGTATACTTTTTGGAGTTAATGTCTCTGTGGTGATATCAGACCTATAAAATACCTTTCAGTACTGCTTACTAAAATAATACAACTGGAAGTATTTTAAAACTAATAGTCAGTATGATCACTATGCAGTCCTTGAAATGATACAGATAATTTCGTCTTGTGTCTTTCCAGCTATTCCAGCAAGTCTGAAAGATGAGGAAGAGGACTGGGCAAAAGCCAAGTTGGCCTTAGCTTTTCTTTCGCTTCCTGGGGAAAATCCCTACCCTGTGAGCATAGACCCAGAATGACATCAGGTCTGGACCCAAGATTTGCATTAGTTTCATTTAGCTAAGCAAGAAACTGAGGCAGAAGACTATTTTTCTTTAATTCCCTGTTTTAGACAATTAAGGGTACCTTTTTCCATCTTTACTTGCACGGGTTGCCAGGATGCTCATCTGTCAATGTAGAAAAACAACAAATTTTTCATCCAAATGAAGTTTTGTAATCATGTTATTTTGTAATGTTGTTTTGTAATGTTGTTTTGTAATTTTCGTTCTGTCCGATCTAGAGAATTTTATGCTCCTGGCTGGCAAAAAAAAACCCTGTTATTTTAGGCAAATACACAAACAAACAAAATCATGACAGTTAAAAATACTAGTAGAACTGACTGAGGCTTATTTTTATGTTTGTTTTTCCTATGACCTGTATTTCACATGTAATATCCAAATGAGCATTTGATGCTAAGACCTTAGTCCAGTCATTTATATGGATGCCAAAATGGAGGATATATTCAGGAAATTAAAGAAAATATCGATTATAATTATCAGCTAGAACAAAGGGAGGAGAAAAAGACCTCATGAAAGATTTTACTTCAAGAAAACTATAGTTCATAGAATTATTGCAGTACTGGATTTTTTGTTTTCTTTGTGAGTTGTAAAGGTATGGGTGAGAAATGACTGTGCAATATGGCACAGTTGTGAGGGAGACGCATGAGAAAATAACTTCTGCTTGTACGTATAGCAATGAGTTTTTATCAAAGATTTGATTGTGCATTCAGCATTATGGACTCATAATATGCAAATGCATTCTGCTGTTAATACACATTCACAGCATACATGTTAGTGGTTCCAAAGGAGCCGTTACAATATATGCTCTGAATATGTATTAGGAATAATACACAATATGTAAGTAAGAAATGTTATGAAAATATAACACAGAATGCACAATATTTTTAATACTCATTCATAGTGTACTCTCTGGAAGCTCAAAAGGAGCAACTGTACTGTGTATTATGAACTCATATTGAAGATGCACAAAATTAACTAAATTTTTATAGATCTTTGGATGTGACAGCATGATCTCACATAGCAATATAACGTACAGTCTTCTGTTCCACTGCATTATTTATTCTATTTATAAAATATGCTTGTTTTAGTGTTTTTCATTTAAATATTTTTGGGAAGGATCCACTAGGTATTCTTTTCATATGGAAATATTTTTATTTTTGTAGAATTCTAGATATGGTATTTTTGCAAACGTCATTTGATATTGGCAATTAGTTTGATACTGCTGAGAAAAGGTAATGTAAATTTCATGAATACTCACAATTGTAAGGAATGTGCATAAAATACTAATGTAGAATAATGCCAGATCCAGATACTGCTCAGGATGCAGAAGCAAAAGGAGCCTTGTCAACCTCAAAAGCAACAGAAATATTTGGCTTAGGTATTTTTTGCTTGCTATACATACAGCCTGTAGGATTATTAAGACTAAGTGGTTTGGGTAAATTCATTAAGCTATTTTAAATTTACTAAGTCTCTATATAGTTCATGTTAGAATATTCTGTGTTCAGTTAGCCACACTTTTTAACCAATATTCCATTCAATTTCCTGTCCCGATAACTCACAAGATGCTGTTGTGCATCGTTTGTCTTTGCTGAGATGATCTCTAACGTCAAGATGAGTTCCGGGTAATCTTGAATGCATTAAAAAATCAGTACAGAGTTTGAAACATTCACTTTTGCTGAATTTCAAGGTTTTTTCTTCTGAAGTCCTAAATAAATTCTTTTATTAGGGTGCACTATTAACTGCAAAGTGAAAAGCCAAATATCTGAAGGGAATATATGCAAGTAAATTAACTGTTGCCATCCAGCATGCTTCGTTGTAATTGAATGCTGACTATTTCTTCTTGACTTATTTGTAGGAATGTAATGAATTACTGGTTGACATTTTGTTGTGATGAAACGTCATTTTGCATGCCTCAATATATGATCTGTTACTTTTTCATGTGAGATCTATTACCTGCTTGAGTGAGCTACTTGCTTGAGCTTGCTAAGGAATAGCTGAAACTACCATAAACTATGCCATGTGATGTGTTTTGCCCTAAGTAGGATAAAGCTTGTTGTTGAGCTGAATTCATTTTCATGCAACTCCTTGGACTTCATTGGAGTTACATCAGAAATAATAAATCTCAGAATATTTTATTTTGTTTTACTTCATAATTTATCAATTTTAATGAAAACTTTGCCATCTGTGTTAGAAAATATTTTACAGAAAGAAAATGATTCTTATACTATTACACTTCCTATAAACAGAAAAATAAAATGGAGAAAAAAACCTTTTTATCTTTTAAATTCATGTTTACTCTGAGTTTAATTCTCAATTGCCAGCTCGAGCCGGCACAAAGCAGTCATTAAGCCTCATATTCCCTTTCTCCCCACTGTGGAGCCCATCCTGTGGCAGAAAAACATCAGTCCTGGAGAAGAATCATTTACGGTAGAAAGGCTTCTTCTTGGTCCCAAGGCAAGGTACAGCATTACTGGAACCAATTCCTTCGCTAAAAGAGAATGCATTTCTTTATTCCGTTTCTGGTTATGGAAGGAGTTAAATCTGCATGTCTCTAATTTCATTTTAGGCATCCTGCTGTTTACTCGTTTCTATGTTTGTGCTCAGTGGAGGTGGATTTCCTTGGACTAGAAGGGGTTGGTTGCCCTGTTAGGACCAGCTGGTGTCTAAGGCACCGTCAATCCCACAGCACTTCAGTGGTTGTGTTTTATAGAGCACAAATCCTCATCTACAACACAGCTGCGTCCAGCTCTGTTCTGGCACCTGACAATTGGCGTGGCTTTAAACAGGGTGTTTTGGAGAAGGGTAATATGCAAACTAGGCCGTGAACACCAGGAACCAAAAAGTGCTCCAAACCAGGCATGGCAGTGACCTTCACATTCCCCTTTACTGTGCTTTTATGCATACACTGCATGTATTTCCACCTTCGATCTAAATTAAAAAAAAAAAAAAAGTTTGTAAGCTTCACTTGTAGTACTGTTATTTTATAATATAATTTGGCTTTAATTCCAAGTCTTTTCTTTATCCCTTTTAACTATAACAGTCTTCCCATTTAAGTGTTGCTGCACTATAAAATATTTAGGATAGATATCCTGCCAGGATCCTAATATTGAAAAGAGCTATGAAGTTTAGAGTAATACACTTGTGTTAAAAATGCATATTACAAAGTTGAAAATCATGTTCTTAGGCATAGCAGAAGGATAACTTGAATCCAGAGGTACTAAGGTACAAGCAATCAATCACAAAAGGATTTACTAAGTATTGTTGTCCATCTTTCAGAAACATTTAAGTGATCCAGGGTGTTAAGAAGGATGTAAAATATTTCCAGTTTCCTCTGTTCTTGCTGATGGAAGAAAGTCAGCATCCATTGAAGAGCAGTCTTGAGGAAGGAAACGTAAGTGTTAGGATGGGGAGAAAATTTGGGTACCTGCACCTGCATTGATCTATAAGTAATAGTTATTGATCACTTCACTGTGTAAGCAGTAATATTTTTAATAAAAATATTTTTTATTTGAAGAGTTATGCACAAATTTTCTACAGCATTGTCGAGATGAGCAACTCTATTATCCAAAACTTCCTCCACAAGAAATTATCTGATATCCAAAAAAACTCAAAGACAAAAAGTTTGCCTTGGAAAATTCAAGCTAGAAATATAGCTCGAATTTTTAATAATGTAAGTAAATAACCTTTGCAGCAGTTAATTTTGCGATATTGTGGGTTTACTTTAAATAAACAACTTGTGTCTTTCTGTAACACTTTCATTCAGTGACAAGTCTATTTCAGCTGGAGGTAATAGCTATTGTATGGCTTGTGTAGGGGCTCAGACTAGAAAATGGTGATGACCAATTTTGTCTTGAAGACATATGATTATAATCTGCATTTTTGGCATTTTTAATAGGAATCTGTTTTACAGAAAATTTTTAACAGGGAAAAAACCATGAAGTTTTGGGATTTTTTTTTGTTTGGTTGTTTTCTTGCTTTGGTTTTGTTTTGTTTTGTTTTGTTTTCCTTTCAGGAGATTTTTTACCTTCCTACAAACTATACTTACTGCCTATTTGCAAGTGTTTTGAGCTTCTCTTCACATCCATCCAAAATCTGCCATTAATGATCTAGAAGACCATACCTGAATTTTATGATACAGCAATGGAAGAGTATATTGGAATACATCTGTGCAACAGCCTATAACTTGGTTGCTGTAGTAAGATACAACATATCTCATATTTGTAGCCTACTTGAAAGGTCGCTGATGTTAGTTTGAACCGCCCGCTTCCTAGAATTTTCAGTAACATTTTAGAATGATACTTATTTTAAAGGAAAGTAATAAAACAAATATTTTAGATTAGCTGTGTATTTGTTAGAATGATGTACTGTCAGGAAGTGCTGTATGGTTGGCTTACGCCAATGAACTTTGCCTATCTGTGGGATCTCATTAACAGTGACCGCATCTGGACCCATCTTTTCATAATCATCGCAGCCTTTGGTATGTAATGTATTATGTGTTGCACAATATTTTTTTAATGTGCTATTTCAGTGAATTGTGCTTTTTGTATCTTGAATTCTCTTACCTTTTTTAGAATCTGATTTTGCTTAGGGTTATCTCCCACTGCATCAGTTCCAATCTGGCAATATCAGCTGAAGATCTTCCATTCATTTAGTTGCTTTAAGCTCGATGTAGGCTGCCACACAGCTGAACCTTGGCAGGGTGAGCTCATCCCATCATCTTTTTTAAGAAGATAAACTGAACGCCATGGAGTTGACCATGTGGGTTCCATAGATAAGGGGGAAAAAAAAACCCAAACACCAACCCTGGATGGTATCTGCTCTTCATAGGCATTTATTATCCAATGAAATATTTTGAAGGCAGGGTGTGGTTGGCTAAATTATTGCTCCTCCCACTGTTCTCTGCTATGTTTCCAGTTTCAGAGGGAAAAACACAAGCTTGTATGTTGAGTGTGAGTCATAACCTCTCTTCTGCTACTGACTCACTTGGGAGTTTGAGGTAAGTCATTCTACCTTATGTCTCAATCGCTCTGCCCCCAGGATAGTGAGGAGAGAAGGCACTATGGAAAGTTATGCAATGTTTTCATAGATGAAAAGTGTAGATATTGAGACCAATATTATTATTACGCAGTACGATAATAATTTTGTGTGCCCAAAATGGATTTTTTACATAGCTTCTTCCCCACATAGCACATTCTTTTTCCATTTTGTCATGAAAATCTTTAAAGAAACAGTATGTTGTACCAAAGAACATCTTAGGTTACTGAAAAAATACTTAAAAATTACTGTATTTCTCAGAGGAAAATATATACACCTTAAAAAGCATTTCTTATCAATTGAATCACGCTGTTCTCTTTAGCACCATTAATGGGCAGTAATAAAGCTATACAGTGCTGCAAAATTATTGATGACTTCTGAAATAAGAGGAGGCCCTAAAGCGTGTGGTGTTGTCACACAGAACTAGTTCCTACTCAGGTGCTTACACTCCACGCTGGCTGGTTTTGCGTTGCAGGGAAATGCTAAACTTTAAGAAGTGCACTTTTAATACCTGACCGTATTCCTTAGCACTTATGATACCAAAAAAAACCCCACCAGTTATCTTCTCTGTCCTGGTTTGAGGTAAAACAGAGGAGAGAGAGACAGGTAAGGGAGAGCATCTGTCGTTCGCTTCAGTGGTCAGTCCAGCCCAAACCATGACATTCTCTTATGTTAGGATGTAGATAGTTTATAACTTGGCTATTTTGTCTTCCTACTTTTGTTACCCAAAAGATACCTGGTTGTACACTGTAATGAGACATACTAGTAAAATATATCTACTAAACCGTAATAAAAAACTCTGCTTGTAAGTTTTAAGGAAATTACAGTTTAGACATGAACAGACTTTGTTAGAGAAAGGTGATGTACTCTGATAGCGTCAGCAAGATAAAACACGTAGCTTAGGGACACCAGCACGCACATGAGCCATAATTGCAGTACTCGACGGTGTGGGCAAAAGCAGAGCGTGAGGCTGTCGAGCAAATCAACCTGTGCCAGGGGAAAGAGATGCATTTCCTACCCAGAGAAGGCACAGGTAACACGGCGTGCCAGGCGACAGCGGAGGAAGCGGTGTGCTCTCTGGGGTTTTACTTTTGCAAAATCCTCGTCCTGCCCTTCGCGTATTTTTGTGTGCCCGCTTCGCGGGCCTTTTTAGGGGCATAACCCCGCGTTACCCGCGGCGGGTTCGGTGGGGTCCCGGCGCGGGGTGGCAGCGCGGAGGCCGCGGCGCTCCACGTGCGCGCGCCGGCCCCGCTGCGGGGGCGCAACTGGTGGAAGGCGAAAGAGCCCCCACAGCCCCCAACTTGGCGGGCAGCGCCTGCTGCGTTAAAAGTGCCCCGGCGCCGCTGCCAAGCGCTACAGCTGCAAGCCCTGCCCAGGCAGGACAGCCTCCCTTTCAGATTTATTTATTTTTCATTTTATTTTTTATTTTCTCCC
>VUYV01000069.1:4038348-4065704 GCA_008711295.1 Anarhynchus alexandrinus
AAAAAAAAAGAAAAAAAAAAAAGATGCACTGATTTCAGCAACAGTTCTCAGTACTTGAAAAACTGCAGTCATTCAGAGGCAGATGCTGCTCCTTAAAAATTGCTTCCTTGTTTCTCAGCTTTGTGGTTGTGTTTAGAAGCTCTTTCCTGTAAAGTTCTCCTTCCAGGTCTTGCAGTAAATTGAGAAAGGTCCATACAGGAGCGTTGTTCAGGTTGGAGGCCGCTTTGCTGTTTTTTTTCTTAGATTACTCTGTAATGCTGCAGTTTAAACCAGTTTCTGAGAGTATTAACTTGTTTTGTATCAGCTGTTCAAAAGGTTATTTAAAATTACATTAATCTTAAAAAGAAATTCTTTAAGTTATGTCTTATTTGCATTTGCACAAAATACATTGATATTCTCATCACTTTCATGTAGGGAAGTTTGCCAAGGTGTACTGCAGGTTATCCTCAAAACAGGGAAGTGCATTTGACTCCTGAGTCCTGGGTCTGTGAAGATGAGACTTAACTATTGTTTTTCCTTTACAGCTACAGCTTTGTTTTCCAGAATTCTGACAGGAGTTTAAAAAGTCTCTGAAGAACAGACAAATAAGCTTGTTCAAAAACTGTATCTTTATTCATAACTAGTTAACTGGAGCAGAGCCTGGTAACACAGTTGTGCAACTGTGGATTAAAGATGCAGTCTTGTTTTTGTAACTTGGAAAAATCAATATCTATGTGAAATCAAAGTTGAAGACTCATTTGAGAAACCAGAAAGTATCCGTAGCTAAGTAAAAAATGTTCTGGCAGGGAGACACATTAAATTGGCTTATACTTATCTTATTGTTGGGTTGGTTTTTTTTTGTCCGAGAGAATGACTCATAACTTCTAAACAGTAAAAAATAATAATAAAAAAAAGATTAGATACAGAAGATCAAGCATGCAGAACTGCTAGAATCATGTTTTTGCCGGAAACGTCAGTATTTGTGATACGATGTTTATTTTCAATGTGTTGTTTTTAACTGTCATGTGATGAGGTGGCCACACTGGTTGAATTCTGCATGTAGGCCATACATCAAAGTTACTGAAGTTGTAATTCAGTGAACTAACTTGCCTGGAAAGTGGCCTCATTCTTACAGTGCCACTGTAAATTGAGTTTCCACTATGAAATAAAGTCTTATGTGATTGCATTTGGTAAGATTTTCAACACATGCTCTTCTTTCTATGAAAAGTAAGGAAACAAATACTGATCTGTCCATGGACAAATTACGTGCAGAAAATCTGAATGACACAATTACAGCTCACAGCTGTTGAGGTGGAGGATTATAAAGTTACATTCTTAGGGATCAGTAAGGTACAAACAAGTGTAATATATTGATTTAGGTTTGCTCGCTGGCCACACCTTTCAAGGCACATGCTCAACTTTAAAGCGTATGTATAGTTCACAGAAAGACAAGGCAGGTTTTTTACAGAATTCATCATTCAAATACATAATTTTTATTCTAATGAACTTAGATTTAAGGATAACTGTGGATATTTGTTGCTTTTTTCTAGCCTAAGTCTGTTGGGGAAATGGGGGTGGAAAGAGGAAGAGGTGAGTTCATAACATTTCCAGTCTATATTCCAGAATTTCTGTTGTCAGCTTTGCAGTGTGTAGTTACAGGGTAATGTAGTCCAGATATTCCAGGACTGAAGATCTAAGATAATATGCCTGGGACTTTCAGCACCCCCTACTCTTTCTATACTACCCCCAGGATGTCCAAAAGTACACTGACTTCTGTAGAATTTGGCGATAATGTTAAAAGCTGTGGTTGAAATTCGTATTATTTCTGGAAGTAGGCTAGAGGTATTTGGAAAAATCTGCAATAATTTGAAATAATTACTACTTCACTTAGAATCACCTCATCATATTTATATGATTACTCCATATATTTACAGTGGGATACTTGAAATCTGTGTTCACCTACGAATAAAGATTCCTTAATCAGAAAAAAAATGGCTTATATTGTATGTGTGTATTGTAGTGAGAAAAAATTTTTGATTGGTAACAGCATACTTTGATATGCTTTCTGTACTTAACTGGTATGGATATCTTATATCCTGAGAACAAACTTATGTTCTCTTCTGTAGTTCTGGGAGGTATCACCAAAAAATCCAGATCTTCAAAGTGCTGCTTTTGCTTGCTATCATATCCATTCAGATGCTGAAGCTAAATTGTATTTTTCCGTGAAAGGAAAAGAAACTTCAATTGAATTTTAAATATTCAACAAATAGCTATCCCACAACCCAATTAAAAAACAGGCAAAGTAATAAAGCTTAGGCAGGTTGCAGGGATATACATCAGTTGTGGAGATGGTGAAAACTGTGGGTTGAGACATAGTTTGGCCTACAGATGTGGCACGCTCTGGCTTTCGCAACTTAAAAGAATTTGTGTGTGCTGCTTTAACCACCATGCTCTCTCAACAACTCCCCCGTCACTGTTCTTCCTTGTTAGTTCATTTTTGAATTAATGCATAAATATTTGTGAGATTATGGGGCTTTGCCCCTCCACAATTAGTGTGCTATGAGAAAGAGCAAATGAAATCACAGCATCTTCTTTTGCGGCAATGTCAATACTCAGTTTCAATCTTTAAACCACCATCTGTGCCAACGGAGTCTGCTGCTCTGAGGTACAGACTGCAGGATGAAAGGTTTAACCTAATTTCTGCACACATCTAGTCATTTTTTTGCCACAGCCTTCCAAAAGTGTAGCTCTACTCGTGTACCCTTGTTCAAGATCCTGGTCATGCTCTCTGTCTTCTCCTGTAGCTCTACAGGCCTTGGAATCAAATTATGACTACTTCTATCTGTGTGCTGTGTAATGCGGTCAGTGAGTAGTGTCACCTCTATGCTCAGACTACTTCAATTTGGCTATGATCAAGTATTTTCTCCACTGGTAGGTACCAAAATAGCGTCCCTAAGCAAGGAATGTGACAATTAGTGACCATTAGCCTCTCTGCTTTAATGAAAATGTTTCGTATGTTAGAGGTCATGTTGTGATTATTGCCTGGACAATGGGTAGACTCTTTTTTTTTCATTAAATCCTCTGCATTTGAATAAACCATGGAATACGAGAGAGAAATTCACCGAACATGGAACTATATTTAGAAAATGTAGGACTGTCATCTATGAAGTGTTTGGAATGCTTTTACCTTTGCTTTTTGGTAACTAAATGTAACCTAGACTAACAAGTGAATAATATTTAGCTTTCTCAATTTAGAAAGAAAATAGATAAAATAATGATAATAAGAAACCTATTATGAAATTGAGACTGATTAATTGCACTTCAACTATAAGAACTTTCTAATAACTCTTCAGATGACGGAAATCCACTAGAATTTATTTTCTTTTAATGGGGTAGGGGAGGAGGATGGAGAAGTCTAGTAGAAATATTAAGGGTCAAGTTCTATAAGTGACCGTTCTCTCTGGTGCAAATCATGTCACTGTTGCTGGATGGAGATGCGGTTCTGATTTGGTGTCTGAAGAAACCATATTCAGCAACTAATACTTCCATTCAGAAGAGTAGAAAAAGCACATGTTCCCTTTTAAGAATGTGATTCAAACCTCTTCGTGTTTTCTGTGCTTAACTGTTTTGGTGCCGAGGAGCGCTAAAGGGACGTGCTGGCTAGATGAGGTGGGGTGACAGAAGACTTACTGCAGGGAATGTTTGGACATTCTTGAGGCAACAACGATTGCTATTGCTATCGCCATTATTGCACTTTACCAGCAGTGCCTCAGAGTTATGAGTAATGGGGTTTTATTTTAACGGTTAACCAGTGCATTCAGATTGCTCAAACTTACCAAATACTTTCTCTGTATTTGTGTTCCCACTTGCAGTCTGACAAGAGTTGTGTTTATTTGTTTTGTCGCTGTCTGTCAGTACTGAGGCATTTATTGAACGTTACTGACTAAAATACCAAAAACTTTCATAAGTGTCTAACTCTAGTTTGTCATAAAAATATACTTCTGCTTTCAGTTTCATGTGTGTGCTGTTCCAGTACAGTGATTCATGTCCACATGGGTGTGATAGGCTTGTATTTCATACAGTTGACTGTAAAGGTCTTGCATCAAATTTGAAATACTTTTGTTCCATCTCATAGGCTAGTTTTATATCAGAATAATTCTTCTCAAATTCCGTTCCAGGCCCTCAGAAGTCAGATTTATCTTTGTTTTAAACACTTCTTTTTTTCTTAATAAGTAGCTTCCAGCAATGAGTGTGTTTTTATTTGGGTCAGCAATGCAGTTTTGAAGTGAATCTCCTGTTCGCCCCCGCTTTGGTTTGCATTGTGGAGAGATCCTGGGGAGTGACCTGGACTGGATTCCTTTTGGACAAAATAATCTGAAAGATGCGCTGAAGGAATGTGCCTAACGCACTCCAGCCCCTAATAAGCCTTCAGTCTTTGAGATTAAATCTGAGAGCTAGTCCAACATAGAAAGCCCCTGGAACATGTATAATATGGAATGTGTCCTTAAAATTAACTCAGTCACTGTACAGGCTCACTTTTACCGGCCCATGCTGTTGCTGGTACAGCCATAGCACTGAGTATTGCTTAGCACTTATGTGAAACTAGTTTTGTACACATGTGAAACATTGTTGGATGGATGACATAAATTTATAACTGACCACATGACAACTAGTGTGATTATTTGTGAAAAGAAGTTTTCACTTACGCATTTGAACTTTTTAATGCTTTTAATAATGCAGAGTACCTATTTGCACGTTGCTATTAGTTTTTAATTTATCACGACTGAAATTTGTCCAGGGCTGTCAAACTTGTAATACATTCATAGTTGTTCCATAGCTTGCACCTGGAAAATTCTGTGTAAGAGCTTTCCAAGAAGTTCAGTTGAATTGCTCTAATTTTAAGAGACTGATTTTTTCAGTGGCATTTTTGAGGCCATTGAAAGCTGCAATGAGACATTTAAGCGAAAGCCACTGAAATGAAATAAAAAAAAGATAAGTTAATTTATTTTTAAAACACTCAAACATCTAAATGGAGGCTTCCAACTCCATAATTTGTGGATTATGAATATTAATTAGATTGTACAACCAGTCATTAATGGAATGAGATTATTTCAGGCAAATCATGAACTGGAATAGGCATTCTGTTACACGAATAGCACAATTGAACTTACTTGTTCTGTGAAATGCCTAAAAGTTTTAGGCATTTCATGAAGTAGCTGGTGGGTGTCACAGTTAATGGTTGCATTGTGAAACCTGGTATTATCGCGGTTCCTTTGTGTTATTGTTGTGAACAGTGGAATTTTCGGTAGGAAATAGCATCCTCAGTGGTTCCTTGCCAGTGAGGATATTAATGAACAAAGGAAGCATTGGAAATGCGGTGTTTGCCACGTGCTCTTCAATCCCTCCCAACCGCTGTAGGCTTGAGACAGAGAGCCATTCTGTTATCTTGCCTTTTGGAAACATTCTTCAACTTTTTTCTTCCTCATAGACCTACTTTTGTGGTTGGGTTTGGGTTTTTTTTTTTCACTTTGCAAATTTCTCTCTTTGCTTTGAAGGATAAAATTCCATATAGAATAGTTTCAGTTTTGCACATGTATGTTTAAATCTGCATCTACTTGTTCTGGGATAACTCAGGCCTTCTGAGAACTCATGTTTACATCCCAGCAGCTGGGTCAAATTTAGGTGCTTAAGTGAGCTTTGCCCTGTGCTTCCATCATTCCTCTGCCCTTAAGCAGTAAAACTGTTGGCGTGTTCCCATCTCTGCATTTTTGGAGGTCGCAATGACTCCGTTGTGTCAGCCCGTCCTGCTTGTCCCTCTCTCCTTGATGAGAATGATGCACTCAGGTTTCCGGAAGCCTTTCCCAGCAGTTGCTTTTGCCTTACTTGTTATTTGGTGTGGTCCACCACTTTGTTGGTGAACAGAAAATGAATGTATCATAGCAACAGAGCCTTCTATTGTTGCAGCAATTTTTAACTCATTTTACATCCACAGTGTCCCTGTGTCAACAGACAAACTCGAAACCTGTTTCTCAAGTCCAGTTTGTCATGTTGCTAGTCAACCGCTCTTATAGTTTACATACTTGGAAGAGATGACCGAGTCAGTATAGAGGCTTATGTGTCGTCTAATGAATAGAAATCAGATGTCAATCACGCTCTGAGGACGTTCAACCCACTTAATGTGGGTACTTGTTTCCATTTTTTTTGCGTGTTTGAGAATTGAATATTACATAGTTACTGATGCATTGAGGTATGATGCCGTGTGTGAACGCAGTGAGACCCCTTTCTGTGTAAACTCAAGAGACATAGTGGGGCGTGAAGGGGCAGATAGAGTATGAATGTGCACATGGACAAGCACTTGGAGAAGAAAAGGTGGTTATTTGTCAGAGACGAGCTCTATGGGATGTGTTCTGCAAATGCACATCCATTCCCTATCTTTTTTGTGTATTTTCTATCAGTTTTGCCTGTTACTGGGATGTCCACTCAATATGCTCTACATTACCATAGGGAAAGAGAGAATATACATAGCTCTGAAAAGAAGGATACTTCATTGGAAGTTCTAAGACATTTTCAGGAATTAGTTTAAACTATGTCCCAGGAACTTTATAAATGCATAGAAGACAGGATTGGAAGGGATCTGGAAAGATTGCCTTGCGTATCCTTCTTAACAGTGCATAAGTCTTTCTTGACAACGGTGGCTATTTGTCAAATTTTCTTTTTGATAGGGCTATTGTAATAGTAGCCTTGTTGCTGACTCAGACTGCTGTCAGTATTCTGTTGGTGTCTCATAAAATGTATTTGTCATGATGCAAAGAAATACATGTAACCAGAGGCACATGCTGCGAACTAAACCAGGAGTTAAACAATCACAATAGTCTCAATGGTGAAATGGTGAAAACAAGTTTTCATTCTATGAAATACGTGTATTGCTTTGTAATTTAAAATATAGGTATAACAAGATTATGGTAGAATGAATGCATGTACTATAAAAGTGATTTATATATACTTTAATAATTGCAAATAACAAAAAATTAGGAGTTCACTTTGTTCACTTATTTCATGAAACATTAATTTTGAGATGTGATTAAAATTTTTAATTTTTTCACTAAGTGGCTGTAATATAGATATGATTTGGGGTGTTAACTATGTCAATTCTATACTTTGCCAGCATGTTGTATCTCTTCCTTATTTAAACCTTAAACTTGCATTAATCTTCGCACAAGTAGAGATTGTGCCCAAGCTTACCTTCAGGATAAATCACAGGGTGCTGTGTGGGTGTCACTCCCGTGGGGCTTTTGGCTGGAAGCTCTTCAGCCCAGGGACTGCTATTCATTTAGGAGAGGTACACAGCCCCACAGGTTGTCGTGGTAGGTAAAGAAGACTATGTTGCTTTTGTGTCATGACTTGGAGTAACTTACCGTGGTGTTAAAGTGAGGTTGGCTTTTTACCTCAACACTGGCAGACTCAGAATATAATGAGTCTTTTCTTTCCAGTATTTGAACTGCTAGGAAGAGTATCTCTCTTCTTGGCTGTCAGTTTTGGAGGTAAGTCACATAAGAGTGGAAGGGTGTACTAGAGGAAACAAAAGCCAAAATACTGAGCAAGTATCACATAAAAATTCTTAAGGTTAAGCTTGATTAAAACTTAGAAGTGCTATAAATTTATTTGGAGGTGCAATAGAAAAAGGCTGTGCCTATCTATGGCCGGATCCAGCCATTAGTATTTGTGCCAGCTGTAGGCTGTTAAAACTGCTCTGCCACAAGCACGGTACATCGGACAAGATTAAGGTCTTTGTGTGGATTTTTATTGGACCTGTAAATGTGTTACCTTTCATAAGCTACTTATCACTCTTCTTATGCACCTAGCACAAAAATAATGACCTCAACAAACCCCAGACTCAAGAGTCTGTTTTCATGTGTGATTGGTTGTAAGTTGGTATGTTGTAGTTGCACCTCTAGAATTAAAAAAAAACCAAACAAAAAAGTTATGATGCCATCATCAGCTGTTTATTATAAGGGAATAATCAAGAAATTCCTTCGTACTAAAACTGAGACCTGATGCACATTGAAGAAAAAAGCAAATAAATTAATCAGGAAAACAGTGTTTGTCTATTTTCTGTGTTCTGGTGCATCAGAAGTGATGTATGAAAAAATCTTAAATAAACATAGCTTAAGGTCTACTTTTTCTAAAGCCCCATTGTACTAAGTCTGGCTGGGATAGAGTTTTCTTCGTGGCAGCCTCTGTGGTGCTGTGATTGGGATTTGTGACTACAACAAGGTGGTTTGGCTGTTGCTGAGCAGCACTTGCNGGATTGGGATTTGTGACTACAACAAGGTTGGTGGCACATCAGTGGTTTGGCTGTTGCTGAGCAGCACTTGCACAGCATCAAGGTTTTCTCTTTTCCTGCTTTGCTCCCCCAGCAAGGGGGCTCAGGGCGGGCAAGGGGTTGTGAGGGGACACAGCCCAGGCAGCTAGCTCAGGCTGACCAGCTTCCACACTATACAACATCACGCTTAACAAAAAAACTGAGCAGAGGAGGTTTTGGGGGAGGTAGCCATCGCTTGGAGACTGGCTCGGGCATCGGTCTGCTAGCGGGAGGTGGCGAGTGATTGCCTTTCCATCACTTGTTTTGTTTTTTCTTCCTCTTCCCTCCACTTATTAAAGTATATCTCGACCCACGAGTTTCCTGAGTTGTGCTCTTTCTGTTCTTTCCCCCCGTCCCGCTGGGGGCTGGGGAGGGAAGGAGCGGCCGTGTGGTCCTTGGCTGCTGCCTGGGGTCAGCCCACCACACCCAGAGAGCAGCATCTGCCAGGAGATCAGCTGCTCCGGTGGGTCATTCTGAAGTACAAAGTAAGATATCAAATAAGTGTTTAATGTCACCGGTGTAGGTTTCTGTTATGAACTTTCATGGGGAAGTCTTCATATGAATTCAATAGATCAAAGAACAGGTACTCAATTAATGTTAATTGTTGTAAATTTCCTAGCAAAATTGTTTGGTGTTCAATTGCAACATTGGGTTGTTTGTTTTTTTTTTTTACTTTTTAATAGTTCCTCTTCTTTCCTGTTAACTCTTAATATCATTTACATGCTTTTGACTGACTGTTTACCATATCCAGCTAGAATAAGAAAAGTATACATGAAAAATACACATACAACCTATACAGTAAAAAAAACCCCAAAGTTAAAAAGATACTAAACAGAAAACAAGAAGAGGAATGAAAACTAAATCCCTGTGAATGATGACTGACTGCATTCTGCACTCCTTAAAATTTATTAGATAAAAACGTAATCTAGTACGCTGAGAGCCCCACAATATTAACATTAATGTTTCCTTAGAACCGTTCATCGTTTACTACATGAAATAGTAGAGTTCTGCTAAGTTGTGTGCTATACAAGAAAACCGTATACAGTAACTCTCCAGTTTTGTACTGCTACTGCAGAGTAGATACTGTTGTAATCTTGGTAGTGTTATTGCAGTAAAGTAGTTTCAGAGCAAAATCTCTTAAAATAGCTCATTTAAGTTTACTCTGCATGGAAAGCAGAGTGTACAGAGCTTGCATTTCTTTCACACTAGCTGTCTCCAGGACGCTACTTATTTTCACTCAGTCTATTTCAGGGTACTTTTCAAACACTTTTGAAACACGTTTGCACCTCAATACCTAACTGCACAGGCAAAATCATCATACTTCAATATGGTTTGTATCTGGTATATATCAGGTAGAAATAATTTGTATTTAATGTCTTTCAAAGGGGTTGAAAAAATCTTTTTTTTTTGTTAGGATGAGTATCTAGGTGAGATTAAGTTATCACGGCAAGATGCAAAACTCATTGAAGTCAATGGATATTTTCCCAGTAAACTTTGCGCCAATCCCAGTTAAATGGTTCATCTCAGGATGGGCTTGAGGAAATACTGACAAGTTGTTGAAGAACTGGGGAGGAGAGGGAGGGCTGAGGGAGAAGTACCACGGAGGTAGCTGGGTCAGACATTTCAGAGGTGGGAATTAATAGAAGGGGAGCAGCAGTGCTTGAAGGCACATGCTGCTATACATACAATATGGCATATATTCTTTTGAGTGATGTTCAACGCCTCAGTTTAATAGGGTGGATAACAAAGGCAGAAAGTTAGGATTTAAAATCAAACTGCTGTTGGTTACATAAAGAAACTAACCTTTAATATGTCGCGGTAGCAATAAGTGATTTTTCTGTGTCTCAGGACTGGAATCATTGCTTTACTAGAGGATACGGTATCGTTACATTGTGATAAGGGGTTTATAAACACGTTCTTGTTTGAAACAAATAAATAGAACTAACAGACTTTTTAACAGTTGCTCCTTTAGATTTACTGTAAATATTAAATGTTGTACGTATACTCAAGACTGAAAATATTCAGTGTTTTACAGATCCCTCTAGTAAGTGATATAAATTGATAATCTGTCACTGTGAATAATGAACAAAGTAATTCCATATTTGGAAATGTTTCCTTGAATGCCAGTAGGAAAAACCTGTAGCAATCAAGAACAGAAAGATTTTTGTGTGTGAATTTGACTATTAAAACATTAATGACAGCGAAAATGAAAGCTGTCACCTTGGTTTGAGAAAATGCAGGTCTGCACGTGTTAACTGGCAAAATCATCAAAACAAGATCTGCTATCTCGTGAAATAAGCTTAAGAACCCCTCAAATAACCTTACCTTGGAAATTTCCCTGCATCTTGTATATAATTGGAGAGAAGAAATAATTTTTCCTTTCATCATAGCCTAAACTTCTATTCAGGAATGGCTTTTAAAAGGTTATTTTTTTTTTTTCAATGAAAAATAGGTAATTGTGTTATAATAAAGTTTCAACAATATTTGTCTTTAATTATATGTTCCATTGTGAATAATAGAGAACAGATGTTTGTGGAATTTTTGTGGCTTTTATATGCCAGAGCCACACATATGTGGGCAAAAAAAATTGAAGGATTTTTTGTGTGACAAAGCGATTCAAATTTTTAGCTGAAAATTTTGTGGAAGGTAACTAAATATAAACAAACTCAACCATAACTTGTTACAAAAGCTGCTAAGTATTATTTTGCATGATTCAACACAATATGACTAAAAGACTTTCATAAAAAGGAATTAATTTGATCTGGACGAGAAAACAAATTGAAAATCAACTTTATTAGGAATAATTTCTAAGGAAACTACACGAGATGCTAAGACCAGTTATATTTTACTCTCTTGTTTTTAATTTTCAAAGTTGACTTTTGCTCACATAGAGGAAAAATACCACAGAAACTAATACCTTAAAATTTCTTTTGACTTAGAAAAAACTGACCAAGAGAATACTGCGGCAGGAAATAAAGACGTAAAAGAGCCTTCCAGTAACCAAAGTATACAACCAGAGATACAAGACCAGTCTGTCTGGGGAAATCGCGCTGATGGTGACCTCATCAGAAGTAAGTATTTCCAGAACAAATTGCTGCCATTTAGGCTCGCTTTCGCCGTGTAACGGGATACTGCCTGTTGACTCAGTTAAATGTGTGTCAGATGCAATTGTGTTGCAACTGTAATGCACGTCTACCGACTTTATTTCCCAGAATGACTCCTGTCAGCATGGATAAGCAACGAGTTCAAAGCAAGGTGTGATTTGAGTGGCGCAGTACGATATAGACCTCTGTAGCATCTATGTTTTGAAGCCTTAATGTTACATTCTTCTCTTATCATTCATAATGGGATCTGTATATTTAGTAGGCACATGAGCTGCAGTATGGAACTGTGCTGGATGTCCTCACCCTTAATTTCTCAGGTTGTACGTTTAAGTGGCAGAGTATGCTGAGAGCAGTTGCGTCCAGATGCACTGAACTCTGGTCAGGTGTAAGTTTATAAAGAGTTTTGAATCCTAAAGTGGTTATTCCTTTCAAAACTAGAAGAATGCTGTAAGACAAGGTTTTAGACCTATGCTATGGAACTGTGGTTTTTCTTAATTCGTTTTTACAAGTCCACATTCCTAGTGTATGTCTTGGATGCTTTGAAACATAAAAAGGTATGCAAGATTATTTTCGTTTTTCTGCCTTGAACTGAAGATCATATGCTGTCCAAAAGATCATCCACAATTGCACCCTCCTGAGGCGAAAATATTTCTGTCAACTGCCAGAGCTAATACTACTTTAAAATTCTGTGAATGCTTGAACGTTAGTTGCTCAAGGGAGGGGCAGCATGAGAAACTGTTCTCTAATTATAGGGTGTATTCAGAAAGCAAATGGACTAAATGCTGAGTGGTGCTCCAGCTCTCTGAGATCGTTGTCTGACCACACACTTTCAGGGTCAGTCTGTCTTTACACTGCACACGTACTATACTTTACACAGTCGGGTAAATTCATATTTGTGAACCTGCTGTTGTAATAACTGGTGACTTTCTCTGGAGTTATCAGTTTCTTTTGGGGTTTTTTTTTTGGTTGTTTTGTTTTTTTCTTTTAAATCTTATCTATACAATCAACTCCTCCTGAACTTTGTGTTAGCATTTGAAGTTCTTTTCAAATCTTAGTTAATCCTGTTTTCTAAATAATGAATCCCAGTAAATACTTAAATACCCTTAATGTACTGAATAGTTATCTAGATCCTTTACAGGAAACTAATTTAGCATGTCAGATACTTATCTCAGAATTTAAAAATAATTCTTAAAGGGCTATAAAGAGGGAGACTTGTCCTGTACAGTTTGAGAGTTTACTTAATCCTGAAAGATTAGCATTTTAGACCTAACTGTCCCTGGACAAGCAATTGCTTTGTGCTTGTGTTGAGGACATGAGAAGGTGCCTGTGGCGTCTGCTGCTTTTGGAGTGTCCTCCTTCCCATTCCCCCTTGCTAGAGGCTTCCTTATTCCGAGACCTGTGGGAAAGCAGATTTATTTCGTAGCAGTTAGTAGCATGCCTGAACTATGGAGGAAAGGACCAAGGACAGTAGGGTGGTGCTGTGCTTCCTCTAATCTCTTCACTGCAAGGACGTACTGTAAGTGGCTGCACTGGGAAGCGGGAGAGGAAAAGATAAATTGCAGCAGATTGTGCAAGTCCCTGGTAAAGTGACTTGACAGTTATACGCAGTTATATGTCTCTGTGATGGGAGGGTTATCTGCTGCTGAATTAAAAAGGTAACAGGAAAAAGGGGAAAGATAGGATAAAATTCATAGGTATAATGTACTGCTCCAGTGTGCATAACTGTGCTCCTCCTGGAGTCACTAGTAGTTTTACCTTTGACTTCGTGAAAAGCAAGTTTAGGTGAAAGCTGGAAGTGTCTAAAACTCCTAGTCTTAGTAATTGAGTTTTGTGTAGCAGCGGCTTTATGAGACATGCTTGAGTAGCTGCTGTGATGCAATCCTCTGTTTCAATTTCATGATTTTTTTAAGCCTTTAATGTTAAAGTCCTCTAGATGGAAGAAACAAAAATGATGAAATTAAAGCAGCTTCTTTTTCTGCTTTTTTGGGGATCTGGCTACAAGTAGGAAAGGCTGTTCTACTTTAAAAAAAAAAAAAAAGAGGAACAGTGTTTGGCTCAATTACAAGTACTTCTTGTAGTATGCAGAAGTTTTACAACTTGATCTACCTAGTAACTAAAGTTTGCAAAATAGAAGAAGTGGAGCAAAGAGAATCTCGTTTATCACAAACATTACTTAGGTATTTCATCTTAAATAACAAGTATTGTAGCTCAGAATGGCTGTGATTCAACCAGATCTATTACCCCACTAGACTAAAGTTTGCAGAATATTGCATATTGAAAGAAGCTTGAGGTTAGAAGTAAACAGTGTTTTGATCATTATGGTCTATTTTAAAAGTGTTCCTTTGAATTGTTTTAGGCAGGGCATACTTCAATTTTCTCAGGTATTAAAAACCATTCACCACTATCCTAATGATTCAGTTTCTTTTTTTCCCATACAGATTGTTTTCCACCCCCACAGTTGATATGTACTCCATTTGTGTTAGCCCTAGTTCTCACTTTATAAATGTTTCCAGCGTTTAATTTCCAAGGTTTTCCTTGTTTGCAGCTGTTTTATCCTGCTGTTATATGGAAGTAGATTAATCAGTCAGTTTTATTGGCACACCAACAACGAAGTCCAGTGTTAGAGACTCTGTAATGACTTCATTATGTATGATTTCTCATTTGCACTTGTGAACTCAGTTTACCAGGCAACATCAATAAACTAAAATGCTGCCCCCGTTTTCTACAGTAAGACATTTTCAGTTCACCTTGCCCTACCCTTGCAGTGCTTTTCTCCTGCCTCCTTTTTTTTTTTTTTTTTTTAATCCGTGGATGATGAGATTTCCCCCAGATTAGCCCTTTCTCCACCTCCTTTAGAGCACCGCTTCTCCCCCCCGAATGAAAACATTCATAATTTCCCGGGTAAATGGGTAATCTTATGGGAAGCTTCAACCAAGGAATTAATGACTTTTGAAGAGAGCTTGAGAGTCAAAAGGTTACTGTATACTGACGTATAAACAGGGAAGAGCTAAATGAGAAGAAAATGGCTATATTGCCTTTCTGTATTAATTGTTAATGCACTTGCATAACTGTTACTGGAATACTGCGTTCAGTTGGAGAAGGGTCAGGGGAGAACCACAAATATCTCAGGAATGACTGGAGTAGTTGAAAACATGCCTTATTGTGGAAAAACTCCTGGAGTTCAATCTGTTTATTGTTAACAAGGAGGATAAAGAGGGGCTTGCTGAGTCCCTAAGAAGCATGATACCGCAACGAA
This sequence comes from Anarhynchus alexandrinus, assembly GCA_008711295.1. Taxonomy (NCBI): domain Eukaryota; kingdom Metazoa; phylum Chordata; class Aves; order Charadriiformes; family Charadriidae; genus Anarhynchus; species Anarhynchus alexandrinus. The sequence goes on from VUYV01000069.1 coordinate 4,053,050, forward strand.
CAGAAATTTGGTAAGACAATTCTTCAACTGTAGCAGACAGAGGGAGAACTAGATGTAGTGTCTGGAAGTTTAGTTAGACTAGAAATAAGGTGTACATTTTTTAAGGGAGTATTTGAGAACAGGAAGAACTGCCGAATATTTGGAGTTTTTAGGTGTGTTAAATTGGCCTTACTCTTCACAAGGAGGCCATTGCTATCCATATCCTCAATTTTATAACCTGAGTAAGGGAGAGTCTCTTTTCCATAGTGATTCACCCGAATTGGGATAACCTTAGATTTTTCAACTCAGGTATTCTTCAAGGCAACGTTGAGACCTATTCCTTTCCCTTCACAAATGCACATGTATTTTGCATTTTATTTCAGGCTGTAGAGCTTCTGCTTTTCATAAGAGCTTAGCCTTAGAATCTCTCCATCTGCTTTTCCCTCTTCTTCAGCAGAGCATTTTAAATATCTGCAAACACCTTCCGCTTATTTTCATTGTATGATCTGGTGGCCTGTAATGGGGATGTTCTGCTTCTGTTATCACTCACCTTTGGCAAGTGAGGAAGAATGGATGTTAAAATATGTGCATGGTAACCTGTGGCTGTAGGAATGAAGCCATAGGGGATTTTGCTGCTCCACATTACCACAATGCCCTGCTTTGTTCTTTGGGAAAGGGTGGGTTGTTTTTTTTTTTCCCTCTTGAAAAAAAAAAGGCTATAAAGGTGGATTTAAGGATATTTAGGTAGAATTTTTATAGAGGGTACTAGGTTATCGCCAATGTGTGCTGTTACTTAGGGGAAGGAATGTTTAGGAGGGAAGAAAATGCCAGTCTTGAACATTATTTGCTTGCGAGGATTTAATCTCCTTTCCAGTTCTCAAGCAGGACCTTAGCTATGTGATATTTAAGAAAACAAAAAACATCTACCATAGATTCAAATTGTCATGAATAATTGATTAATAATAATCCAATTCTCAAGATTAAATACCTAAAATATGCCCATGTTTTACAGATAGAAAGGTCATTGCTATCCATCATTTCCTAGCTTCAATTGCCTCTTTCTCCTCCATGAAACAGCCTCCTGATAGGAGTGGTTCTTCAGAGAAAGGGATGCTTCATTCAGCTCTGTGGGGATTGAACAATTTTACATGTTCTTGTGCCCACTGTTTTATTTACTACATTCTTCCTTAATGCATTTTCTTTTATTGAAATATAAACCTAGATATTTTTATCTTTTTGTTTTCTATATTTTTATGTTGACATTTTTACTTTACATGGCTATTTGTTTAATTTTAACGTCTGGAGATTGCCTTTTCCTTCTGGCTAAGTAAGTGAGTAATTTCCATAGTTTAAATTATGCAGTTTGGGTTTGGGACTTTTTTCCCCAGTAAGAAGAAGATAATCTGCTATTAGAACTATTCTGTTTGTTCAATATTTACCCAAATATCTTTTATTGGATAATTTATAGTGCACAGTCATCTTACAATTATTGTGATTTCAGATGACTGTGTTTATTCTGTCTAAAAAAGTGGAAAGTGCTTGAGATAACTTAAATGGTTCTCTCCAAAGCCCGAAAGTATGACAGATGCAGTATTCTTGCAGTGTAACTGAGCATGTGAGTACAGAAGCTGTGCAGAATAGATTAATGGAAATTATTCAAAATATATTGCCGAGTCTGAAAGGTGTATTCTTTTAGTTAAAGAAGCAATTTATGTACAATATTCCAAATATACTATGGTATAAAAAAGTGTGAGCCTATAAATGAGCAAAACTTTAATCAGTTCAGGACTTAACTACAGGGATGCAGTATTTGATATTCAGATCCTTCCTTAAAAAAGATAAAACTTCGAGGAATCTGGCCAGTAGAAGTAATGGAGGTGTGAAGGTCCTCCCTGAGAACTCCTCTCCCAGAGAGATTTTATCTTGTCCCCAGCAGAGAACTAGCCTGTGTTACTTCTGATTCTCCCCCTGACCTGGCAGATCTCTTACTACTTCTGTTCCAAAAGTCCTCAAAACCTCCTCTTATGCCTATCGAGGAGCCTGATGGGTTCTTAACTTCTTCCCAACCAGCTCTAAGATGGCTGACAGCACATGCATTTTTTAAAACATTCTTTAAAAGTACTGTGCATCAGCTAGTTCCCTTAGCACAACACAGGAGGTAGAATGTGATTTATTATCATAGTTTTGTACTGGTTTTGGCTGGGAAAGAGTTAATTTTCTTCATAGCTGCCTACCGGGGTTACACCATGGCAAGTTCTCAGCCACTAGATAGCAAAATATGACTTTGATTATATAAACTGGAAGAAAGCTGAGTATCTTGTGCACCATATTCAGAGTATTCATGCTAGTCAAAATAAAGCATCTCATAAAGGTGGCAGTGAAAATTATGCTCTTCAACAAAATTTTGGAGTTTAGTTAGCTTGAAGGCAGGCCAGTGTGTTGTGCATCAGAAGTACTAGGGCCTGTGAAGGACCCATGGATTTACTCCTACTGATGATGCACCAATTGAAGGTGAGGAGAAGAATGAATAATCGTACTCTTGCAGTAGGCTGAGCACATACAAATGAGAAATCAGATGCCAGTGCTATCAAGATACCAAGAGACCAAATATTTTCAGTATTCCAAATAAACTAATCAGAGTTTGCAGCTGGTGCACACATACGCAACTGGAGCTCATGTTCGCTACTGTTCACCTGAGTCTTGATGATTCTGCTGGGGTTGTTTAGATTTCCTTCCTCCTTTTTTTAATGGATAAAGATGATGCAATGTGTCTACCTGGAAGACTTCTGCAGAAAGATAGGCCTTTTCTTGCTGAAAGTGTATCCATCTTCTCACCGTTTGATTTCCCCTAGGAATTTCTGGGATCAAACCACTCAGCTGAGACTATTTTACATCCAGGGAATGTCACACCTCATTGTTGTGCAACGATGGGATTTTAATTTAATTTTGATTTCACCCTCTCCTGGGCAGAAATGCATTTTCCCAGCCAGCTGTATCCTTAACAGTTTCAGTCTTCAGAATTTAAGACTGGGTCTTCGATGTTTACAGAAGTCACCTGTGGAAGGACCCAAGTGTCCTTGAAGTTAGTAGTCCCTTGCTTGTAAACAGCGCTGCTGTGGAGTGCAGAGAGTTTGTGTTGCCTCTCCCCTTCGACTCTAGGATGAATGTTTTGAAGGACTGCAGTTAATGGTGGACTGCGATAGGTGAGGAATTTTTATACTCTGTGGTGACTCCGTGAGGAGAAATAAACTTCTTCCTGTTGTTGATCCATTTACAGAACAGTAGTCAAACTTCAATAAGAACTTTAAACGGCACCGGATGACCATAAGATAGGTGCATGTATTCTGCATATCACTAGTAGCCAGAATTACCTGGAGCCTTTCATTTTCTGTTTTACCTTACTTCTGACTCTCAGAACATCATCTGAATTTATGGTCTGAGGCTGGGGAAGTTTGGATGGCAGTAATCGTCAGTACCAGACAAAGGTGAAATTCTTCAAGTAACGTGAAGATTACTGTGCTTGCTGTGTTTGAGCCCGAAGTAAATTGTATCTTAATTTCAGAATATATTCCTTTGTTGTATTGGTACTGTCTCAGAATTAATGTGCTTTTATGCCCAGATGGGAAAGAATATTTATATTCTTTTCCTGATTAGTTCCTCATATAGGGGAAAAAGTACAATGTATTTGTAGTGGTTCCTTAAAGAGGAAGAGTAGTAAAACTCTGACTGCATTCTACGTGAAATATTATACTGCAAAACCAGTGAGTCAGTGTGGTTTCAGTCTGCTATTTTCAGCGCTAACGGTATTCAGTTAGCCATTTTTAGCAAAGAAAACACCAAATTACAAAGTGCATGAAAGTATCGTCATGCAAGTTGTACTTTTAGGAACCTGTTTTCTGGCAAAAATGTCTTGAACGTAAACCATGGCAAAAATTCTCTTGGTTTTTCTCTTTTTAAATTTTGTATTTGCTGTCGTGTGTGTGGAACGCTTGGAGTAAGTTTATACAGCTGAAAAGTAGTACTTTATATTGTGTATACATCAAAATAATTAAATTAATTCTTCAAAATGTAGAGAGCCAAAATAGCTTTTAATCTTTTGAATTTTGTATTTACTGATAAAAAAGTGAAAGATGAAGAGAGGCTCATGGTCGCAACAGAAAGCTTAGCTAAGTAATTATGGTTAAACATTTTTCTTCTTTAAATAGCTATCCAGAGGAAAGAAAGGTCTGAATACTACTTACTTGTGCTGCATTCTGGTAATATCTGCAGTGTAAAAGTACCCACAAGTACCTTTCCCTGAAAGTATTTTTGTAAAGGACAAGGAAAAACAGGAGCCTATGACCTATTTGCATGTTGTTGTGGTGGTGGTGGCTTTTTGTTTTCCCTTTTAAAAAAAAGTAATAAATTCTTCATGATCCAAACCCAAAAGTTCCCATGAAAAACATTCAAACGTCAAACAGGTGTGGTCACTCAGACTATTTCTAATACTGGTTTTGTTAACTCATTATTCTGATGAGGTAGGCCTCTAGAAATATCGAGGCTTGATTTAAGAGAATGATGAATCTTTTTGCCACCTGAGCCTTACCTATTTTTAAATGAACTGTAGTGTTCTGGCATGTGAGAAACATGTTTTTCTATGGAACTGCTCTTGAAATTTGTGATCATGAAATTCAAACCCATGGCATTCTAACACAAGAGCTTTAAAATTCAAAGTTTTATGTCTTGACCCATGAAAATTAGAGGCTTAAATTTTACTTTTAAACGTGCTTCCCTCAAATTCTATGCAGTATCTCAATTGTAATGTTTTTACTTTCATCTGAAGCTATAAACATTATGACACTTGTTTAGAGAAAACTGTAAGATTTAGCAATGCTAATGTTAATTACAGCAGAATTTCACCTAAGAGACTATTTCCTGTTGCAGAGGTTCCTCAAGCTTAAGTGAGTTTTATTGATTTACAGCTCAGACTTAAGGTTGTATAATGTTTGCATAAAATGTTATGAAGTTTGCTTTTGAGACAAGTCAAGTAAAGCAAACTGTTAGGCAAGCCTATAAAATACATGGCCTATGAGTCAGATTTGACCTTCAGGGCAAGTTTTTGCCCCTGAGAGACAGCACAAGCCATTTGCCCATTCCTCAGTGGAGCGGGAGCAAGCCTGCCTTAAAGTATGGGTAGCTCTGACATACATCTTTCTTCAAAAATAAAACCTCTTAGCCACTTAGAAGGCACGTACCTTTTCCCATATCCTTTCTTTATTAGGACAGATATGTATTTTAACTGCATTCTATAAGTTGCAAGTTGAAATAAAATTCACATTTTAACAGAAAAGCAGTGAGAGATGATTATGCCGATCAAAACTGGCCATAAGAACAGTGTCAAACTGTAGCGAACATCTTTTAGGTCTTTACAGTTCAGAAATACGGGACATTGGTGAACAATACTCTTTTTGCTTGAATTTCAATATGAAGGAAACATTAAGTTTTGGTGAGAGGATTTGGGATCAGCCTGCTTGGAAAGGTTTGTCTGAGTGATCAACCTGACTTTTTCGCAGAGGTGATGCAAAAAATATTTGGATAGTGAGGCAGGATACGGAGCTAACTTTGGGTAATGCACGTGTAGTTTTCATATATGTTATTTTATTAAATTACACCAGCGCATTTACCAATTTAGTATTTCCTAGTTAACTTTGTAAGTATGATTTTATAAAGTATTTCCCTATCTCAATATATATTCTTTTTACTGTGTGGTGACTTTTTAGTGATAATAGTCACTATCATATTTATAATGTAAAATCAGTATTGAGAAATATTTTTATATGGGAATAGATCTTTCAGAGGGACTATACACTAATTACCCTATAAAGTATCTAGCAGTGTATGTTCATGCATCTGAAGTAGTTATAAAGATCTTGTACATGTTTCATAACAGTCTTCATCACAGCTATTCTGTAAACTGTTCTGTGCTGGATCAAGACTTGGAAACTTGAAATTACTGTTAGTTTTGTATTTACAACAAATAAGACTGTGTAATTTTGGAAAGATATGGGAGGGAAAAAACTAACACACAACACCATTTTAAAGGAGGAATTCTAATAGAAGTTATATTTTTTTTTCTCCCTTCCTCTTCTTGTTCCTTTTCTTTGACCATTACTTAATCTACTTCTCTGTCCACTTGATTTCGTGATTCCCATCTGTAGGGTAGTGTTATGCTTGAGGAATCTTTTCCCTACATTTAATCGATAAACTCAGTCTTAATTTTAAATAAATTGCCATTTGGTTTTGACTGTTTGTGTATAACAGAGCATCTTCTACTCTAGCTCTGTGAGAAGAGCAACCTAACGGAGAGACCTCATTTGTTGAGCTACGCTCCCTCCTTGAACACCAGAAAATAACCTGGCAAAAGCTTTCTTTCATTATCATGTCTGCATCCACACCAGGGATTCTGCTGGGGTCGCTGGAGTAGGGCAAGAAGTGTAGGTCTCATTATCAATATTTTGTTGGATATTTGTGGAACAGGTCCTTATGGAAAAGAAGAAAAGACTTGTTTGATAGCACAGGGAAGGTTCTCGTAGAATAATCCACTTTGCTCTCACAACTTAAACTCAGAGTTAAAAATCCATTTCACAATGACTGTAATGGAATGGCACTTCAAAGATTTCATCATTAAAAAAGAATCCTTTAGAAATTATGGTAATTTTGAAAGAAAGTAAAGGATATGGGTTGGTGTTACAGTAGAAAGAGAAGTGGTGGCTATCGTGGTGGAGTCAAAGTCGGAAGACTGCTGAAGGTTTGTTCTATTCTTTATAAATTGTTCTGCATCCTCTTTCCCATATTTATTTTATAAAGTAAAAAGAGAGAGAGAAGACTGACCTATCCATATTATAGTTATTGTCTCTAAGCCATTTTTCTCTTTTCTGTTTGCATAATTTTCTCCATTCCCTCTTTTCCCTCTTTTTGTTGTTTGTTTGAACAGTCCTTTTTCATGTTTCCCCACTTCTTTCTCTATTACAATTACATATCTGTAAGCTATGAGAGGAAGGTTGTGCTTAGAGGCTGACTGGAAATGTTTTTAAAGTGCTTCAGTATAAAGGCCTGTTCATTTCAGCTTCTGTGTGTTAACATCAACGTTTAGGCTATTTTGTAAGTAGCAGTGAACCTTCTTATTAGAATGAGTGTTTTAACTATTTCAGAATTAATAGTAAATTAAACATTATGAAAAGATACTGTGCATTCAGGAAAAAAAAAACCCAAAACTTTTAAATATTTCAACACACTGAAAATTTCAGCTTCTGGAGTCATGAGATTATGTAAGATTTAAATTTTCATAAAAGAAACACAAAATTAACCTGGCCTTAGTCTGTAGCTACTGAGAAAAGCTGAAAGTTAAAGGCTCAAAATTGAGAATGCCGATAAAAAAGATGTATTTGAAAATAAAAATAGTGATGATTTTTGAGTAGTTTGGCCTGGCAGTACCGCACTGCACAGAAACAAGGAAATTTGTCTAAATTAGCATAACACTGATCAAATATAAGGTGGTAGGGAGATGTTCCCAATGTGAGTGATTCATTCCAGCAGCCTAAGAAAATGTTATGGCACAATAAAATGTAGCTAGTTATGCTGAGGGAACAGTAAAGAAAAGGGTGCTGGAATTAACCCCAAGTGGGAGGACTATGGCAACAGTGCAAATAAAATGGCAGATGGCGTGACTCTTTGGTGGAGTGGGTAAGGATGTATCAAAACCAGGGCAGTTCTGTCCTTTTGGCAGTTGTCTGAATGGTTTCCCAAGAGCTTTTCTGTTCGGGGCCAAGAAATGCGAGAAGGGAGGCTGAGATGTTTCCCAAGCACGGCACAGCTGTGCAGCACAAGGGGATGGAGGCAGCAGTTTGGCTCACCCACCACCAGCCTGGGCGAGCTGCTGTCGCTGATGATGACACGAATGTGTTTGTGGGGCTGAAGGCTTGTACAAGCGGCGAAGGAAGGTTGTTTGCGTGTGATGTAGTTGCTGTCTTCGCTATGAGACAAGGCTTCCCGCTGTCCTCTGGGTCTTTTTGGGTAAGAGGAGGTTGCTGCCTCCGCTGTGACTTTTTATAGCTCTTGAATTGTGAAAGGACAAAAAAAAAAAAAAAGTTACTGTAAATTCTAATGCTTTCACTTAAAATGCTGTTTCTTTTCTGTGAAGTCCTTCAGCTTATTTGCAAAACCTCGCCATGAAATGTTTTTAAATGTCAAAATGGACACTTTTCAGTTTGTGAATAACGTTGACATAGCACAGATTTCGCTGCTGTATCTGCTCTCCATTTTAAAAAAAGTAATTGTGATTAGTGTACAGAGGGATTTTCTTTTCTCTGCAGGTAAAGGGAAGTATGCCTTCTAAGTAAGACAAAACATAAGGTTTTCAGAAAAAAGATTCTTGTTGCAAGAAGCACTGATTCAAACCGTGGGCCTCGTCCAAATTTATATGCTACTTAGAAGTATTTTTAAACAAAAGGTGAACTAAATAAACTTCAGTGGGCCAAATTATGTAGTTTTATAAGTTGAAAGAATTATTTTTTTTTTAACAGAGAATGAGAATGGTTCCATATGTAATGTTGAATGCTTTTAAGCACGTTGAAATAAGAATATTCCCTTTCTGTATGTTGGAGATAAAAACCAGTATTCTGCTGCTATTCAGTCAGTTCTGCAGTATAAGGACTTGCAGGTGCTACTGGCCTCTACTATATTGAAACCGTTTGGGCACAATAATTTCATAGAGATTTATATCTTATTTCATGAACAGAGTGGAGGATCAGAATTTTAGCTCAGTTGTAGGATGAAAGAAAAAAGTTTTGCAGGTAATTTCACCCCGTTGAGACAATTTACCTGTTCCTTCAGATAATCTGGCGCTTTCTCCTTTGCGTTAATGCATTTGTTTCTCCGAATTTTTGTGCTTGTAGCTGTGACTGATGTGACGTTGTATTTTTCTAGCAGGACAGATCTGTAACTGCGTGGCTCAGATATCAGATCTTTCTTGTGAATTGTTTGAGCAGCTTATGCTTTGCTTCCTTTCAGGAAACTAAGTGCATCGTTTTTACAGGAAGTTCGGTCTTCACCAGGCACGGTCGGCAATCTGACTTTTGCACTGCTCTTAGGGATGTGCGCGTGAGCAGTAGGCAAAAACTCATTTAGCGTGCTTTTTTTTACTGTATTGACTTCATGTAATGGAAGTGGTGTATGAAAGCTTGGCCAGGATGGGTGGGCACGTCCAGCTGAGTCAGAAAGAGGACTTCCTAGATCATTTTGGTAGAATACTGTAAATAAGAAGTAAGTAAAAAACATTTTCCTTTGTGCGAAGTGTTGGTGACAATGATCGCGTGTTAAGCACGTTCAGCTTTGAATTGAACGCGCAAATCTCTCAGTTGATAAATTTTTACATTCTGAAATCTAACATTGCCTCTCCCTTCAGCATACGAAACTACTGTTTTAGTGTAAAACAAAGTTAAACTGCCTGTGGGGTGGGGAAGGGAAAGGGCAGTGAGCTCTGTGCTCTGCAGTGACCTCTGACGCAGAGATGCAGCCTTTAGTCCCCGGCTGCCTGCAGTTTTGAATCCAGGGAAGGAAAAAAGAGAATTTAGGTTTTTCAAGAGCTCTGAGAAGAGGACTTTTCAAGGTGTATTCTCAAGATTTTAATTTGTACAGCTTGCACAAAAACATTTTGGGTGAGATTGAGCTGTGTCTCTTAAAGGCACACCGAAACAGTTAATTCAAAAAAAGAAAAAGAGGTGTAATTTCTGGGTCACCCTAATGCCAAGCTGGTGCGTTAGTGGCATAAAGTAGCCTAAGAGCCAGTTTTGGTTATGGCAGCTCTGCCTGGACTTTCTGTATGTGACTCAAAGTCCTTTGGTGACCTGGGGTCCCTGGAGCGCTTTGGGATGGGGAAGCCCCACTTGTCCAGCCCATGGGCATAGCAGCCTGGTGGGACCAGTAACAGGTGCCTGTGCCCATCTCCTAGAACCTGCTTGCTATGAGGGAATTCCTGTAGCTGAAGGACATCTGTAGCAGAGACTAACCCTTCTTATTGTGTTTAATGTCGTCTGTGCAGATACATGTGGCTTCTCTTTCTCCTCAACCATGCTTTTTCAGGATTGGGAAATAGATGGACACTTGCTGCACTCTCTACTATATTTCCACATCTTTTTTCTCCTGCTGAAAATCAGTCTATTAATTACCCAGTCTGTAGTAACGACAAGCTGGGTCATGAAGAGTTATTGTTGTGGACCTCAAGTCCTCGCCCTGCTTTCTGACACAGAATTTCCATTTTCCATCATGCCGCTATTGCTGAATGTGGCTGATTTTTGGCCTCGGCTCCAGGAGCCTCTCTGACCTCGAGCAGAAGGGGAACTGTTGCTTCAAAGCTAGATCACCGTATAAGTATGATGTGTTTATCTTCATTTTATTTCATTGCCTATCACCTAGTGATTTATCATGTAATTCTTTTCTTACTTGTAAAATTTGTAGCAAATGCTTCAGCTCTAGTGGGATTTTACTTGTGATTTTTTTTTTTGTTTCTTCTTCCCTACTCTTTTCTGCCCTCACACACTAAAGTGGCTCAGCTCACTGTGCATTTTTTCCCTTTCTGTCTCCTTCCCCTCCAGTGCTGTCTTCTTCTGGGTGGTTGCTATCTGCTCTTTTTTCTTTTGATGTTTTTGCCCGACTATTGTTTTAATAATGTAAAATCCCAAGTTTTAGCCTGTTCCTCGTGGTTACTGCCCATTTGCTTCTCCTGTTCCATTTTCCTTGCAGCTGTGCTTTCTCTTGCTTCCTTTGGTTTTCTGGTACTTGGTATCAGCTGATGCCAAACTTAGCATCAGCCCTAGGTTGCTGGAAAGAATAGCAGAGAGAAAATAAGTGCAGGAAAGGGGTCAGAAGCTCAGATATCAGTGTATGCATTCCTATTTTTGTACTGATATTCTGTGTGTTTTCCCGCTACCTTTTTACGTTACCCTCTCTTTGTTGCTGTCCCGTTTTTACTCCTATTTTTTCTTTCTGCACCTTGTTAGTTTTGTTAATAGTAGCATTGGGTGTTACTTAGAATTATCGAGATGACAAAAGAGCACTAAGAGCAGGACATCGGATTCACACTTGAGGTAGAGCCCTTTTTGGAGCCTTCTGAAATTCTGTCCCTTAGATGAGTGGAGGACTAGAAGTCAAGAGTGAACATTAAGGGAATTGCTCATTCCAGGCATTTGCCTTCATGTTCTTTTTAAAACAAATACAGCCCCTTTTTGTGTATATTTGTAGGAGTTAAACTGAACACTGTAATCTTGTCATCTGAAAACTCAGTATGTATCATCAGTGGAGAATAAACCCGACCTTTGAGTATTTTCTCACTCAAAGGCCCATGGCTGGGGCCAGGCTGAGAAGCTATTTGCCTCACCATCCCGTGTTTTTTCTTGCGGTGAAACATTGTCTAGTTTGTCAGCGGCTGTTGGGGTTTTGAGGAAGGGAGTGGGAGGTGGTGGAGCCAAGAGGACCTGTTTGTGCACTTGCCCAGGTTATGGCTCTTAATGACATTGAGGTTATCTCTCCTGTCTGGTACATCCTGCTGTGCCGCTTATGAGGCAATACCCAGCGAGCGGTATCCTGTTGTTCGGGGCTTCTCTTTGATGTTTATTATTTGATTTGGGAACAAGTAACACAATGGTGTGGGGCATCAAAACTGTTCCAAATGTTTGACTTAATGTCTTAAGTTCCATGGGACACCAGTGTGTCTTTATGCAGTGGTACAACCATATGTTGTAATAGGTACTAATTGCATAACTACTGTAATTGTCATGCCAACAGCTTGGATTCCTTTATGGAGTCTAGTGGTTAATTAAACTTCCTTTTAAAATTAAAGCTCCAGAAGCGAAGCATTCTGTTCCTTGGTGAGGTGGGATTGTCTTGGGTTGGCACCTCTTTGTATCCTTTATAGTTTTGGGGATTGTGTTCATGTTTACTAAATTACTGATTATTTGTGTTTCAGAAATAGATCACTTTCAGCGCTTCAGAAGTTAACAAAAAGCCTAATTATCTGAATTTTAATTTCTGTATTGTTCTCATATGCAATTTTTACAAATCATGGTGTATTATAAAGAAAGATTTAATGATAGAACAACAACAACCATGACAAAAATCAAGTAGATCATTACGCCTCTTAATAAGTTGCCTATGTAGAAAACATAGGAAGAAATAATGAGGCATTTTGCCTTAAATAAAAAAAAAAATCACCTTCAGAAGTGATTGGTTAATGTGTAAAACACCACAAAATGTTGGAATGGTGATCATGAGTTAACCTGCCATCGCACATGCCTGTGCAATGGTTGCTACTGCTCTAAGTAGTTGTAATGCTATGAAACATAAGAACAAATAGAATCATAAAATCATAGAATTGCTGAGGTTGGAAGGGACCTTTAAGATCATCAAGCCCAACCATTAACCTACCCTGACAAAACCACTTCTAAACCATGTCCCTAAGTACCACATCTACCCTTTTTTTAAACACCTCCAGGGATGGCGAATCCACCACCTCCCTGGGCAGCCACTTCCAATGTTTAGTAACCCTTTCAGTGAAAAAATACTTCCTAATATCCAATCTAAACCTCCCCTGACACAACTTGAACCCATTTCCTCTCATCCTATCACCTGTCACCAGGGAGAA
>VUYV01000069.1:4065832-4127822 GCA_008711295.1 Anarhynchus alexandrinus
ATATTCAGTTGGCTGTCGACCAACACCCCCAGGTCCTTTTCTGCCGGGCAGCTTTCCAGCCACTCTGCCCCAATCCTGTAGCGTTGCATGGGGTTGTTGACTACAGTTCTTTCCCAGTCCTCTAGCAGAATGTATGAGGAGAAAAATGGATAGATAAATGTTGCAAGTGGAAAGCTTGGAGTAAAATTTCCCACTTTTGAACACAGCTTTATATAGAAATTTATTCCCCAGGTGTCTGAGTGCCTGTTACCTACAATGTCCTGTTTTGTGTTTGGTTCTTCTCTTGGATTTTTCATGGCGGGCTACTGCTGCTTGTTCTCAAGAAATGAAAAACTGTATGCTACAGTAGGAACTATATGCCGCTTGATGTAGATGTGACTTAACAATCATTGCATTATGTGAATCATTTTGTTTCTAACTATAATGTGATCTAGCAAGAATTTTCAAAGCATCTTCAAAGTTTATCATAGATGCCAATATTTGCTGTCTCACAAAAAACATTGCTAATGATTGCAAGATTTGTGTATGATAAAGAAGGGGAATTTACTGGTAATCTAATGGTAATTCGAAGACAAAAGGATATTTGGATTGTGAGTTCGTTGTTAAAAGGTAATTAAAAATGTTCAGGATTTACTCGGTTCAGCAACGATCAGAAATTTGCTGTTGCTGTCATTAAAAAAATCAGCAGGAATTTCTTCATTTGGAAACACGTTAGGAAAGAGGATTTGTAAACAGAGAAATTCACTCCACATTTTCAGTGGGGAATGCCTATCAACTTTGTAAACCTCTGGCTACCAGCCCTTTTCATGCTTCCCTGTGGTAACCGCTGCTTTCTGGGTACGTCAAAGACATCTTTATACAATTCCTGCAACCCTTCAAACAGTGTGTAAGGTCCTGCAGTGCTTCCAAAGGAAGGCACTGCGGGTGTCTTTGCACAGATTTAAGAGTACTTTTGGCACCTTCTCGCGCACTTGTGTCGCCTTCTCAAGCCATAAACACACATGCAGACATGCGTTTGCCATTCTCGTCAGCCCTTCACCGACTGAGAGCTGACAGGATAAAATGTCTTTTCCCTTTGTCCCCTGCCAGCCCCATTTCTGTTACACCTGGTGTTCCCTGGATGTGTTCTCAGACGTATTTTAACAAAGTGTTCTCAGTGTGGGTCCTGTAAAACTCGTACCAGCAATTTTACTACAGTATTTTCATTACAAAGGACATCCTGTTTCATAATAATATATTGTATTCATTTTGAAGATATCCTCATGTCTTAGAAGAAGCAATTCTAAAAAGGTGGTTGATGCTGTTAGTTGGTACTTTGTTTTCCTTGTAAAGTCAGCATGGTATAAAAAATTCAGTGTAAAAAATTGATTTTAAAAGATAGATTGTACCTTGATGGTACCTTGTTATTTAGTTAATGTATGCCTTCTGTGATATGGAAGCTGCAGTATATGCTATTTATGTCCTAGAAAATATTCAAAAATAATTGCTGACAAAAGCCACTTCACAGGTTGACTCAGAGGTACATCTTGTAATCTGAATGTTAATATTCTGGATAGCTAGGCAGAGAAAACTATTGATGTAGTTTGAAGATCCATGTAGAGACTAGTCAGGATTTTAGTTAGAAAAGTGGGGAGGGAGAGAGATTGAGATATTTGAGTTCTCCCAGCTTCACTGAAATTTTATGCTTATTGAGCATATGAATGCATACAACTTGTAATATTTTTGAAAAGGTGAGGTTTTTTGCTAGTCAGTTGGAAATGTTGCCTTTTATGTCTCGGGAATTTATGTCTTTTCCAGAAGCAATTTGGAATCACCTTAATTTTACTCTAGAATCCAGGCAGCCCCTGGTTTTACTGTGCAATCCATGACTATCTGTCATCTGCTTTATTTTTCCCCTCAAGCTTAGTGTTACGAAGAAGCACCGATAAAAAACAGAGGCCCGATTCTTACCTCCCTTGCATGTGGTCCCTTCTGTGTGATCCACGCAGAAGGGAGTAGGAGCGGCTTCCACTGAGATCAAACAGTTTCTCCAGCACAAATTAGCCGGTAGATCTTGGCTTTCAGCATTAATGGACCCAAGCAGGACCTCTGTATTTCCTAAGAAGACCTGATCCTCTTATGGTGGTTGTATCTGTTTTGGGAGGTGGAGAATGTTGAGGATATTTTCAAATGAAATGATACTTTCTATTTTCTCAATATTTGAAAATACTAAAAGTTAAATTTTTTTTACACCCAGGAGTTGTGCATTTTATTCCTCCCTAGTCCACCTGCAAAAATATGGCTTCTGTGGCCTGATCTGATGTCATAAACTGTTGTGTCATAAACGAAGAAAAAGGGTGTTCTTACCTCTCCGGGTATGCAGTCAGATGACCCCGGCTGCAAACTGGGGAGTTTTTTTTTCTGTCGGTGGCATTGGCCAGCCTAGCAAACTCCACGGACATCAGGATCAGCTGCCTTGGAATTGCTTTTGGTGTAATTAGGCTACTAATTAGCTGTCTCAGTTCCTCTCTCCCTCCTGATGTTTTCTTTTGATTCACTTTGACTCTGAGGAGCCTGCATTCCGTGTATGTTTGTTTCTGTGTTTTGTCTAAAATCCCTAATGATAGCTTATACTGTCCTCTTTTGGTTGAGAGTTTCCCTGTGTTGACATACATTTTTCTGTTAAATGCATCCATCAGGATTTTTCTCCAAAGAATAGCTGTTATTTTGCAAGGTGTAAACAAGGTATTGTCAGTGTGCATATATGCGTGCGTATTCATTTAAACTGCGCTAAGGATTTTACAGTCTGAATGAGAATGGGCATAGTTACTTCAAAACCATCAAAACCATAGTAAATGTTTAGTACTCGAATATTTATTCACCAGATAGTAACCTCACAATTAAATTATTATGTAAAGTCAGTTAAATAGCAGCAGAAGTTATTGTATTAAGGCCCACTTTGCGAGGAAACCAATGACAAGGAAGCAGTGAAAGACGCTAATAGATTATACGCTATAGCAATATATTGGCTTTTTATTGCTTTTCCACAGGCAGCAGATTCATGTATAGTTATTACTAGCTACATTATCTGCTAGTTTTCTATCAAAAAAGATTCAGTCTATTGAATCATTAATCCAATATTTATCATTCTTATTGAAAATCCACTAGTGTTAGCGCTGTATAAAATATTGACTTAAATCTACTGGTTTTGCTAAAGATTAAAAACATATTAACCTAAAAAGCACAGTATTTCTTAGGACATTTGAAACTATTCATTGTGGATGTTTGAAATGACAATATTTCTATGTTGTGTGAGGAATGATTTTTTTTTTTTTTTAAATCTCTAACATACAGTAAGTGACCAGTGCCATCCTGATTTGAAGATGCTGAATGTTCATCCAACTCATATTTGAAATTTTGATGTGTATTGCATTAGTTACTGAATATCAAGAATAAAATTTTTGCTCATACATAGAGTGTAAAATGGGATCTTTTGTAGCAGCACACGGCCTGTTTAGAATGATATAACAGGCGCTGAATGTTCACATATCAAACAAAATGCCATCTTTCTGTAGAAAAGAGGTGTCAAAAAGTTTCTTTGTACCTTTAACGCATGTGATTATGTAGTACAAAATGCAGAGTTTGTAAAATTTCTTGAATATACAGGCAAAAAATGAATAATTCAAAACAACTCATAAGTTCTACATTCTATTGTATCTTTTATAACGCAGGCAGAAGATAGCATTGTGTTCCCAGTAGAGCTGAATTTGCACAAGTTACACCTCTGAAAATGCCAGATGGTCTATGGTCTACTTTTGAGAGCTGTCACATATGTAAAGATTTGAAAAAAGAAAGACAGCTGAATGAGAGCAGTGGATCATTAAAGAGAGAGTGAGAGTCCCTGGGTATCACTGTGTTTTAAGAAGCATTGTGTCGTTCCCCATATTACACCTTTTTTTTTTAAGATATACACAACCTTCAAAAAATAAGGTAAAAATATTTCTGTTTTAAACTGAGTGGTTGTGGCTTAATCTTGGAACTGTCAATTGCTTTTGTTCTTTATGCTAGAATGCGGTCATATGGTTCCTAATTGGTTTCAAGTGTGTTTTAACCATAAGATTCAAGTCTCCCTAGTGCAAAATTATCAATAAAGTTAAAATAAATTTAAATTGAGATAACTAATCCATTTGGGGTTTTATTCCATTTTGATTTGACCTGCGTATCACATATGAATACTGTAAAGCCAGTCAGCTAAAAAGTTGTATGTTAATGCTAAAAGACTGAAGTAAGAGTACTTTGGGAACAGGATTATTAAAAAAAACAACAACAAACCAACCGCAAAACCAAAACCTACCTCCTTCCCCCCAAAACCCTTAGTAAAAATAATAATTAAAGCAAACACAAATGACTGTTTAGATTCCCCGAGACTTCCCATTCACCCACAGTTTGACAGAAACACACCTAATTTTGAAGATGGAATTTCGGATAATTTGCCAAGTTACTGTATTGTAACAAAGCACCAAAAATATGCAAACAATTGTAAGCTGCCACCACCAATTTAGCTGGCTCGGAAAAGGTCATAACTGTCAGTTTTAGAAACTTGCGTGTCCAGACATACAGCATTTTTAGTATAGTCTGTTGCTTTTATTTATTGAGGAAGGTTAACCCCTCCCCAGTAATTCTACGTTATTGGTGCAACTGCACCACTCCACTTTTGGGAATTGTAGGCAGTGGCTCACTGTGAGGAAACGTTGTTACACGGAACGTGAAAAACACTGTTCTTAACAGTGCAATTTACATTTGAGTGGTATAATGAAAATAAAGCTATGGGGAGCTTTGGGTATGAACACTGAACATTAGAGAGTAAAAATTTTGATTCCTGTGGCTGCTAAAGATTTTATTTTTGACTGTAGTTAGGTCTACATTGGCTATTTTTAAAATGGAAGGATTTGATTAGTTTTTTAACAAAATTTGGTTTGCACATATGTGGAAGGATGTCCTATACAAAGTGTTCCTGGTAGCATACTTTTAAAGAACCCTCTTTGAGGTAGGAGAAAACTCCCTAAAAAACTTGGTTTGGGGCTTTTATGATAGTCTGGAAATGTTAGCAGAATATATGCTACAAATGGAATTCCAGAGTGCAGAAAGTGCCTTGCTTATGCATATGCATAGGTTTTGCAAGCACTAATGCAAAATTGAAAGGAGACGCAGTTTCTGTATTGCCATCAAAAACTTTTTGGGCAATATTTAGATGCTCAGTTGTCAGATTATCATTGTGCTCCTGCTCTGTCGGCTTGGAGGTTCGTGAGCAGTTACTGCGGGTAATGGAAGGGAATGATCTTTGTCTCCCCTGCAACATCTTTGGGGAGATTAAAGCATAAATGTCCCCCCAGTCCTCCCTTTCTTGCAACATAAGATTATGACTTTTGTAAAGTAGGTTCAATCAGGGTTACTCTGACCTACACAGATGTGGGTAGTCTACTTCTTAAAATCTTAGTTGCTGTAACTAGAAAAAAATCAAATGGCAAGAAAAAATAAACCAGTTCATATTTAAACTATTATGAAAAGTATCTCTTTTTGCCTGTGAATGTGACCAGGAGTTAAAGTTTAAAATTTCTCTGAAGTTTAATCCGGACAAGTTTCTGATAGTTGGAGGAAGCAATCTGAGAATGGTATCAATGTCCTTGACAAAAGCGAAGCCTGGAGGGTTTGTTAGGTAAATTCAGAATGGAGAGTCTTTTTAGAAAGCATGTGTCTATGTGTCCCAGTAGTATTTGTCCGAAAATTCGGTCACTTGTACCTGAATTGATCAGTGGAGATGTTTCTTTTAGAGGAAGCTAACTGTAATTATCTATACATATTGTCATCTTGAACACAGTGTAATCTACATACGAAGCAATACTGTGAAATTATCTGAAAATGGATGTGAATCATCTGAAAAGAGAATGAACTGCAGCACTGTTTTTCTTTACTGCTGGCACTTTCTAATCTCTCTTCAGTTCAGTAGAATCTGGTCTTTTTCCTTGGTACTAGATTTATAAATAGTTGAAGATTGGACTATCTGAAAACCTCTTTATGTCCAAGCATGATACAGTAGTGTTTTGATTAGGAGAGATGATTGGGCTGATGCTTTTTGATTATGAAATCTTGTTGTGTTACTATGTGTATAGTTTAATTAGTTTTCGAACAAAGTCTGCATTTTTTCTCTGCATAAGAATCTTTAATTGGAAGCTACATTTTTTTTTATTACAAAGCTTTACATAAAAAAAAACCCTGCATCTTTTCTTTTGTTTAGATACAGATTTTAAATATATAGACAATGTATTTTCCATGTTATAAAAAATATACTCCTTTATGAGACAATAGCTCAACAAAGACTGGTTGAGTTTCGTGCTCTTTCATTGGAATGTACTCTTGGAGTCTTAACCAGGGCGCTGCAGATTCCTCCCTCGACAGGTTTTGTATTTCTTCTCCTGTGTAGATTTCAGTTTGTTGCCACTGAAGCCCTAAGTGGCCCATTACAGCCATTTTTAAAGTTGTGATTCTGAACTGAGGAATATGGAGGGGGGGCCTCTGGCCTGCCAGGCTGTGTGGTGTTTGAATGCATGTTCCTTCTGGCTACTGCATCACCTCCTCCACAAAACCAGATTTTGATTGGTTTTGTTCTTCTCAGCAATCCACAATCTTTATGAATTTAGGCTCAAACTGTTGTTAGTTACCTGGATACTCCTGTTCTTCTCTAATATACTGGTGTATGGTGGCTCGTTGTCCGGGGGCCCCTACCTTGTCACTCAGGTTATTTTCTGAAGACTGGCAGGTTGGCCAACCTGCAGCTTCACTGCTGTTACTGCAGTCCGTATCTTCTCTCCCCAACCTTTTTCTCTCCTGTTGCATTTCCCCCCATTCTTCATTTGGCTCCCTTAACTCAAGTTAATCTCAGTTCTGCTGCTTTTTCTCCCATTCCTGATTTTTCCCTTCTTTGCGTTACTTGCCTTATTCTCTCTGTCTAATTCACAGAGCATTGCGAACCTTTCCATGCAGTGATAAAGAGGGAATCGAGGCCTCATACAGACATGAGGTGCTTTCTGAATACCTAATAATTATTTTTAATCTAGAGATATTTTTTGCTTTCTTTTTTTTTTGATGGGGTAATGTTAACTTTTCAGTCTATTCTTTGATCAATATGAGCAATCAAGGTTGCTTTCCCAGTCTAGCCTAAAGTGTTCGGTTACCAATTTACAATTTAAATTAACCCTTTCTTTCTTTCATTTTAAGCACAACCTCAACGTTTGCCTCAGCCGAATACTTCAGCACTGGAAAGGGGTGAGGAAGAAAGTGGCAAAATCCAAAACGGCCACGCGGGTCTGAGTAATGGAAGTGGAATTCACAACGGGGTCAAGCACGTGCCTGCAGACAACAGAAAACTTTCGGCTCCTGTGTCAGAAAAAATGCACAGAAAAATTCAGTCCACCTTGTCTGTCAACAGCAACAGCAGCAAGAAGAGTAAAATAAGCTCTGTGTTTTCTCAAAAGCCAGGTACTTCACCTGAAGGTAAGCAGAAATTCTTATTAAAGAAACCCAAACTGAATAAAGACTCGCCAAACCCCATGCTCACTAATAATTACACAATCAACTGAAAATAATTGAAGAGCATGACTCATGCTCCAGAAGCAAATAGAAATCATTATGATAAAACATGTTACTTCCCCAAAGGAAAATATTAAGTATTTGAAGGAAATTGAAGCAATAGGAGATTTCTTGCTTTCAAACATTTGGCCAACACAGTCTGATAATGTTTTAGTCTCTCCAGTTAGTATCCTGGACTGATAGAAATGCCTGTCAACATTGTCGCATAAACACCAGAAAAAAATTGTAAAGCACTAGTTCAAAGCATAGTAAATACTTAAATCCAGTGGTGGCAGGCTCCATGAGGGCAGAGTTTGCTTTTAAAATGTTCTCTTAGCAGATATTCTGACTAGCCATGAGGTCTGAACAGTAGATAATAAAATTTGGACCTGTGCTGCAGTGTTTAATGTGCCTTATGCTATATTTGGGCTGTAAATAATTTGCATGAAAAAGCTTCATACTCCCTATGCACAACTTAAAAAAGCAGAAGTAAATAATTTCCCTTATGTTTTGGCTTTGTAGGTGTGTTTTCACTGCTTGCAATTACTCTAATGGTCCCAAAGTTCTCAAGCCTCTCCTCAATCCACTGCCTTCCCATTAGCACTAATATACTCGATGGGCTTTGCTCTTGCCCGTTACAGAAGGGTGTAGAGTCTCTATAAATTTTATTGGTTTAAGGCAGGCATAGATGTGACTGGTTAAAAAAAAAAACCTCTGGGGGGTGGGTACAGACACAGATTCTTGGAGAAATGGGAAATGGTACTGATCAGTGAAATGGGGAGGATTGTCATCCAAGATGAAAGGAAGAAGGATCAGAAGGACTGCATGTAGTGGCCTGAATGAAGCCTACTGATGTCAGTGGAGTGACTTCTCTTGACTTCAACTACTTCAGTCAAACCTCCTGAGTGAATCTGTGTAGTGATATCATGAACGGCTTCTCTCGGACTGTGCCATGGGCTGGTCCTCCTTGCTGTGATTTATTTTCATATTTATCTTCAAGAACCTACTGTTATTTTTCTATTGCACTTCCAGTCCTCTAACATTTCTTTCCAAAATCACAACTTCATACTTGCTATATTCCCCTTAGCTCTTTCTTTTGTGTGAAATCCAGTTCACCCTCCAGCCCAATATTTTTCTTATATATCAAAAAACTGTAAGTCAAGAGGCTTAGATCTGTTCGCATGACTGGTTCAAAGTGCAGGGCTCTGAATTTAGGAAATTCAACCTCTGAAAAAGAAATTACGGGGTTCTAAAGAGGTGGTGCCTGCCCTTTCATGCCCTTATACAATTATTTAAGGCAAGCATTTTTTCTTCTAAAATTATATTGGAATAAATAGTCAGTGGGGTTTTTGTTTATTTTTAATAACCTTGGCAATGATTATGTCAAATTACTGAATGATTGGGGAGAAAATTAATAAGATACCTTCAGATATAGCTATACATTCTAATGTTTGATTTTAATATCCAACACAGGATTGTGTTAGTTGCCTGAAACTGCCAATACACAATTTTCTCTATACAGTCAGAAATGTTGATATTTTTAAAAGTATGTCTGATTAGAATATAGATAAGTACACCGTGTTGTCACACTGTCTAACTTACATACTGCCAAAGTACAGAAATACAGCGTAATCCTTACTGTCACATGTCGTTTCTCGAGTCACCTAATAGCTAAAATTAAATATATTCAATGTTATACATCTAACCTTGTAATGTTCTCATTTTGAATGTGGGGACTTGGATATGTGCTCTGAATAGCTTGACTCACACTGCTAATGTCTGCTGCTCTTAAGTTTTCTGTTAACCAGCCTGAGTGAAGCACAAGTTTTATTGTGCAATGTTTAAAGTATATCTAGGGTATTTGTGTCCACACATCTGCATGCACACGTGTACAAGCCTTCTGACAGTTTCTTCAGCTTTTCAGTAATTTACCCTGTAGGGCTGCATGGGGGAACTATAGGCTATAAGTAATATTCTAATCAAGCTGTTCCCTTGCAGGATGTATCAGTATACGCGTAATTTGTTTTATCATCAATCTTTTTTTTATAAGATACATAATCAGAGACTCTGGCAGTGGTTAGTTGAAATATCAAAAATAACACAAAGAAGAGATCACTGTTTAAGGAAAAGTTATTTATCCATAACTTAAAAATAATTGTGTTCATGAATTTAAGAATGTTAATCCCTTATGACTACTTCTGAAAGGCTACACCTAAAAAACTTGGTATAATTAGCCAGGTTATTTGTTCAAAGGAGTTTAATTGCATTTAAACCAGCAACATACATACTTATTTAAAACAGCAATATATATACGTGATGAATACATCTAACTATACAAAACCAGAAGAGTACACTAGTAAGTCCTGTGAATGAGGATTGCATAGACACTCTTTCCAAATGGTATACACAAATTAATTTGAATCTAACTTCTACAGATTCTTTGTATTATGAATCATACTTCTGTGGGCAAGGAGGTATTTTTGTGAGCAGTTTTCTCTTGTGATCCAATGACATTTCTGTAGAAACTATTGAAAAGGTGTACAGGAAGATGGAAAAGACAGGAAGCTATTGGAAATTATTTGCAGTGTTGCTTAACTAGTTGGCTTTGCTTTAACTTGTACCATGTTGACCTCATAAGCCATTGGTTACTGCTGAAGAGCTGCTGGGTGTGAGTTTACTTGAAGGTGTGCTGTGCGTTTGTGTTTGTGCACTTCTATACAGTATAATAACATAACTTGAATGCAGTTTCTTATGTAATGTTATGCAGAAAGAGATAAATTTTATTAATTTTTATACTGCGAGTATTGAATAATCAATCACCTGAATTAACTCAGCTACTTCAATTTACTATAGTGGCCAGATAATTTTAGTAGAAAGAAACAGAGGTAAACTTGAACTCTTTCAGATACTCGAATTCACTTTAATTTTGCTATTCCTTATATATGACCTTGGATTTTATGATCTAATTTATAGCTTTTTTTTTTTTTTTTTTTACAAACTTGAAAATGCATGCCATGTGTATTTTAACTTTACCTGCCTTGTGGTCCACTCTGCTCTATTGCCAGTCAGGAGAATAACTGGTTGTGTTAAGTGAAACAAAGTGGCCGGAGAAAAGAAACAGAGTACATCCTTGGAAGGAAGAAAGGTGAAAATTCTGGTCGTCAAGCTGGATTTAGACTATAGAAAAGAGAAAATATTCTTCACTCATTCTTATTCCCTCCCAAAAGCTGCATTTTTCTTGTTTTTCTTAAAAGACAAAATGTGAATATTTCTGGAGCACTACACTTACTTGTAATGCAAAATAAGTCCACGTCTGCGAGTCGTTTTGCTCTAGAATATCTTATCTATTGACAGCACAGAAATCCTGGTAGTGCTTGAAGCAGGGTAGAATCAAGAAACATCCAGGCTTGCCACCCGTCCTGCCCAGGAGTGTATTTGGGCTTATGCTTATTCAAAAGGTTAGCAAACGCAGCGTGCTGCATCATATACTGCAGACTTCAGTATATATACCACAAAGCTAAATGAAATCTAGTCCTATTCTACCCAGGATATCACATCTTCCCATGAAGAAGGTCCATATGGCTCCTGTTGGTCTCCAAAGTACTAGGCAGCCCTAATGCAAGCTGTAAAGCCCCCCAGACCCCACCCCACCAAAATCCCCGCACCATAGTTAACAACTCTTTTATTAATTGTTCCAGCTGCAAACTCTTCTTGCGCTGTAGATCATATCTTGTGAACTTTTGGAATTGAAGTTGTGTTGAGAGTGCTTAAAATGTAACAGATATTTTGGTAGCAGTAGTATAAAAGCTCTAAAATTTGCGTTTTTAAATGAGCCTGTAGTGTATGGAGTCATGTCAGCATCCCAGAATACACTGTTTAGGAACACTTTCACATCTAGTGAGGCTTAGGAGGGTGTGAGTGCACTCACCAGCTCCGCTCTTCCTCTGCATCTATTATTAATCCATATTGTCCCTGAAGAAATCTTACTCAGCTCCATAACTTACACTACAAAAAACCAAAGGAATTATGAAATAGTAGGAGTGTCTCTCTTAGAAAGCAGTTTTTAAACACTGTTTCAGTTCTAAAGATTTTTCAAAGGGACTGGATAGGTTTCAGTGCATATCGGGAATAAAAGATTTTTTTTTATTATTCAAGGAAATTTTAATAATATTTTAAATTATTGATGTCAGAGGTGTAACAGTTCTTCTAAAACTCTGGTCGGTGGACCACTAACAAAGAGAATTGTCACTCTTTTGCACCTGTGATGCGTAATGCAGAGAAACACCTTGGAAAGCTGAAAAAGCTGAAAAAGTAAAAAGAAGGCAGTCCGGCTGCTGTGTTTGGAAGCAGTGATAGCTGTGCAAAGCAACTTAAAGAGGGGAGGAGGTCTAACAGAGACAGCAATGAGGCAGCTGAACAGTAAATCTAGATGTTAGGAAAAGAAGAAGAATGGGTAACTGAATACTTAACACGTATCAGAGTGGCGGAAGGTAATGACATATGCAGAGTTGGAGGAGGAAAGGGGAGAAGAAACTGGGGAGTGGGAGGGATGAAAGAAGAATTTAATTAAGAGGGCGAAGGGGGCAAAATGCAGTTGGCACTAATTGTTTTGTAAAAACCAAACTGAGTTTTCCTACCAAAACCTTATGAAGCTTGATGTCATGCATTTTTTTTAGTCAAGGCAGTCGTTTATAAAAAGTTAATGATGAAGAGCAGGAATATGGGTTTTAATTCAGTTTTGAAATGGAGCTCTCGCTTCTGGTCAAGTTGCTGTGACCTCACAAGTTACTACGTGTGTCAGGGTAGTTCCCACAACTCCAGTAACTTGTGATAATTTGAGTTCAGGGTGGTACTTCACATATTCAGAAGGCTGAGAGTGTATGCGATTGCTGTATTCATCTGGAGATCGCAGCTTGTTGAACTGTGGTCAGCGGACCAGGAGCCTGCCTCCTGTAGGTACGGTGAGATCTTCACTGTAGTCCTTCCCAGGCTGTCTAAACCAGGGAGGCACTAGAAGGCATCTTCTTCCAAGGATTTTTTTTCAAGATAGGTCTTAGGAAGCGTGATAAGGCTGGATGCAGGCGTGAGGTAGATAAAGCAAGCCTGCAGCGTCGGGGAGAGGCTCTGGGGAAGGACAGGCAACGTAGGCTTGCTGCCAGGTTTAAGTTACCACTCATGCTTTGCCAGGAGCAAGGCCTGAAGCAACCTTCCTCGACCTTCTGGACTGTGTATCTTGTGCTACTGAGCTCAGAGATGCGGTGAACAATCTCACCCAACGTGTGGGTTTTTTTAAAAATCCAGTGTTTAAAATTCAGCATTTCAGGGTGCATTTGAACGAGACTTTTTTTTCCTCCTCCTTTTTAGTATAATGCAACTTCATCTGTTCTAGATGTAGAGTACAAGCATGGGGTTGGTGGGCACTATTTAACTCACGCTGCTGACTACATTAATTTATTAGAGTATCCCAAGTGGTATTGATGGCTTAACGGAAGACAAAGCAAGACCCTGAAACAGCCTTTGTGTTAAGCCAGGGTCTTAAGAACCACCAGGTGTATACACATGGAAAGTAGTGAGTAGTTCTTTTAGCAGGGCAGCAGACCTCTATCTGAAGTAGGAGCATCTTACTTTTCTATAACTTCGTTTAAACTGAAAAATAGTTTCCAGTCAACTTTACTTTCCTTTTGGACACATGATTTTGAATAGGATTTTTTTTTTCTTGAGTGCCACAAGAGCAGCAGTAAGTTTTCCTTTCTATACTGTTCTCTCATTGGATTGGTATTATTTACTGAAGTTTGGTACGAGTGTGCTTTATACCACGAATAGCCTAACATTGCAGAAACATCTGCTGGCCATCTCTCTCTCTCTCTTTTTTTAATAAATGCACATACATTTCTGAAATCCATCCCATAGCATTAAGTAGCATTTAGGCAACTACTTAGTCAGTAACCTGCAAATCTCTGTATTTGGGCCAAACTTTCCATTGTTATTTTTTAGAAATTGATTCAAAGTGGATTCGAGTCTGAGCATGAAGTGCTGAACAGAGGGTTTTCTGTTAGACAAGGTTGTATCAGAATGCAGGTGTCAATCAGGCAGTGGGCAAATAACGTTATCATATAGTCAAACCTGTGATTTTTAAAAAGGTATTTTGAAGAGTGGTGTGTTTTAAGCATGTTTTATATTTCTGTTTGTATAGAAGTCTTGGGAGGTGGTTTACATGTTGTGTGATAGGAGCGATTAGAAAACAGGACCTGTAATGAAAGAAGGTCTTCCCATAGTATCCGTTTTATAAGGTCATGGTCTAGCTAGCACCTAACTAGTCTCGGTATTTGCAGTGATGAGCAATGACAATGAAGGCTTCATATTCTAAGGAAGCCTTAGATATTGTAAATTGGCACGTTTTTTAGCATATCTGTATGTTTGAACTGGATCATTTTATTCCTGAGGTTATATCCATATACAGAGTTTAGAATATAAGCTTTGATGAAAGTTTCCACGCGTTTTGCAGTGTAATTTGCCTGTTCAGGCAACATTCTAATTTTTTTGATCAATAGAGATGATCTTTTTTGTTTTAAAATGCTGAAATACCACATATATTATGATCGGTAACTGTATTTTCCCCCATCTAAACAAATGTAGCTCTGTTATCTAGGGATAACTATACTCCATGCGACAGGTCAGTCGGTTCTTTCTTCATTTCTCATTTTTCCTTGAGCGTTTTCCTGGCTGCCGTGACTTTTCTGGAAAGGGATGGGTAGCGGAGGCTGCACACCAACCCGTGCGTCGCCGGAAGGGCGGTGTGATGGCACGCGTGCCGCTGCTCACTAAATTTACGCCCCAGCTCTGTGTAACGCACACCTTTAAGAAACTTGTGCCGGGTGGTTTCTCTTCGCCCGCCGTGCCGCTCTGGCTCTGGGCTGTCTCCACCGCCGGCGCCGCGTCTTCATCCCCGCCGCGGCCGGCCCCGCGCCGCCAGCCTGTGGGATGCCTGTAGCACCTGCTGGGGCTTCTGCTCAGGGCTCTGCGGGGGCCTGGAGTAAACCCCCGCTGAGGACCTCGGCTGCCACTTTGATTGCGGTTTTGCCCTTTTTGATTCTCGCTGTGAGACAGCAGAGTGCCTGGAGATTTGTTTTGAGTTGTCTGAACTCGGTGAATATAGTTAGTAAGAAGCTGACCAAGGTCACCATCCTGTAAGTGAGCTTATTTACCACTGCAGACATGGAAACCTTTTATCATATGTGACCCGCCTGCTTGGTATGAAAGCTTATTGGGTCAGTCTGTGACAGGTTAGTGTCAAACATGACAAAAGCAGCACAGATCAGCCTGTGCGTCTGCTTCTCTGTACGTTTTTCAGTTTAACTTCTGCATCCCTTGTACAGTTGCGATGGTCAATAGTTCTCTTAAAAGTCTGTTTCTTAAGTAGAGCTGCATCTTTTCATGAAAATGAAGAGGAGGTGATAAAATGGAAGTTGAAATAAAAGAAATATTTATTTCAGTACTTAAAAGGCATTGGATATCAGGGTAATATCTGTATGCAAAGATTTTCGAAACAGAAAGTGGCGTGCACGTGCAAATATTTAAAGACATGAACAGAAATTAAAGTTGTTTTCGTGTTGATATTGTTTCTTTTCTTTAAATGAGCATAGCTGTTACAATTAGGATAAGGTAGAGAGTGGAGCCCCCTGGGCTTTGAATAACAGCATGTAAACCATTTTAAGGGATTTTTAGGCTATTTCTTGTCTGGATATTGTCTGAGGTCTCATTTAGAACCCTGTTAAAGTAGATGTCACAGGTACTGTATACACTCTTTGGTTAAATCAGCACAAAGTAGCTGGATGTGCGTGTATGATAGAAGCAGGAAAAACTTGGATGAGCTGGTTGGGTTTCTATTTGCCTTGGCATTGTCTAACAGTTTTGATGAAGTTCCCTGACAAATCTGTAACTTTTGGGGATGAGCCAAAGGACTAAGGAAACAGCTTTACTTACATCGGTATTCAAAAATGCTTCATGGGATGACCCTTTTAACTTCAGGTCTAACTTTCATCCAAGGCAAAATGAAAGGATAATTGAAGATAAGCTTGAGTATTTGAAAACTCATCTTTTTTCCCCAACTGTGAGTTGGTCTAATAAAATATACTATCACTGCCTACGGGCCAAGCCTATCATAATTTATGCCATTCAGCATAGCTTTTGGTAGCTTGGGTCAGAATCAACAATGTGGTATGGTGTTTTGATGAAATCATAAATGCGTTTGATAAAGGAACTAGGGCAGATGTACTGTTTTGGTTGGTTTATGTTTGTTTTCTTTAATAAAGTATACCTCTGTACAGTGTTTGACACCCCACATCCTCACTTTTGGACAGTGCCGATCTGTTGTGCAGTGTTTCTACATTAATTAGAGAAAAGCATAATAGAAGAATTGAAAAGCAATGGAAATTTGTGACTGGTGTGGTGTAGTGTGGAAGTCCTAAGGAAAAGCTTATCTTCATTAATGGTAGACTTATGTAATGAGACATAGACTAATTGCTTCTTTCTCTGTGAAAGTATTTAATGAAAACTTAAGCCCCAAGAAACTTGGGAGTTAACTGTTTATCAACATTACTGCATCATGAACATCAAGGCAGATGGAGTTTGGTCCTTGATAAAAGCACACCCCTAATTCTTAATTGCATTAGTATATCTGATGGAAAAAGAAGAATGAGAAAACCTCAAATTCTCAAACAAACAAAAAGTATGTAAAGGAATAGATCATTTTAAGCCAGCATCTCTTTACAGTAATACAGTGCCATAACTGATATTACTATATAATTTCTTTATCAGAGAAGACTAAAATATATTCAAAGTTTCCAGAAAACATGTTGCCAGACATTAAGATCATCAAATTCACTTTTTTTTCCAAATTCTTCCCAAATAAATAAATCAACTTTAGTTCCAGTTGGATTAATGTGTTCCACTACTCACTCATCTGCAAAAACTATTAGGATTTTGATGTGGTAAGGTCAAAGAGTGGAAGTATAATCTTTATTCTTAACATGTTAAAATAGTATTGAAATTTAAAATAATCTGTAATTTAAAATAGTCTCTTTGGTCTTGGAAGCAGGAAAGAATTATTAGAGTGTCTTGTGCAAGCAGTGAAATATATTTAAGTGGTCTCCAACATGATAATGAAAAACCTGAAGTCATCTCTTTTGGAGTGAGCTTTGTATAGCATCTTCTTTGTGGCTGGATTCCACTGATCATGATACCCTGCAACAGCAACCAAAGGAAGTGTTTTTTAGCTATATAATTTTTTTCTATGGAACTGGCAGGTTGCTGTAGGACTATGGGTACTAGAGAAGGATGTGTGAGTTTTGTGTAGCATGTAGATTTGTTATTATTACAAAAACCCACTGTGACTGTAGATAAGAAGCTGAGAAGTGGGAGTCATACGTGTAAGAAATTATTCTTCCACCCATTTTATCAGAATGTATTACAGACCTTTAGAGTCATGATTCTGAATTCAGCAAGTTAGGTAGGACTAGGTAGCAGCCTGCTTTGTCATGTGTTAAATAATTGCTACCTGGATAGCTATTAAAAGTCAATAACATGAAGAATATAAAAGCATGATTATTTCAGGTTTGTCCTTGAAATGTGGATCAAAGTTTATGTTCATTGTATAAATGAGTCATTGCAAGAATGAAGAAAGCAGTAAAGGATGTCTCTGCTTTATGTTAAGTGTTTGTGTAGGTTAAGTACAATAGTTATATAAGGATTTTCTGAATGGAAAATTAGTTTCACCATCCAGGGAGAAGGAAATAAAAATAAACAGTAGTTAAATAAATCCTTTTAGTGTTTCAGTCAGTGAAGAAGAGATGGAAAGACAGACCCTCCACAGACTTTCCATCATAGCACTAATGGCCAAAATGTCTTTCTGTGTCTTGGACCATTTTTGATAGCTTTTAGCTTTGAAATACCTTTATTTAAATCAACACAGCCTCTTCTTGTAACTATTGATCGAGTGTTTTTTTAGATTAGGAGGGAAAAGTTCTTTTGTGGGTCCAGAAGGTGTTTTCTGAGTGCAGTCCCTTTTGTTTAACCTATGAACTCTGTCTCTCACCCATCAATAAATATGTATATTATAATTTCTGTGAATGTTTATTTCTCTCCCTGAAATTTTATATATCCCTACATGAAGCAGGCAAGATTTGTTTGAGCATCTTATTTTCAGTACTGATACATGTAAAGTTTTTTTATGGTGTGTTGTTTAAAAAAACATTTGTAGAACAAAATTTGTTGTGGTTTTAGCTTCTTTCAGCTGTGTTTTAAAGATGCAAAATAGTAAAAAACTCAGTTCCTCAAATATGAAGGCTTCTTAGATAGAACTCTTGGATTCTTTATCTTTTTCCTTCATATTAAAAGAAAATCTGAAAGGAGATTGTACCTGAACAAATTTAACACCATCTCCATGACAACCAGCTAATTAATCGCTATCGGTCTGGCTTTGGTCCTCTTCAGTGAACTGATACTCCCCAGCTTTATTTCACATATCTTCTGGGTTTTCTAAGAAGGTCATTTATTTAGTGACAGTATTTCTTCAGGAAAAGCAGCCTTTTAGTGCAAGCAACAACATTCTTTTAAAACAGCTCAGTCTCACCTGTGGTTTCCTCCCAGTTTTACTTCTTGCACAGCGGTGGGGAGTTTTTCAGGTTGTTTCTTCTTCTATCCTCCTTGCTTTTCCTGATATTTCCATTTTTCCTTTGGGGCATAAGTGTTCATTATTTATATTATGAGTATGACCACATTGCAGAACAGGTATTCCCACGCTAAGTTTGGATCCAAGTAATGTAGTAAGTCGGAGAAATCAATCCTCAGCAGTGTGATGTTTAGTGTGGGGTAAGAGCTCAGGTGATTGCTTTGCTTCTTGGGACAGATTTTGCAAGTCTGAGCCTCTGTCGCTGCGTTGCTGTAAGTATTCGTGCTTGCTGCTGTAAAGTTGTCTCTACGTTATCCTGCCATCAAAGTTTCTGCAATGTTAGAGGTACTTTGAATCAATCAAGGTACTTGCCACGGTTACTGTATCGCTTCTGACACAACGAATATGTTTAGGAGACCTGGTGATTGTATTACTATTGCAAGTAATTGCAAGCTTTCCCATATGACAACAGTCTCCAGTCTGTGAACTGTAAGAACATAACGTGTAGGTGGTGAGCCCAAATGCCCATATAACTCAATATCTTGTCTTTCCTGTCATAGCAGATGCCTGAGAGAGACTGTAGGGATGGGGAAAGGATGAGATGGTGCAGGATATTTTCCCCAGAACATTTTCTCAATCTTCAACTGTCTGTGGCTAAAGGAGTTCAAGGCTTGCAAGCAGTGAGAAGAATGACAGCTGAGGCTTAGGAAAGAACAATAATTCTTTGTCCTGAACATTTCTTTTATTTTTAGTTTTCTTTTTTTTTTTTTTTTGGATGACTGTTCACTGCCTCTTACAAATTAAATATGCTTTATATGTGCTTATTATGGGAGGAGAGTGAAAACAACTTGTGTATATCCATCACTCCTGCGGTCTCCTTTTCACTAACGCATGTTTAGTTCCAATCTTTGTGTTTTCCTGTCATGTCTTGTGTATATATTAATTGTTTGAAATTATTCCATGTATTTACTCTTTGGGAGCTGTATTTTTTTGCAGACAGTTTGTGGGACACCTCAATTATCTCATGTAATTTAGTAGTACTTGCAAGAGGTGGATATTGATGTTCAGGTGTAGGTGTGAACTCTGTTGAAGATTAAAGTAGTACATTAAAAGGATTGCCAAGAGATTTGTGTAGAAAAGCAATAGAGAAATTTGTGTTTTGACTGAAGGTTTTATACATCGCTGAAAGTACAGACATACATATAACATGCTGTTACGTTGGTTTTAAGGTGTGCATAAAACTATAAAGAAAGCAAAAATGTTGTGGCAGCTCCCTTATTTTTCTTCTTAACTAGAAGCCAACAAAACAGATTCAGAAGAGCAAGATGCACTGGGAGAGAGAGGCTGGAAATAGTTTTAGATTTTTTTCTTTATAAGATGATTTAAAAAAAAATAATAATTTTAATCACTTTGTGGGCCTGCTGGAAGAAGTTACGACCAAAGATAAAAGATACAGATATTTTACATAATAAATAACTGCAGAAATGGATCTAAGTGGATGTTTAGTACTTGGGCTTTGCATGAAGTGAAGTGGGGAAAGGAAACTTGCACCAAAACCAATACTGAATTGGAGACAAGTTAGGCTACAAAAGCAACCTTGAAGATGGGAAACACATTCTTTTTGGTGTTAGTTTATATCTATTCTGAGTTATTGTCTTTCAGCTACTTATTTGATGTTGTGATATATCTAAATTTAGAGTAACATACTAATGATTTCTTCTTTTTTCTTTCCTTTTTGTTTTTTGGGTTTTTTTTTTTGGTTTTTTTTTTTTTTTTGGTTTGTTTTTTTTGGTTTTTTTTGTTTGTACATGGCATTCTGCTGAACTGGTACGTATGAAGATTGCTGTGTTCACTGTATCCTGGCTTGCTTGTTCTGTGAATTTCTCACCCTCTGTAACATTGTTCTGGGACAAGCATCCTGTGGCATCTGCACGTCGGAGGCCTGCTGCTGCTGCTGTGGGGACGAGATGGGGGATGACTGTAACTGCCCATGTGATATGGACTGTGGCATAATGGACGCATGTTGTGAGTCTTCAGATTGCTTGGAGATCTGCATGGAGTGCTGTGGGATCTGCTTCCCATCATGAAATATTTATCCCTTTTTATTTTATTCTCTATAAAACTGGAGAACTTTTCTTTAAATACATTTGAAGAAAGACAAGGTAAGATTTTCACACAAGCAACTGGTATTGCACTGTTAATTCCCTATATATAAATATTTTTTTTTAAAAGCAGTCCTCAAATCTGTCTTCTAACACAAATTGTATAGTTTTGTATGTGAAACTCAAGCTACATTCCATCTTCCTTTTGGCTTTGCAAATGGAAGACTTTATTGAAACCGAATTATAGGCCTGATACCTCAGGCTGTATGAGGGCAAAATTGCCATTCGAATTGAGTGACAGGTTTTGGTCAGAGAAGAGACTACAGGGCAAAGCCTGTATTTGCCTTTACCTCCTTTAATGTTTAAACGCTCGAATGCCTCCATGCATAACATGCCTTTTCAGGCATTCTGAAAAGCAAAATGTCTTTATTTCAATCTCTTTGGGGTGAAAGCAACTTTGGTCTATTATTTTAAACTTAATTCATAATCAGCATCAGGAGTCTACTGTTGGTTTTGCTACAGTGGTCACATTGGCAATATTTTTTTTGTTTTGACTATCTCATTGGTTTGAGAGAGATTCCTGGTATTTTCCATTGTCGGTATTGATACTACAGGAAGATTTGGCAAACTAAAGTCTATGTAAGTTTTGCCATGGACTAGAGTACCAAGATTTCGTTGTTATCAATCAAGACAGAATAGAGAACATATATTTTACTTCAGTACTAATATTACTTGAAATGCTTCTTTTTAGAAAGAGACTTTGGAAATCTGTAGACGTGAAATGTATCCTTAGACTAACAAACTAACTAATAGACTAACAAATCTTCAAAATTTGGCTATAAAGGGGAAATTGTCAGAAGTTAACTCAAGAATCTAAACCTGTACATTGGTGGCCTTTTCAGTGTTTGTGGCTTTATAGTCAGTATCATATAACTTAGTATTTATTACTTCACTGTGTGAGAAGGATCCACAGAGGATGGCAGAATTTAAACAGGGTATAAAGACCAAATTAAAACTGACTTGACCGAGGAATTCTGTCATTGAATGCAAAAAGCAAATGCAAAAATGTTTATTCTCAGATACGTTTTCAGTGGTATTTTTAAATAACTGTAAAAAACGGGCATTTAAAAATTTATTATATCCTCTAAAAATAAAAGGAATATGATTTAAAATGTTTGAAAAATACAGTTAGGATCTGGTGGGCAAGTTTTTCCCTATTATACCATTAACATTTTCTGTAGTTGTGAAATGAATTTGGTCCAACACATACAGAGGTTTATGGCATTCCCAGATTTAGGGAGTAATGGTACCCATTTTCTTTACCATCTGCTAGTTTCTGCCCTCCATGTCTGTAGCTCTTTAACTTTACTGTGTAAACCACCTACACCTCTCGATCTCACGTGCTTAAGCTTTCCTGTCTACACTCCAGATTTCCCATTTGTAGATTGTTGGATCTCCTAAATTTAGGCCTTGTTACAAGAGTCATCAATAGCCAATAGCATATTTCTGTTGGGTGAAACGACCATAAATGTCTCTTTCCGCTGTAGTGAATTCAATTTATGCAAATGTGACAAGCTAAAGATCACAGGATTGGGAAGTTAAGTCAACAAATGGTCTGATAGTAACCAAAGCTTCTCCCTGTGAACACTGACTAGTAGTGCCTACTACTGCAAGTTATCACTGAAGGTAACATAGCCGAATCCTCAACTATACTAGGGAGGTGGGAGATATTACTTTTTGCCTTAACATCTGCAGTATTGTGGTGTATTCTGATGCAGTGCGGATTTACTCAGAGGGTTTCTTATCTGTTGTTGATAGTTACTACAAGAATTGATTCTTATCGCAGGTGGGTTTTTTTTCTGCATATATCGGGCCAGATTCAGATCTGTGTTGCATAAACTAAGTGCATTTCCATTAATGTCAGAATTTTCCATTGGTTTAGCTCCAGCTAGAGAGCACAAAGATATTATGGTAATAGGCAGGCTAATAAGGAATCGTATAGTTAAATTGATAAATTCCCTGAGCTCAGAATCAGGCCCATGGGGATCAATTATGACTCCTAAAAGTCTGAACCACATTGGGAAGGGGGAAGAGGTGCCTTGGTTGAGTGGCAGTGCCTGGAGGCATTTTGCCTTTGTAAGGCATAATGCCTCTGGGGAAATCGGGGGCATCACAGTGAGCACTGGGACTAGATGCACCTTGGAAAAACTCTAGGTAGTTCGCCCATCGTAGGTCTGTGGTTGACACCGTGGTGGTGGGGACACGCTCTCTGGGGCTAGGCAGCACCATGAACTGTCCTTCCTCATGTTCTTCTGGTCACAGATAGGTGAATTATGGCTGTTTCTTGTCTGATTGCGCTTTTGGGGACGGGCAAGAGGACTTCAAGTCTCCTGCCCTGCCCTACTGGAGCAGTTCCAGTTTTGTGTTTGGAAAACTGCACATTAGCATATCAAGCTTTTCTCAAATACTGGATGTTAGTAAAAATCACTTTTACCACAGGACGATATAGTTTAAAAAGAAAAGAAAACACCAACCCAGGGAGTCCTTTTTCTGTGTAAAAGTTGTTTTAGACAGTTTGCTCTGCACAAACCCTTGTTTCTGCTTACAGAAACTCAGAGGTTTTTTTGATTTACTGAGATTATGAAAATCTGGGAACTGTATTTACTATTAAACATTTACTTCCAGTACTGTTAAAATGCAAATAATAATTACAAAAACTCTGTTCATGCATATATGCGTATGTGTACGGACTCTCTCTCACACATGCACACACACACACACACATATGCAGATATATTATTTCTTTTCCCACTTCACTTGTAAAATACCAGGAAGTGAAAATAGTGTTTATTAACCCTCATAGTGATTAGGAGTATCAAAGTATTACAGACAATTGAAAAAATAAAAAATTGTGTGATTTGTTTGACATTTAAATGTAATCTGCTACTGTTTGTCATAGAGATATTAGCACTTTTGTAAAATGTATCTTTGTAGCAGAGAATATTAGTATGTAGTTTAAGGAATTCCTTTCTATATTTATATTCTTAAATTCTGTTTTGTAATTTTCACTCTATAAGCAATCTTGTAAGCACCTTGTGTAATTAAAACAAGCAGAATTAGAAGGAGACAAATGTGAAAATATAGTTTAAATAAAACTAAAACATCAGAACTTTACTTTCTATTTTATAATAGTTCTTGTGAACTTGTACAGTGTTTCAGTATATAGTTCTGCAAACTGGCCCATTTGAAAAAATGGTAACTTGCTATTTGTATTTTATATCAACTCGATGTGCTATTGTCAAACACTATTTTGAAATAAAATTCTTTATTTTGAAACTTTGGGATATCTTCTTTTTGTAGTCTTGTCCTGTTACCTTTTCTGAATGATAATTTCATGTCTTATTTGTGATTTTTTGTTATAACACTTCCTGAAAGCTTTGGCTTTTGGGTGATTTGCACAGAGGGTGAAGCCCTATAGTAGGGTTGTCTTAAAGATGGAGCTAAGCCGATTCAGGCACTGGAAGCTGTGCTAGCATGAATCTCCAACAGTACCAAAGTTCATCATTAAAAGGGAAAATTCATTCCTTAGTGAAATTGTGTTACTCATTCCAGTAATGATTAAATTTGATCAAAATGAAAACTATTTTAATACACCTGCAGCAACAGCCTTCAGTTTACTAAAAACAAGCTGAACGGAGTGTAGTGGATTCATAGCATTGCAGTAGCCGTATTAAGGTCTAATGGCCTATGTGGGCTGTGAAATGAAGGCTTACACACAGTTTATTACTTACTATTTTAAAGTAAGGTATGCTTTTAAAGTCAGTTAGTTTAAACACAGATAGAGTAGACCGTTTCAACTGTGATTTAAGCAAAGATTTTTTTTTTCATGTTGGCTTAAGCCGAGTGTGAACATGCGTACACTACTTTAAAACTGCAGAAACTGCATGTCTACGGTCTTTTGCGCTAATTTTTCTATGTCTATTTTGAATTTATTGAATGTTCAACCATGTCTGTGTATACGTGGGCCCTTAGAGGGTCTAAAAAGATTCTGAAATGTCTCCTCTGGGCATTACAGAGGTAAGGTGTTAAAACTGACAGAAATTGGGCTTGAGTGCACACCATGAAGTCTTGCCACTGAGACATTGTGCCAAAATAATTGTTTGCGTAAGAGAACTAATAAAAGCGTAGACAAATAGCGGCATTTGAGACTTATTATAGGTGTTCTAGCCAGTATCCAGAATACAAAATATTTCTGGAAAAAAATGGCTTCCGTGAAGAAGGATCATGAACATTTGGGAGCTTTTGGATTGAGTAATGACTCTATTTCAGCACTAGTACTCATGTTAAGAACTGATTGTTGAGTTTGGTGAATCATTGTTTTTATAATCCTCTAAATGAGAGCTTTTCTGAGTTGTTCACACATTTTTAAATATTTAAAAATTTTCTTAATGATTGCTGTATTTGATGTATGCTCTTGGAGAGCAATTCCAATTGTATTGATGTATTTCCACAGGAAAGCTCCTTTTGTCAGTCGTCTTCTAACTTTCTGAAAGGGAACAGATATATCATAGAATGAATCAAAGAATGAATCATATATCTGAAATATTGCTCTTGGACCCCAAATTAAATTAAAGATTAGAGAAATATCTCCCTGGTATCCTCTCTGTCCCTCTTTCTGCCTATATGTGAGTGTGTACACCATCTGTTGGAAGACTCCAGGTAGTGTTGATGGTGACAGTAGTAGCTCTAGAATCCTACAGGCATTAATCTTCCTTTTTTTCCTACCTTCTGGCCCTTCTGCCAGTTCTTATAACTTCCAAAGAGAGCAGACAGACCTTAGCTCAGTTTTAGCATCAGGATATTGAAAGAAGTTCGATAAAAATAATATCCTGCACCCACTTCCGGGATGCACTCGTTCACTGTGCTCAGTACACTCGAAGTTGATTGCTTGCACAAAATTCAGCCTCCTTATAAGCACTTGCTTATGCTATTTACCAGTGATTTGGTGCTAGTGACATAAAAGGATGGCCTTTCTCTTCTTTAGAAGCCTTTGATATGATGGGTTATTTCTACTATAGTTGGAAAGAGAGAAATTTCTCTGATTTACCATACTGCAAAACAGGTAGATGTTGAGTTTGATTAGGTGATCTTAATCTCTATATGGTTTTTAGTATGTCAGTTCACCTCACTTAAAACTTAATTTAGTTAAAAACTGCATACAATCCTGTTTGCCTCTTTTATGTGTGTATATTATAGCAATTGTTAGCACATTGCCATTCAATACTCATAAAAATTGAATGTTAAATGAAAGATTTTATAATACCTTTTATACCTTTAATAGTATCTTACTAATTTTTATTCTGATATGCATATGCTATTTTAGCTGACGAAATACTCCACTATAATTGAGGCTCTTTATATCATCTCAGTAGGGGTATGTAATTGGTGCCCAAGCACTATACAATTCCTCTTCAATCAGTGGTGTAGGCTTTTGCAATTTGTCTCATCTCCAAGTTGCACAAAGTGACCACACTGTGAATACGCTGTACTCCAACCTGTATGTGTTTCACATTACAGTCTTTCTCCACAGTGCCTACCTTTGCTTCTTTAGCTTCCTCACAAAGTGGTTTGTTTTGTTTGGTGTTTTTTTTTTTTTAATCTATGTTGTTCAAAGAGAACAGAAAGGGCTTTTATTGTAGAGGTCTGGGACAATACCAAGATGTATGTTATGTTGTAAATTATTTCTTTGTCTTTTCTGTGTTTACTGCTATATGCAATTCCTAGTCAAATAGACTTGTGAAAGTGATATCTTTGGAACTTTGGAATGTGTCTAAGTAACTGCAGCTCAACAGTGTTTTATATTTGGATAGATGAAGTTCAAAATATGTTGATAGTGTCTTGCTCGTTGGAATAAAGAACTGAAAGTTCTGTTGAGATGGACCCTGCAGAGTCTTGCAAACTGGCAATCTTCAAAATAGTTCTCATAATAATAAGACCAGTACATTATTTTAAAATTAATACCTTTTCCAGTGGCATATCTACAGTAGATTTTAGATTCTGTGTTCCTTTCCGTTACTGAAGACTAATAAGAACAAAGTGGGAAAAAAATTTATTAAACAACATGGGTTTGCTTTCCTGCCTAGGAAATGCAACTCCATTTGTCTGTTTCTTCATGTGAGGAAGAGACACCTTGATTACATATTTAATGTAGGCTAACAGCAGTGGCTTAGAATCCACAATAACTTCAAGGTCATTACAAGTAGCGTTTGAAGGGTAAAGGGAAACATGGTGCAAGGATTCCACTACTGTTGACAACTACTGTCTCTGCATCAGTAATCTGCTTTGCAACTACCAAGCTTTCATGGGGTTAAGTTTAAGAAAATTAAGGCATCCATGACTGAAATTTTATATTCAGTCTTGTTTCTTCAGAAAGAATAATTAGACATATTTACACAATTACATTTTAGTAAACTATTATGCCATCTTAACTGTAACACATATTCTGGTAAAAGTACATTAAACAGCAATCCAAAAGCAATTTAGCTGCTGAAGGCATTATTTTCTATCTAATTATTCACAAATTAATGAATAAAATTAAATTCCAATCACTGAAAAAATGAAGCAATGGTGAGAATCAGAACTACAGATTAGTTAAAGCTATGCAATGCATAACAGAATTAAAGCTTTCTTTTATTCAAATTCAATGCTTAAAAAAGAACAAATCCATCATCTTGAAATTTGACTTGTAGCTTGACATTAAAAATAATATGAGTAGAATTTTCAGTGGGGTAAGCACAAAACTAGTTCAAGTAGTGTCACTCTCAATTAATGTACTCAGGTGGTGTGCCCATTAAAATTCCCACTTGTGGGTTCAGCTCTCTATGCAAATGGGGTCATTACCTGGAGAATTTAATTGGGTATGACACTGGGAGTAGGAATTTTCCTTTCAAAATAAACCTACTTGCACACATTTTCACTAGAAATTTGATTGTTACATATACTTCATATTGTTTGGCTCTATAAATATTTACCAAAATTGAGAATGTCTTCACTTATTTATTTTTTTACAGGTGATTCATAATGCATCAAAATGATTTTTAAATTGTTCCATGTATTGCATATGCAAGTCTT
The DNA here is from genome assembly GCA_008711295.1 of Anarhynchus alexandrinus. Lineage (NCBI taxonomy): Eukaryota > Metazoa > Chordata > Aves > Charadriiformes > Charadriidae > Anarhynchus > Anarhynchus alexandrinus. Next base: position 4,093,340 of record VUYV01000069.1, read on the forward strand.
GTTACAAAAACCTGTGGTGAAAATGTTTTTTTTCTGTGTTAAAATGATCTTTTTACATTTTTCACATCCTTTTAAAGCTGATATTAATTTTTATAGCATCTGAAAGCAGAACTGTAATATTTTTGTAGTATATGGACATGTGAATGAAGAAAGGCTGTGTCATACTGAACTTGTATCAGAAGTGTTTGGAAAGGACAAAAATATACTGTGTTTCTGAGTAATACTAACTTCCAACTTTTGCTGGAAATTACTTTGCCAAATCATTTGTATAAATAAGGCTAATACTGAAATATATTAATTCCAAAATACGCACACAAATATTGTGGAAACACAGAAGTACATGGTTGGAAGGAACTTCTAGAGAACTTCTAGTTCAGCCGTCTAAGCTTAAATAGTGTCTAAAAACATGTTCTTGGAAAACCTCCGATGAAGGGAATTTCGGACACTCTTGAGATAGTCAGCACTAGTGCTACAGTAGTCTTACAGGTAGAAAGCTTTTTTCTAACATCACATTTAATCTTATTTTCATTTCTGCAAGTAAGACTGATGTATCCATGTTCTATTCCCAGTGGATGTGTAGAACAATCACCATTCTCTTGTCGTAACCTTTCATATATTAACCTTTCATATAGTTTGTGTACTCCTGCCGAGTTTTCTCTTACCTAGACCAAAGAAATCCAGTCCGGTTTCTTCAACCTGTCTTCTTCAGTATGACATTCATTTCAGGCGTTATAGACGGTATGAGCTATGCTTCTCATTTCGAAGTATCACAAGACTGAGGGAACAACTGGTGAAGGGACTTGCTCAGCTAATGAGAAACAGAGGTGTTGGATGGTGTATTGAGGTAAGAAATACAGTCATGCCTATAACACGCATGGATTTCTGTGGCGAGAAAGTCAACAGTAGTTCAGTTGCACCTTAACTTCTATAAAGGAAACAGCCCAAAGAATCAATATTATGATCTTCTACGTAAACATTTGAAAGATTTTCGTGGGGTTTGTGGAACACTTCTTAAAATCTCCAAGGTGGAGACCTGCAAGCGTTTTCTTAGCAACCAAAAAGAGAAAATTAATCTACCATGTCATTAAAGCTTATCTCCATTTGTTACTTCTGTATTTTTGCTCCATCTCAGCTTTCAGCTTCTTGCCATTTCTGTTCATCACTCTTTACTAATCCAGCATCCTCCATGTTTTCACTAAAACTTCCTGACCAGTTCTATTGGTTCTCATTGCTTCTTTGATGCCTAATCCATATTCATCTATGAAAAAAAACCCAAAACCTAAAAGGGGGTGTTTTGCTTTTTATACCTATCTGCAACTTTGTTGTAGCCTTACAATATGGTTTTAAGATCTTAGGCGAGAGTGGACTTTAACATAAACAAACTGCATTTCAAAAGGTTGATGCTACTGTACCACTCTTCATGTTCAAAAATGGTAATTAGAATTTGGGGAAAACTCATTTTGTTCTAGGGAAAATCATTGGTAGCTTGATCTGGATATACGACAAATTAAATTATGGAAAAAGTACTAATGCATGTCAGTGTAGGTTTATGGGAAATACTTCTCGATTATTATTCACTAATGAGAATAAAAGTTTGGCTGATAAAAATAATTGTATAGCCATAATATACTTGAGTTCCTTACAAATTTGACTTAGGACTTAGATGACATCCTGATTTGCAAGATTATACTTTAATATGTGCAGATGATGTAGACTGAAACCGAGTAACTGATAGGTCTCAAACAGTAGTTGTCAAATGAAATAATTGTTAAAAGGGTGATTTTAGAGAGGTACTATGGAAACTGGTACTGTACCTGCCACTATTCAACATTTTCATCAATGATCTGGAGGCACTTCTAGCAGAATTTGTAGATGAATCAATAGTTGATGGAACAGTAAATTAAATACGTACCTTGGTACAATTTAGAGCAATCTGAACCTGGTAGGATGGACCTATTCTGAGAAAATGTTTTTCCACGCTATGGAAAGGAAAGGAAATATTTAGAATTTACTTCGCAGAAAAAAGATTCATTTTAAACACTTTGAAAAGACTTGTGGATCATGATGAAGAAGGTACTGAACAATGGTTTTCAGTTGAAATGCTGTGGCCTTTCACAGTGACCTTTCAATTTTTAAATGGGTAATGCAGTGAGTGGAAGCAGAGGAGTGTGTACTTAAGAAACCAGTTTCAGAACACTGCTTTCTGACCTTGGAGTTTTGAAAAACAGAAACAGTCCAAAACAGAGCCCCAGAAATGACTTAAAATTGCTTTAAAAGGAGAGAATTGCAGAGCTTATTCGATACAGTTTATCCAGCAGAAGACTGCGATGTGACTTCATCATACTGTAGTGGTATCTTCACAGGGAAAAATTACTGTGTTCTGAAGCTTTTCTTTCTGCCAGAGAGATGCAGAAAGAGCTAAAATTTAAAGCCAAAAAAAATAATCAGTGTCCAATTTCTTGCCTGAATTTAGCTGTGAAGATAGTAATGTGTAGAACCAACTACCAAATGCAGCATTTGATTACCCACCTACTGATACATTTAGCTCTCAACCAAATGTTTTTCTGAAAGATACGCTTACCTTTAAAAGCCTGTGTGTGTGTATATGCACACATACATACATATATATATAACAATCTAGAGAAAATAGATATATAATCAATAAACGTTGAACTGGATGGAATTCTATTTCCTTTCATATTAGAGAGGTTAGATGAGGTGGTGCAGTAATACTTCACGGATTTGTTGTCTAGCGGCACTAATAAATTATTTTAATTGTTTGCGTGGGGTTTGTAGAATTCCTACTTTTGTCAAACATTAAAAAGAATAGAAGGAAATGTTTTAACCATAAAACCTTCATTGGCATAATATCTCTTTATATTCTAGGTGTATAAGAAAAGTAGCAGCATTCTGGGCTATTTGTCACCTGTATTCAGGGAGATTATCCCATGAAGAATTTTTTCTGATGAGTGCTCTGCTAGTAAGATGGGGGCATCAGACAAAGCAGGGGCAGATCTCCTGGGTCTACAAGGTGCATTTCTCCTTGACTGTCTTCCCCCAACAGGCTCTACAACTTCTCTGTGGCCTGGGGTTTTATTTGGTGGGGTTTTTTTTTCCATTCTTTCCTTGGCTTACTGGTGAGAGCATGAGAAGTACCAGTATATGTGTCTAATTTATTGAAATGGACTTGAAATGGTGCTTTTTTTTCCCTAGTGCGGGATCTCCACAACACAAAGATGTATGTCCTCTCTCATGGTAGCTCTCTGGGATACCATGGCGGTCACAGATGTTTCCCATACCAACGTTCAAATATGGTGAATGTAGGTTATAGTTCTGGACTAATAATTCAAATAAAGATTAATTTCTATTGCAAAAATGTAAAACACATTAAATGTTAATTTCAAGGGCAAAGCTAGATTGAAGTCCCTAAGAAAATACCTTAAATTAGATGAATTACCTGTAAAACAAACATCATAGATAAAAGTGAATTTACTTAATATAAAAAAGTTAATAAAAAGGGCTGTGAAAGGAAGATGAACAGCAGTGTTAAGATAAATAGTCCACTCACACCGAAATAAAGCATGAAAGTTCATCTATGATATAGAAGTTTATGGAAAATTCACAAGACATAATGCATTCTGTTGTATTAAACCAAGGACCACTGGGATTTGTGTGTTGTGCGCTTTCAGTAGGCTCATCGTAACCATCACAAATCTGCCCTGAAATGTTGAAAGAGCAAAAATACAGAGCTAGAAAGTCCCGTTCCTCTGGGCCAGGGAAAAGAAGTGGGTGCTGGCTTTCTTTTTTTTGGTGTGCTATCCTTCCACATGTTGCAATGCAGGAAATTATAGAGCAGGTGGAAAGGTCGGGTGTGTATAGAGACTTTACTGCATATTTCACTTCCCTGCTCCTTAGTTAGAGGTTACTGCAATGCTGTGTTACATTGATTCAGCAATGGGTTTGCATTCCCCTACTCCAGGAGAAACTTAACTCACAAACTATACCACCAGGTTTATTTATTTATTTATTTCCCTCCAGCTACTTCTTCGCTGCTGTGGTGTTCTTCAGGGAGTCAAATGGTAAAATGAGAATTGACCCCTGTGAAAATCACAAGTAGTTTGTTAGAGCATATTTTGAGACATATGGGGATTTCTCCAATGACAGAAATGAATTCTCCTCTTTTCTTAGCCTGGTTTCCAGAGAGAACAGGGCTTAATAATCCACTGTGATGTATATGCTTGCGTGTGTGTTTGTCCATTTTCTTATTCCCTACTAATAACTTTTAAGCCTGTTGGTCCCATTTAAACCAAGTGAAAAATGAGAGCAATTAAAAAAAAAAAAAACCAGACCCTAACAAATGGGAGGGTGGGCCTATTCTTACCCCACTGAGGGGGCACTTGCAGAATTTTCTCAGCTGTTATAAGCTGTCAGAGAATGCACAGAAGGGAGACTTACTAAAAATGTTTAATTGTAGAAAAAGCTACAGCTGAACTTCTCATTTTATTAAACGTAAAGCAATCAAAGTGAGAGACTGAAATCACATGAATGAAAATTAATTCTGCTACTCATGGAACAAGTTGTTTTGCATGATTTAAGCTTGACTTCCGTAAATATGAATAGTTTAAATTGCTTTCAAAATAAATCCTACTTCTTTGTCTCCTGTTTTGTAATGCTTGCTTTTGGAAATTTATGGTATTCCCCTTTAATGACGCAGGGTTTTTTCCCACCAAATAGCTTTCTAAATCTGTTGTTCCAGGATAGCCTTCAGGAAGAAAACTAGAAATGACTGAAAAAATAACTTGATAGTGGCTAAGAGAAAAAGTCTGAAGGGTTGAAAAGAAACTGCTTTTTTATTAGCACATACGCTTGTTTATTTTCTTTTTACCAATAGCAACTTTTAACTCAAGACTATTTTTTTTAAATTTTAATTTCATATAAAATACTGAAGCAACTCTTTGCAATAAAAAAATTCTAATGAAAAAATAAATAATATACTGCATAATTGTGCTCCCAGTTAGCATCAATAAAGTATTATATGTGTAATTTTTACAACTAGAAGTAGCTCTGTGGTTGTCACATTTTACTGTACACATAGCTTGATTGTTGCAGAGTAGACATCTGCCAGAAACATTTCAGTTTAGCATGATGAATTTACTGTAACCCTGTCAAAAATCACGTAACAATGCCAAAGTATCGCTTTGAATATAGGTTGAAAAACAGAAATAAGCGTGTCGAGGAAGGTTTTCAAATTCTCTCAGAATCCAGTCATTACTGGTGTTACGGCCGGGCACGTAGGAACGCTGCTGCTCCGTGGGGGATTCCCGGGAAGTGAACGTTACTTACTTAATCAGGGTAGTGAAAAGCGAGATGCTGTGTACTGTAGGTACCCTGAGCAGCCTATCAGCACCCCAGCGAGGCTGCTGGTGCGCAAAGGGCAGGCGATCGGCACACAAGTGTAAAGACTTTTTGAAGCCTTTTGTTAAAATTAAGATGGGAAGGGTGCAATTTGTTTGTGTTGACTTCTGTGCTGACTGTATCTCAGATGCTTGATTTTTTTACTAATTATATGTGAAACACTCTAAGCAGCACTGCTTGGGTTAATATGCTTGTTGAAGCCTTGTGTCTGAATTATTTGGGCCCAATTCTGAGCTCAGAGAAACAATAGAAGAGGCAATCAGGGAAAGCACGTGCTGGCTGGAGGCTTAAGGGGAATTCTCTAGGATCCTGATATTTCAAGAAACAGTGTATCAGGAAAGGTAAGTACTCCTGCATCTTTGATAAAAGATTCTTCAGTGTACTATGTGGTTTAAATAAATGTAGGATATCTCACTTTTTTCTCAGATTAGATCTTTTTGTATTTTCAATAGAGGCCAAAGGTGTTCTAGCACGTTTCGAATAGAAGATAAGATATGATCCTGGGATGTAACTCAAACACCACATTTGTATATTTTATAAAACCATTATTTATGAAAGGGAATTACAAATGTGCATCTGCATTTGCATAGGCCCACTGTCTGCCTACCTGTATGAATATTACCATAGCCTTCAGGTAAATCCTGGAATTAAGGGTACCGTATCAATACGTAGTCTTCTTTAGTGGACTTTTAAACCATAAACAATGGAACTGATTGCTCATATGTAGATACAATTAGTGCAAATGGTTATTTCCTGACATTAATATATTAAACAACAGACATGCATTGTTTGTTCTGTTATAATTTTCTATTGTTAAGCTTATTTCAAACACTGTGTATAAAGGTCTGACAGCAGAGTAGCAGTCTGCGGTGGCACAGGAACTTCTGCCTTTGCTGATTTATATGAAAAACTTCACCGTTTAAATCAACATTAAATGGAGGAACCTGCAAGTCCCCCTTCCTTTCCCTTCTCAGAAATGTACCTCAGAGTGCTGGGACAGATGGTGTCGGGCAATTTGAGAGAAAAAAACCAAACCAAAACAAAACCAAAACAAAATCAAAACCAAAACAAAACCTGCGAAACCTCCTGAGAGTTGCTAGCCTGGAAAACTGGAAACCATGTTAAAAAACAGCCAAAGGGAGTATTTCTTTGGTTTTTTTTCGGAGAGCTTTGGTGAGGTATGTGGGAAAGCGCCTGTCCTGTGAACTTTCCTTTCAATGTCTACAATAGCTGAATTTATCTCTATAAAATGCATCGCTCTGTGACTCTTATTGTTAATAGTTGTACATACACACGAGTTCCTCTCTAACTAAATGTGCTTGCTTGGAGTGCTTATGGCTCACATCCTGCTCTGCCCCGCTCCTGTGAATAACCCAATGTGCTGACGGACTGACAAGACACCCTGTTCTGCTACAGCTGAATTAGGGCTGATACACACGTTACGCGCAGTGCTGCCTGACAAATTGAATCAGCTGCTCTAAGTGATTTTGCCTGTTTCAGAGTACTGGGGAACTCAAAGGGCATCAAGTCAAATTACACATTGATCGCAGTTTGCCCTGTAGCTTTTGCACACAGAAGGAATCACATACAACACTTAGAAGATTAGTGGAAGAGACTGCATCTGGGGAATATCACATGTAAGCGTGTAGAAGTTGGACTTCTCTGGATGGTAGTAATGTCGCAAGTCTAGCCATCCAGGAAAGAGCAAAATTTATGTTGATGTGCGCTTCCCAAATGACACGGCCATAGACTTCATCCCTTCTGTAGACCTTGTAATTCCCAATTTAGCCATACCATAGTTCATGTTTGGTTTTGCGTTATTTTTCCTTCTTCAAATAAACAAAGCATCAGAATATCACAAATTAGAGTGATGTCTGGATTTGTTTTATATAGAAATACAAATCCATATGTGCTAATGTTTATGAACTGCTATATAGTAGAACATCTTTAACCACAGAGTTCACTGGTCTACTACTGTATGATCTACAACTATCTAGAGTTTGGATGACAGACCAGCAATCGGATGCCTGAAAACACAATTTTTATTTCCAAGCTTTTCTGTGGAACCACAGAGGCTAAATGCTTTCTTAAAACTCAGTAGCAAAAATAACTTAGAAAAAGTCAAGAAAACAAAGATTCTCATATGAACTGTTTATTCCAATAGCTGACATTTAAAAGACAATACAAGATACTGTACAACTTCCAATGATATGCCAGGCATGCGCACAAAGGCTTATCTTTATTTCATTTGCAATGCTTGCAGTAGCTGAGGCCTCCTCCTTCTCCTTGTTATGCCGATGAGCAAACTTTGCACCAACTGACAGCATTCTTCTCAGAGGAGTGTCTTAAGTATTACTAAAATAATTTAAATAAGCCTGCATATACTGGATCTCAGTTTATTGATCAGGAATTTATGTAGAGTAGGATCAGGTTCAGCACGGATGGCTGTGCTTCAGCTTTTCTGAATGGTTTTCCAAGTAATTCAGTCCACTAAATGATCCTGAAGATTTCTAATTTCTGTCTGTTGCCAGGTAGATTTCTTATTTGTTCCATGTATTCTTCCAGCTAGTTACTAAAAGCACTAACACCATTTTTCTAAATTTTGTTTCTATTTCTAAGAAACCAGTCACTTGGTTTCTATTCTTGGTGTTTTCTCTTACAGTCATAGACCTGGTAAACATAGCAAGAAAACATGTTCTGTCACTTCTTCTATTAACTGAGGTTGCCAGTCAATGAGAGGTGACAGCAAATGAAACTGAGAGATTCATATTTTTGTGGATGTACAAAGTTACGGGTTGTTTCCTGTCACATTCTGTGTTTTGGACACATCCTTTAATTCTTTCACTTAATGCTTACTTAATGCTCAGTCACTATAAATATTTTGGGAAGAATTTGCTGCTCCAAACTCTTTCTAACACAATTTCTAGTTGTTTGCTTAGGCTGAAAGCTTTTTTGTTTGGTTGGTTGTTTCAGTGAATTCCTTCCACAGAAGGAAATAAAATATGCATTTTTAGTAGTTTTCTTCACCAGATATGGAGGTGGTTTGGAGTCAAGGACTGATAGTCTTTTGACTGGACTTAAAAATCTACTGCATCTGTTGTTTAAGGTCAAATGTCTCAATAAAATATTTCCGTAGAAGGGACTCGTTAGCTTGTACTTTTATCAGGTCCCTTCTGCATTTTTTTTTCCCCAGCTTTCTTGATTTCAAAAATGACAATGATGGTATTTGAGTTTTCTGGGAATTTCTGCACTGCGATGCATGTTGCGAACAGAGTTTTTTTCTCGTTCTGCTTCTGGGCTCCCTCTGATCTTTGTAATGTACAGTGCAGTTCTGTCTTCCCTAGGCACTTCTCTTATCATTTTCTTAACTTGTTCTTCTGTTCCTCGCATGGGGGTAGGTTGTGGAGCTCTGCAAGGGAATCATTCAAAATACTAGCTAAATGGCAGAAAAACATTGCTAGATTCCACAGAAATGAAGAATTTTGAACATTTGTCTTTTTTAAGCTCAAAAGGAGGAAAAATGAAGATCACACAAGCCTCCAAAAAGCCTTCCACCTTGACCTGCCAAACCAACACATAAATACAAAAGTTTTACCTGATATAAATACAACATTCTTCTGTAGGAACTGCTTTGCTTAGGACTGTATTAAGGTCATAATGAGTAAACAAAAAGACTATTGGACCAAAGCCAAACTTTTTTTGATAAACATGTATTTGAAAAACGTGAACACCTTTTCTTTCCTCCCCCTCCCTGCACGCACCAGCAAACCAGTGCCCTTCGTACAAAGCAAATACCCAGCAGGAGTAAATTGCTGTTCTCCCTGGAACAAAAGATATTTAGAATCATAGAATCATAGAATTGCTGAGATTGGAAGGGACCTTTAAGATCATTAAGCCCAACCACTAACCTACCCTGACAAAACCACTTCTAAACCATGTCCCTAAGTACCACAGCTACCCTTTTTTTAAACACCTCCAGGGATGGCGAATCCACCACCTCCCTGGGCAGCCTATTCCAATGTTTAATAACCCTTTCAGTGAAAAAATGTTTCCTAATACCCAATCTAAACCTCCCCTGACACAACTTGAACTCATTTCCTCTCGTCCTATCACCTGTCACCAGGGAGAAGAGGTCAGCCCCCACCTCTCTACAACCTCCTTTCAGGTAGTTGTAGAGGGTGATAAGGTCTCCCTTCAGCCTCCTCTTCTCTGGGCTAAACAGCCCCCGTTCCCTCAGTTGTTCCTCATAAGATTTGTCCTCCAGGCCCCTCACCAGCTTTGTAGCCCTTCTCTGGACACGCTCCAACACCTCAATGTCCTTCTTGTAGTGAGGGGCCCAAAACTGAACACAGTACTCGAGGTGGGGCCTCACCAGTGCCGAGTACAGGGGGATGATCACTTCCCTAGTGCTGCTCACCACACTATTACTGATACAGGCCAGGATGCTGTTGGCCTTCTTGGCCACCTGGGCACACTGCTGGCTGATATTCAGTTGGCTGTCGACCAACACCCCCAGGTCCCTTTCTGCCGGGCAGCTTTTGAGCCACTTCTCCCCAATCCTGTAGCGCTGCATGGGGTTGTTGTGACCCATGTGCAGGACCCGGCACTTGCCCGTGTTGAACCTCATACCATTGGCCTCGGCCCATCGGTCCAGCCTGTCCAGATCCCTCTGCAGAGCCATTTAATTTTTTAATAAACAGGCAATTGTTTGGGTTTTTTTTTCCCTACAGTTTTCAGTTGATATGAATTGCTGAATTTGATCCTCTTGTTTGAAGCTGTTTGGAGTTTTGCTCCCTGCCTCAAATCGGAGTTGTGGATGCTGGAGCCCCTGTGGGCCAGGCGACTTGTCTCCTCATGGGGCTTACAGCATGCATCTTGCCAGCTGGCACCGAGAGAAAACCTACTGCTTCTTATCTTCTTCTACTTTGGCTTCCTTGGTACATGTGCATGTAAATATTTACTTTTCCTGTTGCTTTGATTTCTTGTTGTAGCGACTTTGGGCTTGAGCCAGTGTTCACTAGCAAGGCAAGAAAGAGATATTCAAAGAGATTGTCAAAGAGATAATGTTTCATCTTGAAAAGTAACCAATGCTCATCTTGAAGAATCTGAATCGTGTGCTTGTGGATGCAAAAGACTGTGTGCAGAGGCAGCTTATATTCCTACGTCTTTCTGCAGATCTGCCTCCATAAGCTTGAGCATAAAGTGATTATTCACTTTTTTTTTTCTGCTTAATATCAAGTATTTGTTACTTACCATGAAATTAGTAGATCCTAATGCTGAACCTGCAACTTTGTTTTGCTGTTTATGTTCTATAGTGTTGTGTTTATATATTAGACTGTCTTAACTTGGTAGGACCAAAGTGGCCAATACTCCTAGAAGCATTTTACCCTGCCACCATGTGGTTTGTTATGTCTCAAGATGGAGATTTACATTCTAGAAGTACTGTAAGAGGCAGCCAAACTAAGAATCCATAAAAAACTAGGAAATCGTCCCAATTGTCTTTTGATTTTACTGGTGACTTTAATAGGAATATTGGTGCTATTTTGAAACCAGAGAAATTACAAGACTTGTGGGGCAGCCATGTACACCTTTCCCCATCACGTGAAAAGCACCTTTTGCTCACAGATGGCTTAACAGTGATTTTGCTTTTGCTTTTTCCAGTGTAACTTTGCTGCATCTCTATCTTATTTGTCTTTTTTTTTTTTTTTCCCCTTTATCACACTGTGAAGTGTTTTGGGCTGTCTTTTTCACGGCTGTCCATGACAGTCTCTTGTCTGTTTGTACAGAGCTTCTGCCCTTATTCTTTTCATCACAGCATGGCCGGTCAGCCAGTCTCACTGGCAGGAGTTAACTGGAACTTGGGTACTTTTCCAGTTGAAGGACAAAACTGTTCTTCCTGCAACCTGTATTTCAACAATGAGTAAAGAGAAGTTTTGTAGTCAACATTAAATAAAAACACATGGTTTCCTGCAGCTGGAGTCTTAATCTTGCATTAGGCTTCCCACAGCCAGTGCTTCAAGTGGCAGCTTTTAAAAGCTGGTGGTACTGCAGCTCTTGGTTTTGCAATTGCAAAACTCTCTTTTCAGTTAAACTTGAGTTTACGGCTGCTCATCACAAAACTACCAAAAGAGAAAGAGCTTTTGCAGCTTCTTTCTTTTGGAATTGCTGCTGGGAAATCAGTGAAGCCCAGTCCTGTTATTTTATAGGAGGCTGCAGTTTCTGTACTGAAGGCAGAAAAACCTCCCTAGACTTTATTCAGCAGCATTGCTCTCCATTTAATTAGACCTTCCATCCCTCTGTCCTTGGATATCTTCCTTTCTGGAATTAGCTGAGTTCTCTAATAGTGGAGTTATATAGCCTGTAAAGCTTATGCTAATCTTGTTGTTTTAACAGCTGCGTGTTTTGGTGTTCACTTCCTATGTTGTTCTTGCGGAAGGTGCCATAATCTTAAATCCTCATCTGAAAATGTTATGAGCCTGTCACTTTTTTTCTCTTGACTCGCATTTCAAAGAGATCTGCTTCTTTTTATCATCCTGTCTGCCTTCCCATTACAATTTTACATTATGATATTGAAGCAGTCTTTGATCGTTTTGTAGTTTGCGTAGGTCCTTGTGTAATATGTTCACTTGCTTGTCTAGTAGCATGTTCACTTGCTTGTCTAGAACGCTGCATGTCAGTGAGACAACCTGCACAAGCCTAATCTCATCTGCCTCGGTTTTTTGAATAGCTGCCATATTTTGTCTGATCTGCTATATAAATTATCGGAGTGTTTGGCTGAGCCCTTTTTGATAATTAATATGTTATTCACCAGGGATTTTTACAAATACATTTCCTCCAACTTTCTCTTCTTTCTTTTTCTGAATAATAAGAATTGCCTGTGCACAGGGTACTGTCACTACATCTTCCCAGTTGCTCCCCGCCCCCTACGCTGACATGATTTTACCATGATGATGATGTTTGTTAGGCTACGGATAGGTAGCATATGAGAGTGAAAATTATTTTACTGTTGCCAATAATATTCACCCTCTTTAAGTGCTTGTGTGAAGTTTCAGTATTCCTATCCAATGACCGTTATAGATCTTTTGAAACAGAGAGTGTGCTCGTTATATCGGCAGAGGTCAATTACACTTAAGTTAGAAGTTTCACTGAAATAAAGAAGGCTAAGGAGGGAGCAACAAATGTGAGTGTGAGTGGCAGAATCTGTTTCACTGTGTTTATGGGCAAATACCAAGGATTGTCTTCTCATTGCCCCCATTAAACTGAGTTTTGAGGGTTGAAGACTGGTAAAGTTTATTTCTGATCACACAGACTGATGCTTTCGAGACTTGTTTTTTTAATCAGGAATATGTGTAAAGTGAGTTTACATGTATTTGCATGGGTATTCAGAAGGAATTTAAGAGTAATATAAATAAGAAACAGCATTGCAAGCTTCCAGGAAAATGATCNTTTTCCTGTCTTTTTTGTTTTATGGCATTGCCTTACAAAAGAAAGGGCAGGATTTCTGGTTGCTGTGTAATACTTGGGACTACTGATGGGGAAACAGGGAACAGCCAACAAAGTTCCTGCAGGGAGAGGAAGGGGAAGGAAAGGGACCTAAACTTTCATTTTTGGCTGCATGCTGCAGAGCCTGAAAGCCTCGGGGAAGCTTCCAAGTGTTAGGGTAGGTAGGCTACAATGTACTGATCCAGTCTGAAGATAACCAAAGCGCAGCTGAGGGTGGGGAGTCTTGAAACTGATTAAAAGTAATCACAGCCCTGTGGCCTGAGGCATGCAGAAAACAGAACCATTAATGCTATCCGGGAATCCATATAATGTCCTACATAGCAATTGCCGGTAAAGAGAAGAATAAATTTCTCTAGCACTTCTTATTGAAGCCAGGGAATTTCTTATTTCTGCCGGTGTGGCGAATAAGAGTGTTATCCTGAAGTGTCTTGAGTGTCAGCCCTGATGCTGGTGGGGAGGTGAGGTCTCTGCCGCACAGGGTGAACTTTCTATATCCAAGGGGTGCCTTGACTTTTCATGTTTCTTCATTTACAATCCGATTTACATCCATCTTAATTCATAATCCGATAGAAGCTATACTGAGAGATACCAGCATCTTATTTTGTGCTCAATATATTGTAATATATAGAATAACAGGGGGAGGAAAATGCTGAAAAATAATTGCAATGAGATATTTCAATAATGGCTTAGACAGAACCTGCTGGGAATACCTCATATACTGTTGATTTCAGTAAGAATATTTACTGTAATAAACACAGTCGAGCTCTATTTTTATTTTAATATAAAGATTTATGTAAAAAAAGATGAATTACATTACTCAGTTGTATCTCTTGAATTATCTTAACCATATGTGGTTGCTCTTAAAATTAACCAATTTAGTATTTTCTAAAGAGCAGCTGGGGAACTGTTTAATATATAAAACTGAAAGCAATGTAATTACAAACAGAGGGGCAGAAGTAATATTATGTAGTCGCAGTTTAGAAACTGAGCCTTGAGTATCTTAATATATGCCTACATAAATGATTAGTATTAGTTTGCTTGAGCACTTATCTCAACGGGATGTTTTTGCCATCGCACGTTTATTCCACCTGTTGGTAAACCAGTAAACCACCTAATTCACATTTCTTCCTTCTCATTTGTACCAGTTTCAGCTTGTTTTAAAGAAGGTCTTTATTTGCATGCATGCATAAGAAGGGACCAAATCACAAAGGAAGCTGAGAGCATTTGGAATAGAATTTAAAAAATGTAATCATTAAAACAAAAGAAAGATGACATTTCAGGAATTTTAAAAGTACACATGTTTATGTATGCATTTAAAACTGTAAAGCTCAGTTAGTCCTTGTGAAAGATGTTTCAGCATGTAACGATGCAACCATTGCTGCTGGGTCTAACTGACCTCCATAGATGCTGTACATAGTATCTACCCACATATTTGTAAGGGTTAAAATTATAAAGGATGGTATCTTTTTACCCTAGGTGACCACTGTTTTTAAAAATAATGGTCATAGTTTTAGAAATCTGGGTTTATTCACACTTCTCAGCAGACATCATTCTGTACAAGTGCCACAAATTGTTACTCTTTTGCATTATTTAGGGTAGCTCAGGTAGGGTGCTTTGAACTAGAGGATTTTTTTCTCACTTTATTAAAAATACTGAGTTTTCCTTATTTTTTCAGTGTTGTACATTTTATAGTGCTTCCTTATTAATGCCTTTGTTTTAAAAATGGGGCAGAGAGACTCCTGATCTCAGCAAATATCTTAGTGAGTATACTTTTGCTTTGGGGCAAGCACAACTTAATATTCATAAATCTTGGAATGCAGAGGCGGAACGTGAAGAGAATCAATGTAGATTCTCAAGCATTAGGTATTGGGGCTAAATATCTGATGTGAACAACTTATCAGAGGTTTGGCAACATTATTATAGTATCATGTAAAAGCCAAGCTATTTCTAAATTTCAAGAAACCATGGAAAGATCCCTAGCACTGGTTGACATTTCAATAAAATATGGCTAAGAAGAAAATACCTCATATAAAGAGATCTCAACAGACTAACATAAAATGAAACAATAAAGTAGAAGCCAGTGCAATAAAATAAAAATAGGTCCTTGCAGTGATGCTTGAAATCTGAAAATCAATTAAAGCTAGTTTTTAAAATGACAAGCAAGTAGTTCACGTTATAAAAGACACAGCAAATCATGTGTTGCATGGAGTGCATGTGTGTTTTAAAAAAATATTTATTTTTGATTGTTGAAAAAGTCTCAATAGGTGCCTATTACATGCGCTGCTTCCTCCACGCACTGCTTCCTCCAGAGCCATATTAATATTAACAGTCATTGTCTCACTTCGTACCATGGATAAAAATTCGAAGGCAAATATAACAGAAAATAGTCCATAACAAGTATACATCCCTCTAACTGAAGCTCAGAGCTGTGCTAAAGATGACCCAAGAGGAAACCAGGCTTTGTTACATATTGAAGACTAGGGAGTCAAGGCTGTGGCAGGTCAACGACAAAGGCCAGTTCCCCTGTCAACATACCTTCGGAAACAGCTTTCTGCCACCAGTTCCCTCTCTTCGATACTAAGGGGAGTCTGTGTTCAGCACTGTGGATGATATAGACACAGGTTGGTATGGAGAATGACGCGGGGCAGCCTGGACACCAAAGCCCAGTCTAGGAGACTTGATTATGGGGTTCTCTCGGCTGCTGGGGATTCTGGCTGGAAGAGGCCAGTCTCTGACTACACTTCAGTGACTTCGGGAATGTGAGTTGGTTTTCAGTTCATGATGTGTGTCTCCTGTGTTTGATTCGGAGAAGATACATATTGCTTCCAAGTCATTTATGAGGCACCTGTCCTGCAAGCCTCTATGCAGAAACAGAATCCTGCTTCTTTAGCACAGTTCATGCCTGGGAACTTCTACATTTAATGACCTATGACGACTAGGCATTTTTTTCATTGGCATTTTAAAGAATTCTGTTGAAGATGAACAAGAAGGAATAGAATCCATCTTTCTCTGCTGTGCTGGTTTTGCAGATCTAGCTACAATAAAAAGCATTAAAATTTCTTTTTTTCCTCCTTACTGAAGTCAGCAGATCCAGCTCAGAATGCTCAAAAGGAATAAACCCATGCTATTATTACTCAGACGTGGTAACATTTCAGGGTAGGGGGGAAAAAAAGACTTTTAAGAAGTGCAGGACTACTCTATTTCACCTGTGGCTCATTGATGTTGGCTAGCGTACAGTTTGCCAAATTTCTATTCTTTTGGTCATCACCAATGATCTTTGTCTAGAATATCTGGCTTTAATTTCTTTTCTTTGTCCAGATATTTTCTTTTTTATTTATTTGAACAACATAAAATAATGTTTGAGTACATTGATATCAAATAATGGATTTTTTTCATGATATCTGCTTCTCAGATGTTTATACTTTTAAGATGATAAACTGTAATTATTCCAGTGAAAGCTGGAAATCCGTGAAAATAGATAGGTGAAACATGACACTTAAATGTGTATAGAGAGCCATTTCACAACTCTGGTAAAGATCATTTTGTATTTATCTCAAAACAGGGAAGGCAAAACCTACAAAGTCTATGTCCTCATAGGACCCAGCTAGTGATACTGGAACTATGACATCGTCACGTGTTTGCAGCACTCTAGGAGTATGACTGTCCCAGACACTCCTAAAAATGAAAGTGTCAATAGTTTATGTATGTATATTTTGGTTTTAAAAATACTTTCTACTGGAGTGGTTACTATAAAATTTGTGAAGGAAGCTGAGTGCGAGTGACTGGTTGAAGACTTCAGCTTTAAACAATGTACTCATAACTGCGGTGAAATTTTGTGCTGGGTCTTTGTTAAAGTGCAACTTTCAACCCAGAGTGCAAGATTGAAAAAATCTTTATACCACCATTGCACTCTACTGATTTTAAGTGAGGACACAGAAACGGAAAGCATTGGGGTGACTGTATCATAGCAAGGTATTGCCTCTCAGCGGTGGTCATGGCCATATATATGATCTTCATCCCGCCCCGGCTACAACTGAAAACCACTTAGTGTTAATTCTGTTACTTTTGATCATACACCGTTTTGTAAGTGGTTTTAAGAAAAGGTATGACCTTCAAAGGCTGTCCCCACTTCCCTTTGAGCAATAATTACAGCTGGAATCCCTCCTGGATTGTTTCTGCCCTTTCATTAGAGGCCAATCTGTCCCTACCTTTGGGTCCTCCACCAGTATGTACATACTACAGCAGATACTAGAACACATACTACTGTGCACATTGAAGGTTCCACAGGTGTATTTTAAAGAGAAAATAAAACATAGTAAAATGAGTAAAATTGTCCTCAGTCATTAATTTTTAAACATCACTAAAGTGAGTATAACCACGAGAGTCCTCTGGAAGAAACAATTTGTTTCTTTGTAAGACAAATTATGTGTAATTTCTATAAATGTATTTTCTGTGGCCACTGTGGGTAGAATCTCATAAGAATTATGAGATTTCACAAATGTTAGAATTATGTGAAGAAGAATTTAGAAAGAGTGTACAAGGATATCTACTGCAAGCAAATGATTGTACATATAAGACTAGTAAACTTCTTCAGTTTTCTAGTCAAGACGATGAACACAGGCTTCCTGCTTTTTTGCAAGTAATTTGAACAGTGCTGGAGCTGTTTATTGGTGAATATTTCTTAAAATAATGGTTGCTTATTGAATTTAACCTTTGCAAATCTAACAGAATTAATAGTTCAATAAACATGGTCACACCTCTCCAAACCTGTTAAATTTCCTTGAGAAAAAACCCACAATTTTTACTAGCTCTAAATTTTACTGGCATTTGTTCAGAGCTTTACTTTCTTGTATACTGTCACAGGTTCCAAATTAATGCATTTTTATGTTTTTTAGCAATATTCAGAAACAAAATTTCTTATTAAAATACAGCTGCCTTAGCTTCAGAAATACTTTAGGTATCCTCTGTAGAAGATGCAGGAAATTCCCTTGGTGGTTACATAAAACAGAGGACAGGGAGCAGCACGCAGTTCAAATTCATTTTCAGTAGCAGGCAATCAGGCAATATCAATGTATGCCATAAAACAGTTTACCAAAGCGGACAAATAAAAAAATTAATCAGCATTGTAAATTACCTACATTGTTATTACTGGTCCTTTTTAGAAACTTGTGTTGTCTGTTCATGGGAGCACAAGTTTACAAGGTGAAAAGAGTGACTGCTTGGCTCAGCAGAAAAGCTCTAGTGAATAGGAATGACTTGTAGGTTGACATAAATAGGAATTAGAAGGCATTTTCAGTGAAATGTTTGTATTTCTTAATAAAACTTATTTTTCTGATATTAGAAAAAAAAATGTTTTATCACTATGTGGAAGGTTATAAGATTTTTACTATTCCTTCCATTTTCTTTTGCTGTTTACCTCTTTTGTTAACAAAATGTAACCATTAATGGGTCACCAGACTAGGTAAAATGGCACAATGATGGGTAACAAATAAAGTAAGATAGTTTCCATGGATGTTTGACAAATTCAGTGTACATCTTAGTATCATGTTTTCTTTTATGTGTAATAAAATTTATTTTTCTCCTAGAGGGTAGCAAGAAAAGCTATAAAATATTTCCATTTGCCAGACTATAAGCTGTTCTACATAGCTTACACAGCCAAAACATCACACTTTGGACCATCGAGTTTCCTAAAAAAGATACTGATTTTACACTAGTTCAACTTGTCTTATAAACTTTGTAATGTATGCTTATCTCTTATCCAGTATTTTTTCCAGTGTTAATTTGGAACTGTGAAGATTTTCTTTTTTTCCTTTTGAGTAACAGGGATTTGAACCGATCTGTGTTACACGTGCTGCGAAAAACATTGTGACCTAGTAGATAAAAGATTTATATGCCTCATATTTCCTGCACGTGGTTTTGTAGGTTGTTTAAACTTTTGGGGTGTGTTAGCGTGGTCTGGTCTACCAGCAAAATTCAGAGCTAATTTGTGAAAATAGGTTTTATGTCAGGGAAATTCCCTGGCATTTTAGCATCAGTAAGGTGGTATGGATGAATTTACAAAAAACATGAATTTTATTCTCTGTAAAAAGTATTTTGCTCATAAATCCCCAGCGTGACTGTATGTTATTTAGCAGATAGAAAGGTGTAGAAGGCTCTCAGAACAGGCATAGTCAGGCAAGTACTGTAACAAGGGAAGGTTTTGGTCTGAGGAGTGCAGGAGAAAATGAAGACCTGTCAGTCAACGCTGGACTGCCACCTGGTGCTCACAAGGGTAGGACCTGCCTGCCTGGGATCTTCCTGTCCCTCACCTTCCAAATTAATTGAAGTCAGCAAGAGAACTTGCCCATTTACTTAATTGTTCATAACTTTAGGAATGTATGATCAGAATTATTACATTTTTTAGCAATGTAATAACGTAAAATGATAAATTTTGTTAGGATTAAATTGTATCTTTAAATTATTTAGAGTTCTTAACTGTTCATTAAAAATCACCTTCATAAAACATATAATTGTGTTTTTACAGAAGAAAATATGTATATTATGACTGTGGCAACACTGTAGAAGTTTAACTAATTAACTGTTTCTGAACAATTCTTTTGAAGAAATATGTGTGGGCATGATTTTACTTGGCATTAGTTGTTTCAAATTGTTTTCCACAAAAAGGATAACCTAATACATTAAATCCTGTATATTTTCAAGATGCTTCTTTGAGTCTGTCAGAATCCCGTAGGTTGGATGAATACATCAAATCTTACTCTTTTCACATAAGCTCGGGTTCATGTTGTTTAACTTCAGCCACCCAGGTGACACAGCTGGGCTCCTTCTATGGTCTGCAAAAGCAGAGGGGCACTTCCAGAGGACAACGTATCCTACCTGAGACTGGTCTGCTAAAGCAGAAGAACGATGAAATCAACTCTAGAAATGGCCTTTTCTCCCCATTGACTATAGTCCTAGAAGTCAGATTAGTCAAGTTAAGTTAATGAGAGGAATTTCACTTACAATTTCTTATTTGGAAAATTCTATTTTTTTGAAACAAAGAGTATATCTCAGCTATAAGCCACAACTGGCTGATGCTGCATATTAATTTTCAATAGATTTCCCTCCATGCTGTGAAATAATAATTTAATAAATCTTTCAGGGGCAGTGTGAATCTTAGTAATATAGCCGTAATGGATCTGTTGCCTGGGAACTTAAATCAAGGCTTAGGCCCAATGCCAGTATTAAGGCAAAGACCCCCATAGATGGCCTTGTCTCTTGTGTAGGTCTTAGATGATTCAAACCAGTTTTGATAGTATTTGTCCTGGTGGGAATGTTGACATTAGTAGTTGGTAAAGACCTCTGCCGAAGGAAAAAACCAACATCCCAGTTTGGAAGAGATAAAAAATGCCAAATGATAATATTTTCCACTGCTGAAATCCATCTTGAATGATCTGGTCCCAAACCTTAAAAAAAATATATGGAAACATACTGTGTTAATTACTTGCAATCTTTTTAAAAGAATACATTATTTTTTCAAATACTGTCACTATTACATTATGTACGAATTTTTTTTTAATCTACATCTTCACAGTAAAACGTATCCAAAACTAGTTCATAATAGTTCACTCTTCAAAGAAAGGTTTGGTAACCACATAATGGGCAGAATGAATGGTTATTACGCTCTCTCCTGACAAAACATGACAGAGGCACAATGGGGTTGTGTGCTTCACCTTTCAGTAATCCCCTAGCTCTGCTCCTGTTGTTGCTTAATAATTTTGAAAATTTTGTACATTTATGTACTATGTTTTAACCCAGTAAATATTGAAGTGCTTTTGTAAGTTATGACCTTGGTACAGTTTTTAGCCAGGGAACCAGCCCTTGCTACCAAGAGGGCCTGGAGACAGGTCACTCTCTTGGGGCTTTGGACAATATAATGTGACTACACCTGTAGCACCACAGTGGGAGTTGATGCAGTGTTTTTTCTACTCTGTGCTTACCTAGTGCTAAGACCTGTGTTGGAGAGAACCTTCACTTCTTGTCCATTTAGAGACAAGAAAAATAATTGAATCTTTGTGTTCCATGAACACCAGCAGTCCCTCTGTGATGAGATTTTGTGCAAAGGCTGCAAACAGAGCAGAAAGATGCATAGAAGAATTATTATATACTTTCCAGCATTTCTGCAGTGGAAAGCAGTAGCCAAATTTCATCACAAATTCTTCATTAAATAGGTTACCTCATAATAAGGCTTTGAATCAGTGACTGGGTCTACCTCTGCTTAAAACAATATTTTGTATTGCAAGGTGGTGATCATCTTTAAGGTCTTTAGGCAATATATAATGTAGTCGTTACATTCTGTGTAGCATAAAATAAATAGTAAAAACTCCATATACACTTTTAAGTTGGTTAAATTCTGATTGGGTGAGACTTCATTCTTTATTATGTGCAACATACATATGAAAGTACAAAAGTTCAGAAAAAAATTTGCTATTGTTATTTTTAGTAGTATGTTTAAAAATATTTGGACAAAACATTTCCTAGTCATATGCATCTATAATAACAGATTTGAGCAGCATGTAAACAAATGAAAGTTTTTGTGTCTAGAATGCCCAGCCTGAGACTAATATATAACTAACATAATTAGTCTTTTATTATTCTTGTAGAAAAACAAATTCAATAGCAGTCATTGGAAAAGCATAAAATTTAGAAGCTGTTTCCAACAGGACAAAATTAAGATCTGATGATGATATCTTGGAAGACTGTACAATTAGAGGATTAGAGGTGTAGGACTGTCCCATAGCCGACAGCCCATCAATTAGCAAATACTTTAATGACACTTTAATCAATGACAAATAAATTTTAAAAATCCCCATGACCTTTCAAATCCTGGAAAAAAAAAATGCTAATCTCAATCCCTGATTTCCCTTTTGGCAGCTCCTGCAAGTGAGCTGGAAAGTGTCTGTTTAAAAGGAATAGCTCAACTGAAACAAATTCCTCTTGCTTTTGTCTCCAAGTGAACTGCACTGTGAAAGGACATGAAATGTGAATGCACTGCCTAAGAGGTTTACAGTAAAAGATAAGGTACAGTCTGAGGGTAACTATTAACATCGCCATTGTACAGCAAATACTCAGAATGGTAAAAGGTTGTTGTTCAAGAAACAAGTAAAACAAAGCTTTAGTGTTCTCGAAAGGTTCTCTGTAGATAACTAAATTTTTCATGTGAGTTGTCCTTGTAGCCTTGTTAAGAGCTGTTATTAGAGCTGCATGAAGAAACTGCTAGTTAATCAGGTGTATGAAGTTATATGCAACAAAAGTATGTGAGAAGAGGGGGAAACGGCCTTATACTCAGTAGTGATGATATTAATTAATATATTCTGGTCTGAAGAATGATGCTTTAATTTAGCTGGAGAAATTTTCTTCTAACATTTATGCTGATCTGTGTTCATTTATGGATCAAAATTTCAAATAAATGAGCTTTATGTTGTCAAATTTGTATGAAACATCGTATGTTTACAGTTGTGCATGTAACTATTCCACTGGGGGCCTGGATAGGGGCTTACTCCAAAGTCCATGAAAGTTAATGACAAAGTAATCCACGCTGATTTCAGTGGATGTTAGGTCAGGCCTTATGTGCCAACTGGAACTTGAACATACAAACATTCAGGTAACTAATATTTCATTTGCATTTATATATCTAGGCTCCTGGGCTGGATTCTTGAAAATATCGAAAATGGGACTTTCTGAATACGTTCATGTTGTGGTAGGCAAAAAAGAAAGCTATATTGTGTATCCCAGTTAATCTCCTAAATGCTGACACCTCCTTTGGAGTAAAGGATGCACTGAATGATCTCGCCAGACCTTCGCAGCCGTTTTCTATTATTTTAATTGTATAGATGCAAGAATAACTGATTAGTGGTGTTGAAAGGATTTAAAATATACTTGCTGACTTATGCTCGTGAAGTTTGATTCATTCATCTCTTTTTTACATATTTTGATTGGAAAACATCCCTAAATTCCTTTGCTAATATATCAGTTTAAAGAAAAGAATTCAAAGTTCAAAAGTGTGTTTCTGCAGCAAATTTGTATGCCTACACTGTAATGTGCCATAAAGTACGATTACAGATGAAGACCTTCTACTAGGAGAATTTTAGGGTCACAGAGCAGACTTTGTTGTCATTTACACTGGACTGAATCCATTGACTTCAAAGAAGTTAATGTAAATTTAAAGTGTTGTCCTTGAGACGTGAATACAGACCACAGGCTGACATTTCTTGAAACTCACACATGATTTTGCTTAAATTAATTAGAATTGCAGGAATTTATCAAAAGTTACATATATAATTTTATTATTTACTTCACTGAGCTGAACATGGAAATTGAACCAAAAGCCCGATTCAGAACAAGACTGTTGTGCTGTTTTCTTTTACAAAACATAAGTGTAGCTTTGATTGCTGAAATTTTGTGGAAGCTATATAAAATACAGAGAAGAAATGGGACTGAAAATTTGTGTCTCATCACTCTTCAGAAAATGGTGTGAAGCTCCTGAAAGAGATCCATGATCACTTTGTGAAATAGCATCAAGGCACGGACAAAGACAGCTCAGAAGAGAGAGAAAATGTAACTTCCTAACCCAAGGGAAGGCTTTCTTTCCTTTCCTTTCTCTCCTTCCACTAGAACAGCGTGTGACTGAAGACCAGAGTTGGGATTGATCTTACCTGGCATTGGAGATCTATATCTGAATGAGTTACTCCAACATTTCTGGCAGTCCACAGAGAGAAATAGGTGCTTTGGGGGGCAATTTATCTGACCCGTTTTAGAGGAATTGCAGCTCAGAGGTGACTGCTCCTCTCACTGTGAAGAGGGTCTTGGGTCAGAGGAGCATGAGAAGTTATATTTCGATGGCCAGCTGGGTTTGTGACCCAAAACCATTTCTTTATTCATGGAAGAGATCTGGGTTTTGTATTAAAAAACAGCGTCAGAACCATGTGCCAAAAAGCTGGAATGCTGCCACTTTGGTGATTTTAGTGTGGAGAACAGAAGAGCGGTAGGTCATCTTCCATGTGTCTACTAATAAATGGGTAGCTGGTTTGCCCTGCTATGTTAATCTTCTGGGGATTTTCTTTAGTCAGATGAGCTAAGAAAGGCTGCTATTGTATGTATAATATCTTGACCATGCACGCCCACCCGGCGAAGATAGACTTGGAGCACAGCTCTTAGCTGAGAGTATGGCAGGATTTAAAAAAGAATAATATTTCATTTTCTTACATTTTGCTTCATATTTGAAATTTTCCATGGGAGAAATTTTCTGACTAATTCTGACCGCAAATACATTTCAATGAATTTGTTACAGTATTCTACCTTGTATGCCAATCCCAAGGGGAAAAAAGGTATGTGTTGTAATCCAGTCCTAAATAACCATGAAGAATGAAACTTCAAGCCTAATTAACATTAAAAAATGTGAAATTCAGCCAATATAAATGATTTTATTGTAAACATTGATTGTTTTGTACAAATGTTTTGTTCAAGAAAAGCAACTCATAGAAATAAAACTGAATATAGTTACTCAAAACTCTTTTGATGGAAAAAAAAGCAAGGCATTGTTTAAATAACTTTATTTTCTGCTTGCTAGACAAAGTTTTGACTTTTCATTGGAAAACCAGAATATTTTAATGAAAATTTTTCTCCCCAGGGATGAGAAACATTTCCAACTTGTATGTAAATTTCTATTTTCTAAAGAGCAGCCATGGTATAGCTTATAAGAAGTGTGGAACAGTTTTCTTCTTTTCTAAGCCACTGAAGATTTCGCAACTGGAAAAGTAAGTAGTTTAGCAGATTAAGTTAATTTAGGTTAATCAGTCTATTTTACAGTTAAAGCTGTAGAACACATCACAGATCTTAATTATCCCTACTGGTTATCACAGAATTGTAACAAATTTGCAGGTTTTATTTCACTCAGAAAGTCTGGTCTCCCTGTCTTACCACCTCAGAAGAGCAACAGGATATGAACGGTACCTACACGGTCACGACTTTGGGTGATGTTCCTGGTTCGTGTTGCCTCCCTGCTACTGACCGCTCTCGTCAACATTCTTCCTGGCACATCAGGGCATGTTTTGCCATAAATCCTTTGCAGGCTGGAGGTCTTTAGAGGCCCTGTGCTATGCAAGTTGATGGGTCTCTAGCACAAACCCTGCACTTTCTGTTTATCAATAAAGTGCTTACTGTAGCTTGGCACTGAACAAGTGGGTGATGATAAAACCACAAATTTCGTTGGTCTTGGCAAGGAAGTAAAGAGGAGGATCTATGGTATGAAAATGAAGGACAGACTGGAAACATCCAAAAGATATGTTCTAAGACATACAGAGACTGATGAGAAGATAACCATGGGTTTCAATTTCTTTTGGATCTGTCTCAGATAGATAGCATAAGAGAAATGCTATGTACTGCATGTTTTATAGTGATAAAGATGTATTTTAATATAGAGAACATAAAAGTAAAAATGTGTATCATTGCCTGACTTCGCTACCATGTTTTTTGCTTTGGAGTGAGTGCACTGTTAACTATTACCCTCTTCCTTTGAAGCTAAGATGATTTATAATCACCAATGCATATATATTTTAAACAGAACTGAAGTACAAATCAAATCTAGTTACACATGGAATCTAGAAAGCCCATGTAGTACTTTGACCATGAGGGCAGGGTTTGTGGGAACTTTCTATTGTCAAAGTGTGCTAGCAAACACAATTGTTCAAAAAAGCCTTTGAATAAAAATGCTATAGATAATGCTTTAAATTTTTAAATAGTTTGGGGTGGGTTTTTTTTCTGTGATAGATCTATTCTTTTTGAAGTTAGTGATAACACACATTCCATCGATCTGTCTCCCCAGTGACCTGCTGAAGTTTGGTGGTATATCTATTAAAATGTTGCTTAAAGTTCATCCACCCTGTTTTTTCTACACTAAGTTATCCCTTCACAAATTATCCCTTGTTGAGAGGCAGGGGAAAAAAAACCCAAACCACTGTGTATGTGAGGAATATTTTCCACTGGTCTTGAAAGAGCAATTAAGGAATGTTCCATTTATTCTTCCAAAGCCAATGTTTACCTTTTTGAATACTTTTGATTATTTTTCCCTCTCAACTCACAGTATTTTTCAAATTTTGCTTATTGCTTTTATAGTCATTCTGTGCCTGCTTGTGTTAGATATTTATCACTTGCAGTGAATGCTAGATTATACATGAGGTTGAGACAAATTACTGGAAAACAGAGAGGGAAAATCAGAATCTTTGCAATATCTTTCACATTTTCCCACTATACAATCTTTTTTTTTTTTTGAAGGAATATGTATGGGAAAAATACACTTATGAAACTGTATTATTGTTTTAAAAGTTAAAGTACTATGAACCAGTTTTTAGTGAAATCAGTGATACAGTTCTGAATAATTTTTTGTAATCATTGAAGGAAAATGAGTAAAAACTTCATTCTATTTTTATTGTACATTTAATTGTTCTGTAGTAGTCCACAAACCTCCGAATCTCTTACAGTAAAAGTGTTCTAAAATTCAAAATACATACAAATTATTTCATTTCACATTGGTTACTCTGAATATGCAACCACTTACTCTCACTATATAATGCTCAGAGAGATTTTTGCATGCTGTAATCAGATTTATCCAAGGTGAGCATATTTATTTTACTGCAAAAGAAAAATCCCATTGCAGGTTAATAAACACTGGAAATATTTTAAAGATTCATTGCATGAAAAATGAATTTCCACTCTAATTTAGGCAATGAACATTTGCATTTTAAATGATATTTATATAGGTGTGAATATCCATTCTATAAAATCTTTTTGTACAGCTGTATTGCAATAGAAAATATTATAAAGCTTTTTTGACAGACTGTGTATGGTAGATATTTCTTAGAAATTATGATTATTAAGAAAAAACCCCAAACATAAAATGCATACATAAGAAACCTTTAGTATTATAAGCATTGTAATAACTAAATTCTGGAAATTCAAAGTCTCAAACAGTTCTATAGCTCATCCTATTCAAACCTAATACAGCACAATGCAATTTTTACAGTGCCCTTTGTGCTAGTATCCTGGAGCACTTTAAAATGAATAAAGTTAAAATTAGCAATGTAGCACTCAATTTCCTAAAGGAGTTACTTTAGAAAAACTAAGTAAAATCAATGCCTTAAATGTTTGGTTTTAAAACCCTGCCAATTGAAGCTCTTTTTTTTTTTTCAAGTAGCAAAGTATTCCAAATCTCCTGAACAAAATGTCTGAAGGCTCTATAGGTTTAGGATATCAAAAAAGTATTTAAGAATTATAAAACCATCATCTATCAATCTCTGAGTGCATACTGATAGGCATGGAAAGTAAATGTAATGGCGTGGTAGAGCTATACAGCAGCCTCTGCATCAAATAATACGCTGGTAGTTTATTTGCATTTCTATAATACATTTCACCTGAAGATCTCAAAGCAGTCCCTCTGTTAATTCCAGCAGAACAATATAAACCACTTACGAAATAGAACAGTGAACTGCAGTAGTGTGCTGAAAAAAGGGAGTTTTGCCTGAGCAGCGGGAGAGGTGCAACCCTCCAATAGACCATGGGGTCAATTGCACATCAGGTGGCATCACTTGTGTAATGGGGCTATTCGTAAGTGATTTTATTGAACTGTAGTTCTGAAGTTGATTACTGCAGGTCCTGTATTTACGTATGCAACCATCATTTGCAAGAAATAGAGTTTTGTAGGAAGGCGGCAACTGCGGGTGTAGCAGCAAGCGGTACCGAAGCAATGGCTGTGTTCTCTTTCCTCTCTCTTGCAAAAGCACATAAATGTAGATCAGAATCCCTGGATGGAAAAAAAGGAAATCCACAATAGTATGAGATACTGCTAAGCAAGCAGAACTCTTGCTATTTCTGCTAAGCAGCTTGATAATATCTAAAGAAACAAATAAACTTGTTTTCAAACTCTGGATATGATTGGAGAATCATTTTTTGAGTTATGGAAAAATATAATTCATTTTGATAGCGTGTGGGAGACATGAAACAGGAATGTGAGTCACATACACATGACAGGAACTTATGAGCAGCTCATGGTGCTCAGGATGAGGAACCTGGTCATGAGTCTGTCCTGGAAGCAGGGCTGTGGGTATTCTTAGTCTTGATCGACCACTGGCAGGCAGGAAAGCGAAGATCTCCAGTGGGTGTCCATTAGCACAACTCATTCAGTCACCTGTGTTGTAAGGCAACATGGGAGCAAGATGCAGGGTGTGTAGTCACCTGCAACTTCCATTTGTAGCCATAGTCTGCCTCATTTTTATAGTCACTCTAGAGTTTCCTTTCCCTTTTCTTCCCTATTGCTACAATTTACTCTATAACAAACTACTGACCCCCTTCCTTGTCTAGCTGTCTCTAATTTCCATTGTGCCCCAGTTTCCATTGTGCCCCAGTCAGCTAATCATTCACCACTAGGGCAGCCTGATCCAACGGACCTGCTTTGGGCAGAAGGTCAGACTAGATGGTTTCTGGAGCTCCCTTCCAACCTGCATGGTTTCGTCATTCTATAATTAATGCGGAGTTGGGTCACCTTTTTCTATATATGATTTCTGCTTTAATTTAGTGGTGTAATTGAGGCCAAAGTGTTGCTTAGTTATCATTTAAAAGTCTTGCTATCATTGCCCTCCATTTCTTTAAATAATCTCTTTCTGAACTCAGAGAGTAAATGAATGCTATTTGTATAAGCTTGCAGTTTTATGAGTGTACCCACATCTTTCTCTCTCTCTAGTGATACCTGCATTCATCCATGATACTACGAACTGCCAGAAAAACATCTGGGATGGTGCTGCATCCAGCTGTGGCTGAGAAGGGTGCAGGTTTTTTGAAGAGCACTGTTTTTGGAAACTACTGAGACCAAGATTGATTTGGGAATCTCTATAATCTGTAAAATCTTTCTCGGTTTCCTTTGAGAGAAGAAGAAAGACGCTGCTTCCAGTGGGGATCTTCCCCAAAATTACACCGTGCTCCACTGTCACTTTTGTTTTTTAATATCTTTTATGGTCTGACAAAGGCGGGCAATTGGCATAACAAAACAGATTTTGTATGACAGGAAACACTGTACAGGCACTGATTACACAAATAATCTGCATTGTGAACGTGGTTTTAAATACCTATTCCTGCTTTCATAAAAAGCTTTTCCTCATTTGTTGGGTGACGAAAGACCACTAAAATCTTGTCAGTCTGAAAAGGGAGATGTGAAACTCTTTGCTGATGGATCTTTGCCAGGGAAGTGGCAGGAGGGCATGGGAGGAGAAAGAAGTGAGACAAAGACATTCCAGGTGTGGAGCAAGGAGTTGTCTTTGTAAGCTGGAAAGAAATGGTGTGTCAGAACATGTCAGGTGTCAGGAGGAATGACACAATACATTGGCGTTGGGAAAGTTATAGTTCCAGAAATTATCATCTACAGGTGTTTAGTGTAACAAGAGTCTGTGGATGAACTCTTGGGTTGTTGAAGTGCATAGCAGTCTTGCCACTTGCTGCTCTGTGAGTCAAGATTTCCATACATTTCTGTGCTACAAGATGGTGTTTGAAACTTGATTTCTTTTGTCATATTCTGAATGACCAGAAGAGAACCCAATGAAATAACTAGCAGAAAAGCAGCTACCTCCATGGAAAGAACGGGATTTTAAAGTGAGGCATTTATTAGCTGGCACAACCAGAAAGAAGCAGAGGAAAAGTACAATACCTTTCCTCCCTACCTTCCTTGTGCAGCTGGGCTCTACAGGAGGGTGGCTTGGAAAAGGAAGGAGCAAACGTAGCCGAGGGTCTGTTACAAATGGAGTCTCTAACGAATATCTAGCTCCTTATCGCCAGCCTTCCCTCTCCAGGGGTGTTTTGGTGGTGTGGTTTTTTTAAAGTTTTTCTATTGCGCTGAAGTAACACAAAAGTTAGCTTCTCAGTTTCTGCTACGTCTAGCAGAAGCAAACATATTAGCTTAACAAGAGAGTAAACATGGGCACTTTAAAACATTCATTCCAACTAGGGATTCCAAATCTTGTTTTAACTTTTTACGCTTTTTCCTATTCTGTATATCCATAGTGTGACATCTTTACAATGCAAACCCTCTGTCACCTGTTCCGTGTGATTAGTGTTTTAGATGATTTTCAGTGTCAGGTTGTGTGGGTTTCGGCTCATGAGAGGAGGCTATTTAAACTTCTCCACATAGGCAATGATGCAGACTACTCATAGGAAAAAAGGATTGAGAGATGGAAAAAGTTATGAATATTTTCAGGCAAGTGGGCTTTCAAAACTGACGTTATTTGCTGCCAGGAAGAATTTTCTGACATTGTCACAAGGTCTTTTCTTCCTGATTCTGGGGTTTTCTTTGTTGATTGTTACTCTGTTGCATAGTTCACCCCTTTTTCTGAACCATTCATAAAACAGCCATCATGTTTGCGTGGTGTGATTGATCACAAGTGCTTCCATCCTTGGAAGGGGTGCCCATATTCCATCCCCTTGTCCAGAATGTTCAGGTAATGCAGTCTGAAAATAAAGCTCCTAATTAAGGGGGAAACTCAGTCATTATCCCTGCTGACTTTGATGGGGTTTAAGACATGCTTAACATTAAGTGTAGGCTTTATATTTTCCGGAGTGGACACCTCAAGGAAGAAAATGGAGAAAACAATTTCAAATTCTAAATGCCATAAACAGTTCAACAACTGTTTTCCGAGAAACAAGGACTGGATAATTAATTCTTTGTCAAGATTTTGTGTGCTTGCTAGGAATGAGGAGATTGAAAAACGATGGTAGAAAACTATGAAGTACTTGACAGATGCTTTTTAAGTGATAATAATAGCTACAGTAAGTGTAAGACGGTATATTGCTCAGAGACGTTTACTGAACTACCAGGTATTCATTTGGCTATAGGCAAACACAGATCAATGGCAACTGACTGAAAAGGAGTAGGGGTAATATTTTTTTTCTCACCAGTTCTTCTAAAATAAATCTTTTTAAATTTGTGACACAGTCGGTCATGCGCATCACATTATGGCAGGTTACATCACATGATTTTATGTAGCCTGCTGGTAACGTCACTTTGCATTATACATTTAAAGAAATATCACTTCTTTTCACGTAGGGTAGAAGACAGTAATCAACTGACAAGTATTCTCCCGCTACCCATGAGAAGAAGCCGAGTATCAGATCTAATACTTTCCACCCCCAACAAATAATTTTCTGTAAACGCTTGCGCATGACAGAATGCTAGCAGATAGTGAGTATTTCACAGCTGGTGACTCTCTTATTGTTTAACTGTGATGTCTGCATCTTATCACTCTGTGCAAATTATTTAGCAACTGCCATATTATTTATAGGTATGAATTGCACAAATTAATCTCATAAATAATTCATTCCTTGCTGTGAATTAACGTTCTGCCACAGTTAAAAATCTTTTTTTTGTAAAAGCGTATGAATTGCTACGGGCACGTTGTGCTTGATTTTTCAAGCCAATGGATTTTGAAAAACATAGGTTTCAGTGAAAAGAATGAGAAGGTTTTTTTTTTCTTGAACTTTACACACACTCAGCAGAAGCTTTCAGGTTGTGAAAAGTACTGCCGTGGTCTGTAATAAGAATTATGTCATGTTCAGGCATTTACAGGAAGAGGAAAAATATTGGATCTCATCCTAACAGTGTGGCAGTCTGTCACGACGTGACACCAGTTTGTAAACAAGAAACTAACTTACATGAATAACGGTCCATTTTTATAGCTGAAACCAGAAAATAATAACATTCTTTTTGTTTCCACAGTAAGACATAAGAATGTCATTGTGGACCTAACAGAAAGACAGTCGCAAGTTTGTTTGCTAGTAGACTCCTAGGGAGCTGAACACAAAAATCCAATAAATAATTAGCTCTCCTGTGACAGGCTTCTGAATTACTGTGATACATTAATTGGACAAAATTAGCATGAATTAAGGCAAATAAGTATAACATGTAATTTATTACTTACTAAGCATGGTGCTGCAGTGGAAGCCTCAGATTTCCCTTAAGATTGCTTTAACAGCTATAATGCATTCCTTAATTTACTCTGTGGAAAATCAATTTTTTCAGAGTTCATTAAGCACCAATATGTTACAATGCAACTCCCTAGAGCATAGAACCACAATACGTTATGCAAATTCATACCAGCATGTTACCAATATGTAAATAGCAATAATACTATTGTCAGCTTCCTATTGATAGCCACGCTGAAAAGGATAATACTTAAAACTTCTTTAACTCTTTTGCCTTGTTTCTGATATTAATCAGTACTCTTTTTAAATGTCATTTCTTAGGAGAGTTGTTATTTTAAAAAATCTTTGTCCTTTACAGTTCATTAATGGGACTGTTCTGAAGTCTCTCTTTGCAAAGGAGTGGCACAGAAAGCGTTCTTACATGTTCATAAGCATCAGCCTTTTCACAATGAAAACTCAATATTTCCAGTAGATGCATAAATGGACAATGCTGACCGATAGTTACGGATATACCATAGGATAAATGAAAGAGAAGGCATCGCTAAACTGCGAGCCCTATCCATAAATTTATTTAAGCCTTTTTCTTCCGTTTCTTAGCACAAAAAAAAATTAAAATAAAATCATACATTGCATTAATTCCAGCCAATCGAATGTGAGCCAGAGGAACTAGCATTAAGAGAATGAAGTCCCAGACTGTTCGATATTCACCTAATCATATGACAGACTCCAAAGCTATCACAATAACTGCCTCCGGAGCTCTTTGGGGAGACAGATGTCACCAGTGGAAGGATGATTTCCACGTCTTGGCACTCTGCAATTGTCAAATTGAGGGAGGGAGAAGGAGAGGAGGATTCTGCTAGCGAGGAAGCATCCTTTGTGGAAGGAGGAGGAGCCATGTCTCACTCCTGTCATTTTCCCTTTTATCAGATTTGTTTTGAATAAAACCTTTTCTGGCTAAATCCCACTCTGAGAAGCAAGGAATGGCATTGCCCTAAACTATAAATGTCTGCACTTAAGTCCACAATTTGGCCCTAATCTGTAACTATCTTTAAAGGTAACAGGTCAGAAGAGTTGGCTTGAAGGGTTTGGGCCTGCGAGTGCAGGGTTTTTTTGAATATATTTAACTGGTTTATTGTTCCTTTGAGTTATGGTGAGACTGGCAGAAAAGCAAGGCATTTGATCATTATCTTTTCAGCCTCAGAGAAAACAACAATTGATAAACCTATAGGGCCTGGAACTATTGCAGAATTTAGCCCACAGAAGGAAATTTGTTTGAAGGTTTGTTGTTGTTGAGGTGTAGTAAAGCATAAAAGATTTAATTTGTTAGGGCATCCTTGTGTATGCAAACAGCAAAGCCACTGTAAGGTGAGGCTTGTATGTCATTTTGTTTACCACCAAGTTTGTAGAGTTTCTTATTATAAATGCAGGAAATATGGCCTGGTGCCAGAGATAAGTAATATTGTGTAATAAATGCCCACTAATGCCCAGTGGTAAAACATATTCAAGACTTTACTCAGTCCAGTATTTCCCAGCCTGTGACTATGGTGCTCCGCGCCTTGCAACTATAATCAAGATGGTGACTGACGGTCTCCAAGCTCCTGACTGTTGAAGAGCACTATCAAAGTCTCCAGAAGACAGCTAAAGCAAAACCAATGCATCCTAAATGTTATCAGCGTATATAGAGAGTATAATACTCTGGAATGATTTTTACAATAAATATATATTTGAAACAGAGCGTCTGTTAGAAGTGAACTCAGTCTGCAAATTCAGATTCACTGTGGATTTAAATCTCAGCCCCTGACATCCTCAACCATTCGACGTACTGCAGTGTCTGTACTTGGTGCTATAGTTGTGTGCTGGCGGAGACTGGATCCCTCTGGAAATGAATCAGGTGCCTGAGGTCTCTGACCCTCTAAGGATAAAAAGGACACGGAGAAATTGGAAAATATATAACTTTTGTTTCTGTTAATTGCAACTTTAAATAGGGAGCAGGGAGCAATATCTGGCTCCATCTATGCAGGGGTTATACACAACAGGCATTTTGAACTTGTGTTTTCAAATTCCCTGTGATCATTTGCAATAGTACCGTATATCTTCTGGAAAATAATACTTTTCAAATAACCTTATGTACCAAAGTGAGTGGGCATTTTTTAAATCAGATTAGTGGATTTGTATTTTCTATGGACCATTAAATAGCAAGCTTAAAACCAGTCCCTCAGAGACCCTTAAAGAATCTGTAATGGGTATGAAAGGTGAAAAAGCTGTGGAAATTCTATCATCCTCCTTATTGCCCATGTAAACTGAGTACCAGAGAACACATGCAGAGAAATTTTGTGGTCCATATATGCCACATGTCTATATTGATTTCACTTTCTTTTCAACTGAGAAGGTGTACAACACTGCAAGACAGTGAAAAAAAAAAGAAGTTTGGTGAAATAAAACCTGTGGCTGAAAAAGAATACAAGAAATGGATGGTTTTTTCTAATCTGAAGAAATGTTTTTTTGCTGTTTGTTTTTTGCTTTGTTTTTTTTTGTTTGTTTTGTTTTGTTTTGCTTTGCTGTATGTTTTTTG